>JAJHZJ010000235.1:2874531-3032071 GCA_023548195.1 Bettongia penicillata ogilbyi
ATAGAGAACTTTTAAGCATTCTTGGTGAAAAGAACAGAGCTTAATAGAAAATTTTACTTTTAAACACAAGAATCAAGAGAAGCCTGAAAAGGTAAACAGGAAACAGAAATCATAAGGGACTTATTAAAATTGAACTGTTTACATTTCTACATGCAAAGAAAATATTTGTTACTCTTGAAACTTTTCTCAATATTTGGGTAGTTGGATGGATGATATACATATGTATGTATACACACACACACACACATATATATATATATATATATATATATATATATATATATATATAGAGAGAGAGAGAGAGAGAGAGAGAGAGAGAGAGAGAGAGCACAGCATGAGTTGAAAAGGGATGATATTTAAAAAAAATAAAATTAAGGGATCAGAGAGGACTGTATTGTCAGGAGAAAGATAGAAATGTAATGGGGCAAATTATCTCTTATATAAATGGCAAGAAAAAGCTTTTTCAATGGGGAGGAAAAGGGGGGAGGTGGGAGGGAAAAATGAAGCTTACTGTCATCATATTTGACTTAAGGAGGGAATAAGATGCACACTCAATTTGGTATGAAAATCTATCTTACACTACAGGAAAGCAGTGTAAACAAGTGTTTGTTTGACCAGATGAGACTCTTTGCAACCACTAAGGGGTACCCTTTGATCTTTGAAAATCCAAATGTTGGTGCTTCTCTCTCTGGTAACTATGTATGTATGGTCAGACAGTTGCATCTGTCTGTTGATCTGTGATATATACTGCTTACCATCAGACAGTTGGAAACCCTATCTTTTGATTATTATTTCTTTGTATGCTCTCTGAAGTTCCAGGTGCTGAGTTTTTCCCTTGAACTAAGTGAATGAACTATATGATTGATGAAAGTAACTACTTACCTCTCAAAAGTTGCTTTCTTTTTAGAAAAGCAGATCAAAGAACCTGTGATAGCAGGCCATTCTGGATGTGTCAGGGTGTTTGCTTTTACAGTATCCAAGGTAGGATATGAACCCAGGTGTTTTTTCTTCTCCAAGACAACCACTCCACTATGTAGCTTTCCATTTTCCACACCAAAAACTTGGCTGATTTCACATTGACCAATTGGTTATATTTTCCTGAGGAGCCTTGAGGAAACATGATGATTGCCATAAAGTGTTTATTCTTATACTATATCTCTTTTTGTTCAAAGGAGTAGCAATTCTAGGACACGTCACTCTCCTACTATTATTATTTTGTGTTCATTATTCTGTGAAGAGCTGTGCAAGGGGTACAGTGACTTATTTTTGTAACTGAATTGGGATGGAAACTCATCCTGTGTAGGTTCATTTGACTTCAAAAACTTGTATAGGTTGTTGTGTAAGACAATTTGAATGGGAAACATGATATTGAGAATTATTTATACTCCATCCTCTTTACAGGTGGTTTCAATTTCTTCCAGTAGATTTCTA
This sequence comes from Bettongia penicillata ogilbyi, assembly GCA_023548195.1. NCBI lineage: Eukaryota > Metazoa > Chordata > Mammalia > Diprotodontia > Potoroidae > Bettongia > Bettongia penicillata. The sequence goes on from JAJHZJ010000235.1 coordinate 2,875,963, forward strand.
TATTGAAGAGCTTTAGATTGTACATATGAGTTTTTAATATGGAGAAAACTGTCAAAAATATCATTGTCAAATGTTTCTGGTCTATCAAAATAGATCATGTCTTTCAAGGCATGAAAAAGATGCCAAATTTTTTGTGTTTTTCAGTAATATGTCCCATATCTTCTCATATTTCAGTGCATAATTAGCATTAATCAACACATTCAAGCTCTTTAAAAATAATTTATTTATTGTTCTATATAATAGTTCTATAGTAATTTCTTCTATAATTCTATAGTAAGTTCTATGTAATAGTTCTATAGTAATTTCTAGTGATAATGATCTTAGTCTGAATTCTTATCATAAAATCACAGCTTTAGAGGTGGAAGAAAAAGAACTTAGTATCCATCCATCCCCCTTATTTTACTGATAAGAAACTGAGGGCCAAAGGGATTAAGCTACTTTTATGGGGTCACATAGCTTAAGAGTGCCTGAGGAGAAATTTGAATCTAGGTCTTTCTCACTCAAGGTCCAGTACTCTCTGTACTGTACCATGTTGTCTGTCATAAACACTTCTTTTTCTTTAAGCAAATGTTCATGACTCAGTCATTTGTTTGGTATTATTTCATAGTTGTATTGATGGTTGAATTTAGATGGATGACACTCATGGTATGCATTTTTAATTCCACTCTTTGATCTTAGTAGTATTATGGACTGTCCAGAGAAAAAATATTACTTTTGATCACATTCAATAAATTGTTTGCCATATACCAATTGTTAGATTTTTCTGTTATTTTTTGAAGTGAGGACTGTTTATTCCAAAAATATTTCTTTAACATATTGTCTTGTGGACCTAGAAAATCTATCAGTTCTCTTCCTCATTTTTGATAAGGAAGTGTTAATCTTTCTAAATCTGCACTGAGAGTGCTGAGTTCAGTATTCTATTAAAATTTTAAAGTTTTTTTTGGGGGGAGGGCTTTCTTGTATCTGGTATTATCTATTTTATTGTGCTAAAATATACACCAAACATGATATTTCATAGATGTTAATTGCTCTAAATGCGTTCTTCCCATTATTATTTGTTTTTGGAGTGCTGGTCAATCTCATCACATATACAATCTCAGTTTTCACATGATGACGATTCAATATGTCTTGATGGAGAAGACCAAGGTTTTTGTAAATATTGCCTTGACCATTTGGTTAATTATACTTGAAGATTTATGCCCAAAGTTTTCTATATCTATTTTTCCCTTGGGGTACATTAACAATTTTAAATTTATCAAGTCTGAATTACATTTTGGGTGAATTAGAGAAAGTTTCCATGAGATGAAGTAGCTGTTAAAAGCATTTTTCTCCTTTGAGGCTCATTATATCCAATTTTCTATCCAACTAATATCCTAGAATGATCACATTATCTTTTAGATCATTCTTCTTTTCTCAAAGAATTCAGTACTTGGACCACAATCTTTCTTTCTGTCTCAATTCCTGCCCTTCTGCTAGAAAATTTCAACCTTTATATCAGTGCCCTTCAAACACTGTAATCTCTCATTTCCTCAATCTCTTTAATGCCCATGACTTATTTCTCTATGCCACTTCAATTATATTCAAGGATATATACATTCTTACTCTCATAATAACCCTCAAGCATTATATTTTCACGATCAGAACTCTTATAATAGCTTTATCAAACCTTAAGTTCTATCTTTATCTATATGTTACTTTTCCTGAATCAATTATTTACCATCAGAAGCTCCAACGTTCAGATCCCTCAGTACTATCCCAGATTATTGTCCTTACTTTAAATTTACTGTCTTTTCAATCTAAATCCTGTAGTTAACCAGTTCCACTCCAATATTCTCCAGTCATTACCACCACCATCACACCTATCCTATCAATGATCATGCCTTGCCAAAACATAGACCCAGATTGCTCTCACCATGCACTTCCTCTACCCTCCTGCACTACTGAATAATACTTGATAAAAACCCAACTACTAAGCAAATTGCCTCTACTATAAATTTATATTATAAAATCTCAATTGGACCCTCTTCCCAATAGGATAATCCTTTTACTTCCTTGCTTTGGGAAGGTCATTTTCCTCTTAACATTTTCTGTCTCACAAGGATGAGATAAATACAAGTTAGAAATTTGTTTACCATAGGAGGGGAAGTACTAATTGAATAGAGCTCTCACCCTCGGGAGGAGAAGTAGATGTAGAGAGTGTAGCCAGCTTTTTCAAGAAATTTGACTAAGAAAGAGAAAAGTTATGGGATGACAGCATGAGAAAATGGTAGGTATTTGTGATTTTTTTTAATGATGAGGGAAATGAACATGTTATTTGATTTAGAATGATTAGAATGATTGAAGATTTGAGAGGTGGTGATGATTTCAGTTGCAATTGGCTAGAGAAGATGGGAAAGGATGGGATCAGTAATACTTTTAGAAGTAGTAGCTTTAGAAAGGAGAAAGATAAACTCTGACAAAGAGTTGGAGAAAGAAAGTAAGAGAAGTCTGGAGGTTTTGATATGAAGAGAATAGGAGAGGGAATTCATGTGGGATAGTTATCCTAAATCATGTTTCAACATACTTTCCAAAATGCATTTTTAGGATATAAGAGAGGACTATTTGAGAGGAGGATAAAGGTGAAATAGAACAACGTTATCCATATACTATGCATCCTAGGAGGTCAGTGGTATTCCTTTTATGATACTAAATCAAAATATCTGTTCATATGGGGAAATAAGATTCTTTTAGTCATAGCAGGAGAAGAGAAATAATATGAAGAACAAGAACTTTGTTTATTTCTGATTTGTCAGGCTGGTAACCATATGTCTCCCTCCCTACCCTATCCCCCACATCCCTACTGAATTTTCTTGGGGAATTATTGAAGAGAAGAGACTAGGTGTTAACACTTAAGTTATAATTTACCTAAAAGAAAAACTGAAGGGAATAGTGTGTTTATTAGCAAGAAGAGACTCCTGGGGAGCATCCTTCCTTAGAAGGAAGAATAATTATTACTGATTGTTAGTGTTAAAATATAATGCAATTGAATAGTATAAAAAGTGAAAGATACATGATAATAAATACAAATTGATTTCTCAACACCATTAACTTATGATAGCAGAGTAGCTTCAACAAAGGAAAGAGTATATATAAATGTACACACACATACACATACATATACATATATGTACATAGATAGATATCCCATTTATTACAAAACTGACCATGCAATGACCAGAAATAATGGTACTCTCTTTCTAAATATGAAAATGAATGGGCACATATGGCAACCTGCTAAAAATCAGCTTGTATCCTAAGGTCTCCTGTCTCCTAACTTGGAAATTTTAACATTAGATTATAGTAATATCCATTGAGATCTGCCATTATCTAATCCCTGTTCTAAAACTCAACATTGAGCAGGAGAAGGAGGAGGTGGAAAATGGGGAAGAAGAGAGGAAGAGAAGAGGAGGGGGAGGGGTAAAGGAGGAGAAATAAGGAGAAAGATTAAAAATAATTGGAAAAACAAGAGCAAAAACAAGATGACAATGAATATCTATTCTATTGTGTTTCCATAGATAAATTCATTATTCTGTTTTCTATGATGACTATTTGTTTCACAAGATGGGAAAGAGCCAGAAAAAGACTTCTTTGTAATTGAAGAGTGAGGCTTCAGTGACTTTGGTTTTCCAAGTGTTTTTTTTTTCCTATCAGCTAATCTGTTCCCCTTCAGTATTGATATTCTTTAAAAAGTATGGCAGACAGCACAGTGAATTCTCTGAAATATTAAGCATAGATAACACCAAAATTCCAATTAATGATGTCTCTATGTCACATTATAGGACATCCACAGTTCAATGACTGAGCTCTTTCCAATTTTCTCAGGCAACGGCACCTATGAAATTCTAAGCTTCAGTTCTGTTGCTTATAGAATGAAAATACCTGTACTACTTCCTTCAAAAAGTTAATTTGAGAATCAAGTAGTTCATTAAATGTTTTTTTACATATCTTGATTTACTAATAAGTCCATTGCCAGTGAGAAGTCCATTAGGTTTATACATTCTTTGGCCACTACTCCCTCCGAAACAAGGAAACGTTTAACATGGACTCAGCTCTGTGTAACTCTAATCCTTTCTGCTTCTATGAAGGCAATGGAAGAGTTGTAAAAAAGAGGTCAGAAAATGCTAAAAATTACAGTTTTTTGTGCATCTATAAATATAAACTTTACAGTAAGCACTCAATTTGTGTACCATTTCTCATATGTAACCAAGTTGACATAGTAGCGAATGAACTGAGCTATGTCAGCGTTGAAATTCTTGCTATAAACAAAACCAGAAAACAAAGGATGTTTGTTGTGAAACTGAAGAATGGTAAACTGGTTCTCCTTGGAGAGAGAACAAAGGAGTTAGCAACATGGTTTTTATCACAAACCTAGAAGTATTATTTTATGAGGTACTTGGTGAATTTGTCTTTCAGCACTTATGATCAGGACAAACGCATGCACACCCAAAACTGCTGAAGTTAATTGTAGTTTATGGGGCCATATTTGTTGCAGAGGATGAAGAGAGAAAATTTCCATAAAGAACTATGCAAGTTCATCTCATCAACACATAATTTGATACTAAATAAAATCAATGCAATGAAGAAGTAAGTAGTGAAAAAAATTTATAAAACATGGCTCTGGTTTGAAAGGAGAAAGATCAGACTTGTAGACTATTCAGAAGCCTCAAAAATTCTTTCTTCCACAAGAAGAACCAAAGGTACTTGGAATGCTAAGTATAGAATACAGAATAGATCTGTGATTCTGTAAGCATAGAGAGCTTTCTGCCTCAAATAATCTGTGATATATAAGATATGTCTTAGAGACAAGATGGAAGATTAGGGACAACCCATGAACTCTTCTAACATTCTCCTCTAAACAACTTTAAATAATGCTTCAAATCAAATTTTAGGGTAGCAGGGTCAATAAAAAGTTGAGGTTAGACATTTCAACATTCTGCAAAAGCTTAAGATGTCAGCAGGATATTGTGACACTAGCATGGAGGTTTCTCTGAAGACCACTACCACGTAGTAGTAACTTTAGGAGCTCTCAGTCAGATACAGTTAGGGGGTTGGACAACTGGTCAGAAAAAGATTATGGGGAACCTTTTGCTGGCAAACCTCATGCTGGTTGAAAGGGTATGGTACTGAGTCAAATTTATTTTTAAAAAAAAGCCATTCACTAATTGATGAATGGTCAAAGGATATGAACACGAATTTTTCAAAAGAAGAAATTAAATCTATCTACAGCCACAGAAAAAATGCTCTTAATGACTATTGATTAAAGAAATGCATATTAAAACAGCTCTGAGGTACCACCTCACACCTATCAGAAATGACAAATTCTGAAGGGTATGTGGGGAAAAAATAGGTACACTAATGAAATACTCAAGAGTAGTGAACAGGTCCAATCATTATGGAGAACAATTTGGAGCTAGACCCAAACGATAAAACTGTGCATACCGTTTGTCCCAGCAATAGCACTACCAAGTCTGTATACTAAAGAGATCAAAGTAAAAGAAAAAAGATCTATTCATATAAAATATTTATTGTAGTTTTGTGTGTGTGTTGGCAAATAATCTGAAATCAAAGGGGAAGCTCATCAATTTTTGAATGATTGAACAAGTGGCATATGATTGTGATGGAGTACTATTTTGCTATAGTACTATAAGAAATGAAAATGGGGGGCATTTTTGAAAAAAAATGCAAGAACTGTATGACCTGATGCAAAGTGACATTAGAAGAACTGAGAAATCATTGGCACAGGAGCAACAAAATTGTAACCATGACTTGGCTCCTCTGATCAATAAAATGATCATGATGAAAATAGAGAACTGATTAACCCTGAGTGCAAATTGAAGTATAATTTTCTCACCTTATTTTTCTTGCTTTTAAAAAAACATGGCTAATAAGAAAACACATTTTCCATGATTTCATATGTATAATGTAATTGATATTATATTGCTTGCCTTCTCAGTGGGTATGAATTTAGAACTCAAAATTTAAAAAGGAAAAAATGTTAAAAATAAATAAATAAATAATTGAAATGTTTTATTTTGAATAGAAGATACATCTTCAGAAGGAGCCAGAGGCACATAGCAGTCAACTATTTTGCCTAGATTCATATAACTAATAAGTGTCAGAGGTAATCTGAACCAAGATTTTTCTGATTCCAAATTTAGAAATCCCTCTTTCCACAATGTCTCACTGTTTATATGAAGATAAGTAGTAAATTTAATTTATAAATGAAGTAAAATAAATAATTCTGTTCAAGACTCCATGACCAAAAATGCATAAAACTAAGCAGGTGTGTATACTTACCAAAAGAGCTTGCCACTCTCATGGAAGTTGTCATAGAAAATGTCCAAATGATTAATGATGTCCTTCTAGGTAATTAGGTCATTCGTGTGCTCCTATTTATAGGTAATATTGCATCAAGTCCTAGAAAATGTTGGTGTAGAGGAAAGAACACTGACTATGGCATCAAAGGACCTGGGTTCAAATCTCACCCCTTGGGACCTTGAGTAAGTTACTTAATCTCTTTGAGTTTTAGTTTCTTCTCTTGTAAAATGAGAGAATTGTATTAGAGGGCCTAACCAGTCCCTTCAAGCTTTACAACTCTGATCTTATGATCATATTACAAGACCTCTTTGATGAGATCCATGATTGCTCACAAGTGGTATCTCTAATAATTCTATAGGAAAAACTAAATGGATCAAAAACATAACGTTATCCAAAATATGACACGCAGTGGAATGACCAATCTAGAACTATTATATGACTACATATACTTGGAACAATAATTTCAAATAGACAATGAGTTGGGTGCCAAATTACAACTAAAAGAAAGGACACATTATAAATGGTAAATCATGCATAGATTCATCTCTTCAACATAAATATTCTTCTAGTGATCTTTTCTGATCATAAGTCTTAGAACACTACAACTCTAGGAGGAATCAAACCTGCATGTACACCAAAGGGCAAGGAGGCCTGCAACACACTTCCAATGATGACTTATTCTCAAGAAGTGGCATAGTGGATATCTTTGAGCAAGTGTATGACCAGAAAAAGAGACATAGTAGTTATGGGATGAGAATGAGTGGACAGACTTAGAGATATATGGGTACCAATGGAATGAAAAAAAATGTCAAAATATTTTGATAGAAGAACATAGGCAAGAATCACATAGGATGAGAGGGCAAAAACGTGTGCAATCTACACCACTGGGGAAAGTATACATAACAGTGATATCAAAGATACATTGGAGTATTGAAGAAGGCATAGCCATCCATGAGAGATTTCAATATTAAAAATCTCATTATAATTTACTTTAATCCTTGTTCCAGAGGCATGAGAAAAGAGTGGGAAATCAAACATTATTAACTGCACAAGTACAGAATTAAGGAGACTTGACAACAGATCATGAGAAAAGAAATGGGAAGTTTTATTTGACTGCAAGCTTAGCCTGAGTCAATAGTGTGCCATGGCAGTTATTATTATTTTTTTAATATGCTAAAATCTCAGACTTATGTAGGAATATAATCTCCAGATCAGTAGAAATTATAGCCACATGGAACTTTAAGCTGTTTAGACAATATCTGGAGTATTACGCCTGTTTCTGAGTGTCAGTGTTTAAGAGAAACTGACAAATGCATGAGATCAGGTTTATAAAGAATTGAAAACTGTATCATTTGTGGAATGATGAAAGGAATTAAGGATACCTATCCTGGAAAATAAAAGTAATAGAGAGGGAAATGTGGAGGTATTAGAGAGGAGGATGTGGCAGCTCTCTTTAAGTCAAAACTAGGAACAAGGGACACAAATTACAAGGAAAGACTATTTCAGTTCTTTATAAGGGAGAACTTTCTAACAGAGTTGTTTTAAAAAAAAGAAAAGAAAAGAAAGGAAAGTGTGAGTTTTTCCACCAAGTAGTTAGCTTGCTATCCTTGGAAGCATTTGAGCAGAAGGTGTATCATCTTTTAGGCTTGAAACTTTTGTGGAGAAGATTTTTAAATGGGGTCAGAACTTGGCTTAGATGAGCTCAAAGATCTCTGTTAACCTTTGCAGATAACACTCTTGTCTCTTTTGAACTGAAAAAGAAAAACATGATAAAGTTTGAAGGAGAAATCATAATACAGCAAAAATGTTTCATATAACTATTTCTTATGATAGAAAACTTAACCTCTATCTCTCTTGCTCCAAAATTATAGTTAGGTGTTCATTTTAATATTATTTTGATGGAATTTTTGCTATTAGCTTAGATTCAACTTCATACAGAATTTTAAGTATAATAGTACTTACTCCTACGTTATCCATTAATTTTAGTCATTCCAATACTTAGATTGATTGGTTTCTCTTTGTTCAAAAAGTCTTGTATATTTTAATAACTCTAGGATATGGAAGAGGACACTGCATTAATTTTGATATTGTTTCATTTTTTATTAGCACCCCATTTTAATTCGATCTTTTTATTATGCAAATCATTTCAACTAAGTCAGAATACTGCCTAATTATTCCATTAAACTATAGTTCCCTGAATTCCTGTGGAATATCACCATTTATTTATTTATATTATTATATCCTTCCTCTCTTTTATATCCACTTCCCCTCAAAGGGGAAAAAAATGCTCCTCTGTCAGATTTAGCCTGCACTTTTTTCGAAATTTTGCATCCTCTTTCAGGACAGCACTCTATTAATCACCACATTTTTTGCATGTTTAGATTCTCTCCTTGCTCCCAACCATGCTGAGTTTCCTCCTATACTTATACCATACTTCTCCCAGGGCCTCTCTCCTAATTCATACGTCACTGAAAGGTTGGGTTCCTGCAGGATGACATGTTGCTTCTCCCCTCAAAATTAATAGGGGTAATGACGAGATACTGTGGCTTGCAACAGTGCTTCTCCTTTCATCTAGTGAGTCCCACTTCCAGTATGAATGAAACACTTGACAACAATTAATTTCTAGAAAAGTTCATTTACTCAAAAAGTATTGCAAGAATCATAGTTTCAAAACATTCCATCCCATTCTAGAGGGTATTTTCTCCTCCAATAGATGGGAGATTCCTGGAGAGAAGATGTTTGAACTTAAAATGCAATGGGAATAATTAGCAATGAATACACTTGACCAAGGGATATATCCAGACTTCTAGCCCTGGAAGTAATTTTCATCCTTTGTGAAGTCCTCATTAGGTTCCACTTACTTAGAACTCTCTGTTGGACTCTGACACTTGGTGCTTTTTAAAAGTTCATGCTAAACATTTCTCTTAAGCACAAGAGTCATGATCCCTGAGATTGCTATTGTCCATGTCTTTCTAATTTCATGTACAAACCCTTTGTCTATTGGCAGTTACTATTGCCCCTATAGATTCTACTATCTCTTCTGGTTATTGGTAAGTCCTTTGAAGGCTTTGAGGAATCTACTGAACTCACTGGTGGCATGGGCACTCCCCTCCCAGAATATCCATTGACTTAAATTAAGAAAGAATAAATACAAAAGATGTGATGATGCCATGTATTCAGAGATACAAGTAGCTGGGTGGTGGGATGTAGATATCATTCCCAACCCCACAACTCAAAGCAGCTGTACTCATTTGAAAGTGATGGAGGAAGAGAGTTTTAGCTCAGATCTTTTGTTTGCCTCATCATTCCTGGTTCAGGCACTCTGGAGTCATTAAGTCTTCAAGTTCTGAAATAAATTACAAGACTTTTCATTATTATTTTTATCATCATTCATCACAATTTGTCATCATTTTTTGGTTTATTTTCTTATAGTTCTAGTTCTAGAGTCACTCATGTCCCAATCGTTGTAACCTCCAAAGTTTTACATGTTAGATTGGAAACAGATAAGGAATATATGCAAATGTTCTATATAAACCACTAGGAAGGGGAATCTGAGAGTGCTCTAAGTGCTAAGTTCTTATTGGCCATACATAGCCATGATTTCCGTTACAATTAAATAAAATACCTTGAGAAATAGTTTCTCTCCATCTGCTGCCTGACTAACTTATTTCTTTCACTATTACTCATTTATCAAAGAAAAATTATTTTTTTCTGCATCTACTTGCTCACTATCTTACTTATTTCTTTATTTGCTAAATAGCAAGGGCTATTCATTTTCTTTTTTTAAAAAAATATTTATTTCTTTTAGTTTTCAATATTCACTCCCATAAGCTTTTGAGTTTTAAATTTTCTCCTCCTTCTTCCCTTCCCTCCACTCCAAGACAGTGTGCAATCTTATATAGGCTTTATGTATATATATGTAATATAATATATATGTATATATATACATATATATTACATTACACATATTATAAAGGAATTAGGGACAATGAGAGGAACCATGAAAAAGAAGAAACAAAACAAACAAACACAGAGAGCAAATAGTATGCTTCCAGCTGCTTTCAGACTCCACAGTTTTTTCTCTAGATATAGATGGCATTTTCCATCATGAGTCTTTTGGAATTGTCTTAGATCATTGAATTGCTGAGAAGAGCCAAGTCTATCAAAGTTAGTCATCACACACTGTGCCTGTTATTGTGCACAATATTCTCCTGGTTCTGCTCACTTCACTCAGAATCAGTTTATGAAAGTTTTTCCAGGTTTTTCTGAAGTTTGTTTACTCATCATTTCTAATGGAACAATAGTATTCCATTATGTTCATATACCACAACTTCTTCAGCCATTCCCCAATCGAAGGGCATCCACTCAATTTCTAATTCTTGGCCACCACAAAAAGAGCTGCTATAAATGTTTTTGTACACATGGGTTCTCTTTCCACTTTTAGGATTTCTTTGGCATACAGACCTAAAAGTGGTATTGCTGAGTCAAAGGGTATGTACAGTTTTATGGGTTATTTATTTTGAATACTTACCATTGGACTAAAGCTTCTATTTTTAAGACAAGCCGTGATGCTGTAGTCATCAATCCTTGTTGACAGTATTAGAGTGTGTGGTGGCATCATTCTTGAAAATAACTTCCACTTTGAATGTCTACATCATGACTTTTACTGTTTTGCTTTTTCTTCTTTCACTGTTATCCAACATTCCTTTCTCACCCTAGTTGTGGATATTTATATGCAACTTTTGTCCTTGGACCTCTTCACTTTAGTCTCAATCATTTCCATGATTTCTTTTGAAAAAATAAACAAGTGATTTTTTTTGTGTGTTTACATCCTCTTCATTTCAAATATATCCTTCCCTCCTCTTCTTCCCGGTGAGACATCCTTTAACATTGCAATATAGAACAAAAAAGAAAAGCAGTTTTTGTTTGTAAACTAAGCAACAAAATAACAGAATCTGGCAATATATGCAATGGTCCTTATGCACAGATCAGTCTTCCTCTTACTTTGGACGAAGGATGGGAGATAGATTTTCGTAACTCTTTCTGAAGACAAACAGCCATTATAATAGCCAAACCTTCGGTTGTTCTTGTTGCTTTGTGTACTTCAGATTGTTGTAGTACTTGTGCATGTTGTTTTCCTAGTTTTGTTTACTTCATTCCACATGAATTTATGTAAATCAAACCAAAGCTTACAATAAGTACTTTCCATACATTCATTAACTATCTCCTAAATTTTACCTGCAGCAGTTAGGTGGTGCAGTGGATAGAATGCTGGGCCTGGAGTCCAGAAGATTCGTCTTCTTGTGTTCAAATCCAGCCTCAAACACTTACTAGCTCTGTGACCCTGGGAAAAATCACTTAATCCTGTTTGCCTCAGTTGCCCTGTAAAATGTGTTGGAGAGAGTGAAGATATGAAACCAGTATCTTTGCCAAAAAGAAAAATGATCAGCCAAATAGGGCCACTAAGAGTCAGGCATGATTGAAATGACCAGGCAACAACAAAAATTCTATTTATCCAAACATTGTTACCCTGGGTTCTATTACTTCAAAGATATTTTGATAGCGTCATTTAAACATAATTGATTTCCTTTTTAATCTCATGCATTTTTTTTATATATTTAAAAATATCATTATGAAATGGGGTCTTCAGGTTTCACAAGATTGCAAAAAGGGTCTATTACACACAGAAAAATGTTAAGAGCCCCTGATATAGACTATCACTTATTCAACTTTATATTTCCTGATATGATTACTCACTTAGGACATTCAGTAAGTATTTGGTTAAGTCAATAAAAACTTCACATTCTTTTCATCCCACACCTAGAAAATATAGGGAGGAAGGGGCGTTTTGATGATAATATTCTGTACCCATAACCACATTTTGTCTTTTCATATTTCACTTTCTTTTACATAGAAATATATTCTTTTACCTTCTGATATCCTTTTTGATAAATGAAAGGATTCATCCTGGATCAAATAGATACAACTGTGCTTTTGTGATTCTTATCAATTTTAGTTACAGCTTTTATTTCTCCAAATGTTTATGCTTGTTTCCTTTAATCTTGAAACCTGCAATCCTGAAGAGTACTTTAACCCTTACAGCAATAAATAGTAGTAGGTTGAATGCAATCTCTTGGTTTCAAAGTTCAAGAAGTTTGAGCAAAAGCAGTAACCTTCTACCTTTCAAATGTTAGGGTGGAAAAAGCATTGGCTCTTGGAACAGAGTTCCCAAATTCAAATCCCGTCTCTGATACCTACTGCTTGTGTGATGTTGGGTAAGTTTCTTAGTCTCCCTAGGCCTCAGTTTCCTCATTTGTATAATGAATAGGTTAAACTAGAATAGAAATTCTTAACTTTTCTTTTGATTTCATGGGCTCATTTGACACTTTGGTTAAATTATCCTTCTCAGGATAATGTTTTTAAATAACTGAAAAAAATGCTTATTTCAGTCAAAGGTTAGTAAAAATAAATACTTTTTTTTTTCTATTTAAAGTTCATAGCCCTCTTAGGGCCCTGGGGACCCTTGATTAAGAACTTCTAGGCTAGAAGGCCTTTGATTTATCATCCATCTCTAGATATATGACCCTATCATCATAACAGACTACATTCTTTATGTTAACTGCATAAAGAAAATGACATTCCAAAAGTCTTCAAAACAATTAAGTTCCCACTAGCTAATCTAAAATTTTATATTTTTATCCCATCAAGAAAATTCTGATGCTAAACATATCAAATTTCATTTTAAAATCAAAGATATACTGTATTTATGACCAATTTCATTTTCTTTTATGGAGCTTATTGAGCCACTTAAAGGATAATACTTTACAGAAATTTTGTCTAATTCTCAATGCAAACATCCTTGTGAAGGTAGTAGTAGACAGATATCATTCCCACTTTGAAGGAGGAAAAAAGGGAGGATCATATTTTAAAAGTGACTTGAATTGGACAATGTCCCCAAAGTGGCTTAACAGCATGTTTTTGAAGTAAAGGACTTGATCATTTGTCCTAACAGTCCACGTGGTTGGGGAACCTGTAGCCTTGAGGCCACATGTGGCCCTTTAGGTCCCCAAGTAAGGCTCTTTGACTGAATCCAAACTTCACAGAACAAAGCCCCATAATAAAAGGATTTGTTCTCCATGACTAGGGTTCAGTCAAAAGGCTGCACCCAAGGACCTAGAAGGCCACATGTGGCCTCCAGGTTGCAATTTACCTGCCTCTAGACTCTTGGTCACATGATCAGGGTTCAAAGTAGCCTTTTGCATGCTTACATATATTATATATATAATCTAAATTGAAAAATAACTTGGTGTCATTCTAATTTCTTGAGCTAACATATCAACCTTGATGTGGCAACATTTACATCAATAATGGCAACAAAAACAACCATGGCGCTGATATGGGAGTGACACTCTACATCTGATAGGACATCATCTTGTGAAAGATTAGAAAGAATTATAATGAATTAACTTGGTTATTTTTTAGATTAAACTGTGTTCATATTTTGTATAACCCAGAAGGCTAGAAGCATAACATATTGTTGATATTATTTATAATGACAATGATAGTAATTTTATGATGCAATCTGAAGAATTGATGTATCCTTCCTATTTAATATAAATATTGCAAAGATCTAAGAAGGAAGGACCAAGAAGCTAATACAATGCTCTAGCTCTGACCAAGAAGCTAATACAAATAAATTAAAAAACCATGGAATAAAATAAAATAAAACTAGCTATTTTACTATCAGCTTGGATAGCTATTGAAAACCATATTCATTAAAAACACATATTTAATAAATTTATTGATAATAGTATCTTTTTGTGTCTTTTGTAATCTCAAAAGTTCATGCCTTGTTGAGACATTGGCGTTCTGGGTATAGACTTCATTTTCCACATTATTTGACCATTTGTCTAGCATTTATTTTTTTCCTATGTGAAAAGGTTAGATAAACTTTATAGTCACTAAGGGTTACTATATAACATCTCAAGTCAATGAAATTCAACCGAATGTTTTGCAATCTGTATTTATGTAGATGATTCTTGATATGTTGATACCTAGAATTGGTGAATTGTGATCAAAACACAATCAATTCTAACAACAGAGTAATGTGAAACTAATTAGCTTAGCCAAAAAAGAGAAAATCTGATAATGGTGGTGATGATAGCATTTTATATAAAGCTTTCCTCCCCATACTCTTGTAAAGTAGTAGCTCAAATATTATTTACCTTATGTTACAAATGAGGATACTGAGGCTCAGAAAGGTTTCTTTCTCATAGCTAGTGTGTTTCAGAATTGGGGTACTTTGTCTATATAAACAACAAAATCCTGCAAGAAGAGATAGTAAGAGATATCCCATTTAAAATAACTGTAGAGGGCATAAAATACCTGTGTGTATACCTATCAAGACAAACCCAGGAAGCGCATGAACATAGTTATCGAACATTTTTATATAAATAAATTCAGATTTAAATAATTGGAGAAATATTAATTATTCCTGGATAGGAAGAGACAATACAATAAAAATTACAATTTAGTCTTTTTCTTCAATGCCATCCCAACTGAATTACCAAAAAAAAAAATTATTTTACTGAGCTAGACAAGATAACACAATTCATTATGTAGAATAAAAGGTCAAGAATACTGAAGGAATTAATGAAAAAAAGTAAAGGAAGGAATTTTAGTAGTACCATCTCCTAAACTATATCATAAGGTAACAATTATCAAAATTATCTTTAACTGGCTAAGAAATAGAATGGTAGATCAGTGGAATACAGTAGATATACAATACACAGTAACAAATAATTATAGTAACTTTGTGTCTGATGAATGTAAAGTTTTAAGTTTTGGGGATAAGAATTCATTATTTGGTAAAAATTGTTGTGAAAGCTGTAAAGCAGCTTTGCAGAGATTGGGCATAGACCTATATTTTACACCATTTACCAAGATAAGGTCAGAATGGACCTCCATATATAGGGAAAAATTATAAGAACATAAGAATGTAAAACATTTATCAGACTTTTAGATAGAATAATTTATGAACAAACTAGAATTAGGGAGCATTGTGAGGTATAAAAAGGGACAATTTCAATAACATTACAGTAAAAAAAAAGGTTTGTATAAATAAATCAATGTAGCCAAGATTAAGAGAACAGAAAATTGGGGCAAAATTTTTATAGATGCTTTTTCAGATAAAGGTCTCATATCTCAAATACATAAATAACTTTTTCAATTTTGTAAGAATATCAGAGAATTCTTGGAAGGTGACAGAGTACAACAGAAAGCTTTTGGATCTCCATACGTCCTCCACAAAAAGCAGAATATCACTTCAGTGCTAACAGAGTAGTGAAAATAAAGAAAGGTAAGGGCAAAGCAGTTGTTTTCCCAAGACAACTTGAGAAGATCCCAGGAAAGACTGGGCCTCCAGGGGAGGAGGTTTGGCCTGAGTGAAGTGCAAATACCTCCAGGCCAAGTCTGTAGAATCAACAAACAAGTAGCCCTAAGAACACCTGGGGTTGGGAAGCAACCTCACTTAGAAACTTTCCTCTTATGGACATTCTAAGGGCTGAGTAGGAGAAAATAGAAGGATCTTCCACTGTAAAGGGATGGCAATCACAGCTTTGCTGACAAGACATGTCCCAGACTGGGCTGCTGTTGTGGGAGAGAAGGAACTAGCACATATCTGGTTGAGGAGAGGGAGGAATTCTGCTAACTGTGGGCACTTCCAGGAAAGCTGAGTCCCTGGTTTCAGTTCCAGGGCAGAAAATACAGCCATAGGATGCAGCCATTGTCAGAACTGCAGGGAACAAGATCATTTGTGGGGCAGTGTGCTTGGGGGCCCTTGCCATGCTTTAGGAGTGAAAAGGAGAGCCTGAGGTTGAGTCCCAGGACAGACCTCAGAAAATAATAGTGTAAAGGACCTGATGCTTGAGGTGTTATCCCCATACCTAGAGACAAGAACTGAATTACACTAAAAGCTTCCAAAAACAAAATAAATTTAGAAATAGCAACAATGAATAAACAAAGGAGAAAGAATCCAATCATAGATAACTGCTATGAGGGATAGAGAAGATCTGGGTTCAAATTCAGAAGAAGTTAATGGAGCTAAAAAATCCACTCCTTTTTCAATGAGAAGTGTCAGATGGTCTCAACCACAAAAAGTTCTTGGAAGAACTTAAAAAAGGACTTTAGAAATCAAAAAGAGAGACCAAATAATAATTACAAAAATATGAGCAATCCAAGAAAATAAAAAAAAATATGAAAAGAAAATCAATCAATTTGAAGTAGAGAATCAAAAACTTAAGGAAGATAATAATTCCTTGAAAACTAGAATTGGGCAAAGGGAAACTAATGACATTCAAAGACATCAAGACATAATAAAATAAAATCAAAAGAATGAAAAAATGGAAGAAAATGTGAAACATCTCATCAGAAAAACAACTAATCTGGAGAATAGATCAAGGAGAAATAATATAAGACTAGTTGGACTACCTGAAAATTATTATTAACAAAACAGAATCTTGATACCATATTATAAGAGATTATCAAGGAAAATTGCCCTGAAGTTCTAGAACAAGAAGGCAAAGCAGAAATAGAAAAAGTCGATTGATCATCACCTAAAAGAGATCCCAAGAGGAAAACAAACAAGAATATCATAGCCCAGTTCCAAAATTCCCAGGTGAAGAAGAAAGTATTGAAAACAACAAGAAAAAAAATTAAATGCCATAGAATTACAATAAGGATTACATAAGACCAAGGAGGTACTACATTGAACATCTTGGAATAGTATATTTCATAGAGAAAAAGAACTAGTGTTATGACCAATTGTAACTTACCCAGCAAAATTAAGTATAATCATTAACAAAAAAGAAAAAAAGAAAAAGTGACACTTAAAGTACTGAAAAACCTTCAGGTACTTATGACAAAAACAATAGAACTTAAGTCAGGCCTGCACAACATTCCACCCACAGGTCGCTTGTGGCCATTGCAACAATTGAGGCCCTTGAAAGAATTTCATGTGGTCCATGAAAAAGGTAAAGGTTGTGAAGCAGGCCTGTACAACATACCACTTGTGAGCCATATGTTGCTATTTAAGGGGAAAATTGGTATGTAACATCCAGAAGAAATATAAGGCAAGCATTAAAGATCAATTATAAGGTCAATAAGATCAAATTAAAATATTGTCAGTACTTTTATGACTGTCATCATTATTTGGGTAGTTTGAAAGAAAGGCTTGTGCTGAACTGAATATGATGGGGTGATTCTAAAAAAAAATGAAACTGTAGGGCGAAATATAAAGGAGTAATTATTTCATGCAAATGAGGCATTAAAGGAAAAAGTGGTACAGAAGAAGTTAGTGGGGGGAGTGCTAGAATCTTACTCTCACTGGGAATAGGTTAATGAGGGAAACACACATATACATGCAAACATATATGTATGACTGCATGTATCTGTAGAAGTCCAAATTCAGAAAGAAATGAGATCAAGAGTATAGAGCAGGGGGAAAAGATAAGGGAGAGAAACATGGTGGGGATATGTTAAGGAACAGGATAGCAAGGTAGCAAATAGAAGTAAAATAGAGGAGTGAGGATGGGTAGAAACAGGGCAAGAAGGATAGTGAGTAAAAATATGAAGTAGGAAAATATACATCAAGTAATTATAACTTGAATGTGAATGGGATGAATTTACTCATAAAATGGAAAGTGATAGCAGATTAAAATTTTAAGTTCAACAATATGTTGTTTTCATAAATTCTATAAAAATGAGAGATACATGCAAAGACATATGCAATATTATGTAAATAAGGCAAGGGGAGTAATCATGATATCAGAGTTAAAACTAAAATAGATTTGATAAACAGAAAAATAAGAAAATTACAATGTGTCAGCAATATTATTCAATGTTGTTTTAGATCATTTAAAATAACAAGACAGTATAAAATATATGATAGTATACCCACCACAAAACAGACACAGAAACTATATGTACATAAACATAAAATACTTTTTATACAAATAAAATCAGATCTAAATAGTGGAAATAATATTTATCATTCATGGACAGGTAAAGCCAATAAAATAAAAAATGAAAATTTTGCCCAACTAGTATATTTATTAAATACCTTACCAATTAAATTATTAAAAAATTATGAGTTATAAAAAAATGACAAAGTTCATTCAAAAGAACAAAATGTCAGGAACTTCAAAGAAAGTGGGGAGAAGAGATGCAGATTCAGTAATATCAGACCTTTAACTGTATTGTAAAATGAGAACATTGTTGAAATGTGAAAGGGATAATTTTGATTATTTTAAATTAAAATTTTCTTGTATAAATAAATATGCATCCAAAAACAGAAAGAATGCAGAAAATTGGGGAAAAAAATCTTTCATAGACAATCTCTTGGATGGGATATGATTGGGTTGAACTATTGCTATGATGTAGGAAGTGATGAGCTGTTTGATTTAGAAAAACATGAAACAACTTAGACTTACGAAGGAACATGATATCTACTTTCAGAGAAACAGATGACAAGTGAAAGTAAACACAGTACTGTTTTATATGTATGTATATGAGTGTGTATGTGTACATATGAGTATGTCTATAGATATCAAAATATATATGTAGGTGAGTGTGTATGTAAATGTGTGTATGTATATATACACATGCATACATACTTACATAATGAGTGCTTAAGACATATTAGCTGAGTGTGTAATTTGATTTGATGTAATTTGTGTAATTGATTAATTAATTGATTAATTACTTTGCTCTGCCAAAAGACTAATTTAAGTTTGAAATATTTTATTATTAGGAATATTCATATAAATTGAAGGAAAACCTATGAATGATTATGTTGGAAAAGATGTTTAAAGAAAATCCATACATGCAATTCACTTTGACTTAAGAGAGACTAAAAAAAAGATAATTCTGCTATTAGTTAAAGAAGAATGAAATCAGAAAGCCAACAGCAAGCCACACCTCAAGAAACCAGCAGGAGATCTCAAGCCTCAGTGTTGTAGAACAGGCAGACACCAACATCATGATCCACCACATGTCTTAGCATAGCCAGGGATACCTGCAGACTCCAACTAGGAGAACCAACCCTAAGCAAATAGGGAGACCAGATCCCATGTGTTTTATCACAGCCTCAGGCAAACAGGCATCCTCCAGTGGACAGACCTCCATATGCTTCAGTGTAGCCCCAGGGAAATAAAGAATCCCCACCACCACACATACACACATGCACACACAGCCTCAGCAGATGCCAGACATCACTACTAGGACCCCAGCTCAGCAACAGGTAAGTTCCCAGACTCCTTCAGCCTCCTGAAGTTTCAACCATCCCCTCATCCCCTATGAGGATTCCTTGGGGACCTCACCAGGTAAACAGCCAGGGCCTACAGCCACTGGCATAAGAAACCTGAGGCAGTGCCTCTTCCACCCTGAGAGAAGAGCCCAAATTTAATATAAAGGGAAAAATCATTCTTTTCCCCTCAAAAAGATGAGCAAAAAATAACAAAAAAGAATATGATGGTAGAAAATTATTTTGGTGAAAGGAAAAACCAAAACAAGAACTCAGAAGAGGACAATGTCAAAACACCTATGGATGAAACCCCAAAGAAAAATGGGAAGTATACTCAAGCCCAGAAAGAACTCATGGAAGAGTTCAAAAAGGAACTTAAAACTCATATAAGAGAGGTAGAAAGAAAAAAAGGGAAAGTAGTGAGCATGATGCAGAAATTATGAAAAAAGACTCAATATCTTGGAAAACTACGTAAAAAGTAGAATTGTCCAGATGAAAAAGGAGATACAAAAATCCACTGAAGAAAATAACTCCTTAAAAACTACAATTTGCCAAATGGAAAAGAAAGTACAAACGGTAGTTGAGGAAAACAACACTTTAAAAGTTAGAATTTGATTAAGTGGAAGCTGATCACTCTTTAAGATATTATGATTCAATTAAGCAAATTCAAAAGAATGAAAAAAATGGAAGAACAAAACAACTGATTTAGAAAACAGATCAAGGAGAAACAACATTAGAATTGTTGGACTACCTGAAAGTCATACTCAAAAGAAAAACTAGACAGCATCTTTCAAGAAATCATCAAGGAAAACTACCATGATATCCAGGAATCAGAAGTCAAAATACACATTGAAAGAAGTCATTGATCATGAAAGAGATCCCAAAATAAAAACTCCAAGGAACATTATAGCCAAATTTCAGAATTATCATGTTGGGAAAAAAATACTACAAGTTACCAGAAAGAAACAATTGAAAAATTGTGGAATCACAATTAGCATCACACAAGACTTTACAGCTGCAATATTAAAGAACTGAAAGACATGAAGTTTGATATTCTTGAAGGCAGAGGAGCTAGTAGTACCTGCATGAATTAAAGAAGAACTTTAAGCCTTCATAAGGAGAAGACCAGAACTAAACCAAAAATTGGACCTCTAAGACACATGAGACCTCATGTGACCTAAGATACATGAGAAGAATAAACAGGCAAACAGGGAAAAGAAAACAGTAGGAATTTAACAGAACTAAACTGTTTATGTCTGTAAGCAGGAAGGTGGTATTTATAACTTAAAAGCTGTATCACTAACAGTACATAACCTCTTCTGTAGAAATATACATAGTCAGGGGATATGGGTAGAAGGTGAATTTGAGGAAATGACATAAAAAATTAAGGGAGGAGAAAGAAGAGTACAATGGGTGAAGAAGAAAGATAAAGACAGAATGAGATTATGAAGAGGTGATAAAGACCTTTTATAGTAGAGAAGAAGATGGGAAGGCGGGGAGCAATTGGCATGGCTTGAACCTTACTCTCATCAGTATTGGCTCAAAAAGGGAGTAATATACAAAATCATTTGAACCTAGAAATCTATCTTACCTGACAAGGAAGTAGGAGGGGAGGAGATCAAGCATAAGTGGGTGGGTGGGGACTGACAGAAGAAAGGAAAGAATAGGGGAGGTGGTAGTCAGAAGCAAAACACTTGTGAGGTGGGAAAGGGTAAAAGGATAAAGGAAAAACAGGAGGAAGAATAGGACAGATGGAAATATACAGGTAGTAATCATAACTGAATGTGAATGGGATTAATTCTTCCATAAAACAGAAGTGGATAGCAGAGTGAATCAAAAAACCAGAATCCTGTAATGTGCTGCCTACAAGAAACACAGTTGAAGCAGAGAGACAAACAGAATAAAAGTAAGAGACAGAAGGAGAAACTGTTTTGCTTCAGCTAAAGTTAAAAAAAAATAGGGCTAGCAATCCTGATACGTGACAAAGTAGAAATAGAGTAAAGACAAAATAGAGATAAGGAAGGGAACTACATCTTGTTAAAAGGTGCCGTAGACAATGAAGCAATCAAATTAGAAGAGCAAAGAATGGTCACCTTGTCAGATCCATAGGGAGGGGAAGAATTCATGACCAAATGAGATAGTAAGCATTACAAAATGTAGAATAGATAGTTCTGATCATATTAAATCAAAAAGCTTTTGTATAAACAAAACCAATGCAAACAAGATTAGAAAGAAAGCAGAAATCTAAGAAACAGTAAGTGTCTCTGGCTTATTTCTCAAATATATAGAGAATTGAGTCAAATTCATGAGAATGCAAGACATTTCTCAATTGATAAATGATCAAAGCAAACAAGTAGTTTTCAGATGAAGAAATCAAATCTACCTATAGGCATATGAAGTGCTCTAAATCACTTTTCACTAGAAAAATTCAAATTAAAATAACTCTGTGGTAGCATCTGTAATAGTAATTTAAATGGGAAGATCTTTCACATTCATTAATAGGTCCATGTGACTTAAGTCACATGGAAGCCTAAGTTGCATGAGTTTGAATCACATGAAGCCTATGGTGGGAGGAGCTTGCTGAAGTGGTGGAACAGGAAGAGGTAGAACAGGAAACATGGAACAGGAAGAGGTGGTGCAGAACTGGGAGAAAGTTGGTCAGACTAGTTAGATCTGGGAGAGAGAGAGAAAGCAGGCAGCTTGGTTGTGGGTTAGAGAAGGGCATTTTGCTTGAGATTATTCATTTGTGGGAAGGTCTGATAATGTGTATAGACTTCCTGGTTACCATGCTGAATTTCTTTGTTACTATGTTGAATTGGGTTTCTGGTGTTGGGATTTGGCTTTCCAGTATTGGAATAAATATTTTGGATCTATTTTCCATGCAGAGAATCTGTTATATTTTGGGATTCAGAACTATGCTGGTTGAAGGCACTATGAATATTGCATTGACACTGCATTTGGTGATGAGGATGGGACTGAAAAATTTCAGATCTCTATTTGGAGGCAGAATGGCTTTAGAGAAAGAAATGGTTATCCTATGTTGGGAGGATTTCCCTTATTCCTCACTGACAAGAAAATGGGCTAAAAGCACAGGACTTCGTGAAAACTGGAAACTGAGAGCACAGAAGAGAGAAATCAGAGATCTAGAAAGATGATTGCAAGGGATACCAATAGAAGAGGGAAAAGAAATGGCAGGGATATGTAGGAGAGGCTCAAACTGCTGGAAGAGAAAGCTCAGATGGAAAGGAATTTGATTGGTTTGCATGAGAAGTTTTTCATGCAGAAGTGTTCAAACTCTATTTTAGGAGAGTAAAACTACTGAGTGGAGTGAGCAGAACCAGTAGAACTTTATACACAGTAACAACCACAGTGTGTGAGGACTGTTTTTGATAGACTTAGTCCTCCACAGTTCCAAAGGACTCATAATGCAAAATGCCATCCATATCCAGAGAAAGCACCATGGAATCAGAATACAGAATGAAGCAGACTATTTTCTCTTTTGTTATACTTGATTTTGTTTAATTTTACTGATGCTTTCTCCCATTTTCATTTTTCTATGCAACATGATTAATGCAAAAATGTGTTTAATAAGAATATATGTATAGAGCCCTTATAAGATTGTATGTCATCTTGGGGAGGGAGAGAAAATTGAAAACTTATGAAAATGATTGTTGAAAATTGAAAACAAATATTTTTTTTAAAAAAGAGCAAGCTAGAAAGTTTTAGGTGGTAGATGAAAAAGCTGTTATTAGTTTAGCTCACAAAAAGAAGCAAAAAAATAACAAGAGGGGGGCAGAGCCAAGATGGAAGAACAGAAGCAAAGATCTGCTATAGCTCCCTCCCCAAACCCTTCAAAAAACCTGTAAAAATGATTCTAAACAAATTCTAGAGCAGCAGACTGTACAAAATGACAGACTGAAGTGAATTTCCAGCTGAAGACAATCAGGACAGTTGACATGTGACTCCACATCATGCTGGGAGTGGAGTGCAGTGTGGCACGTATCACATCATGCTGGCATGAATGTAGCAGGAGCAGGCCTTGGGAATCGAACTGCTGGTGGCTGCAGTGGATTCCTGAATTCTCAACCAACAAACTTCAAAGGTAAATGGGAAGGGTCTCACATCTGGCTTAGAGGGGGCATGAGCCAGCCCCAGCCCTAGCCCTGACTCAGTTGCAGTCCCAGCCCAGAGTGGCTATAGACACTGTTGAAGAAGAGGCTGTTTCCAGAACTCTCCATTTAACAAAACTCGAAAGTTAAGTAATTGACTAGGAAAATTAGTAAATAGGGGAAAAAATAGACTATAAATTCTTACTGTCTTGGTGAAGAGGTATTTTCTTAGATCATTGGGGGCAAGGAAGATCAAAACCTACAGCCAGAAGAAGACAACAAAGTTAAAGCTCCTGCATCCAAAATCTCTAAGAA
This sequence comes from Bettongia penicillata ogilbyi, assembly GCA_023548195.1. NCBI lineage: Eukaryota > Metazoa > Chordata > Mammalia > Diprotodontia > Potoroidae > Bettongia > Bettongia penicillata. Next base: position 2,900,044 of record JAJHZJ010000235.1, read on the forward strand.
AAATATGAATTGATCTCAGTCAATGGAAGAGCTCAAAAAGGATTTTGAAAATCAAGTAAGAGAAGTAGAGGAAACATTGGAAAGAGAAATGAGATTGATGAAAGAAAACCATAAGAAAGTAAGTCGACAGCTTGCAAAAGGAAATCCCCCAAAATTCTGAAGAAAATAACAGCTTTAAAATTAGACTAACCCAAATGGCAAAAGAAGTCCAAAAGCTCACTGAAGCAAATAATTCTTTAAAATTTAGAATAGAGTAAATGGCAGTAATGACTTTATGAAAAATCAAGAAATTATAAAACAAAATCAAAAGAATGAAAAAATAGAAGACAATGTGAAATATATCATTGGAAAAACAACTGACTTGGAAAAAGGATCCAGGAGAGATAATTTAAAAACTATTGAAATATTGAAACTATCTGAAATCCATGATAAAAAATAACCTAGACATCATCTTTCAAAAAATTATCAAGAAAAATTGCCCTAATATTCTAGAAGCAGAGGGTAAAATAGAAATGAAAATCCATCGATCACCTCCTGAAGGAGATCCAAAAAGGAAAACTCCTAGGAATATTGCAATCAAATTCCAGAGTTTCCAGATCAAGGAGAAAATATTACAGGCAATCATAAAGAAACAATTCAAGCATTGTGGATTCACAATCAGGACAACATAGAACTTTGCAGCTTCTACACTAAGGGATCAGAGAGCTTGAAATATGACATTCCAAAGGACAAAGGAGATAAGATTAAAGAGAAGAATCACATACTCAGCAAGAGTTCAGGGGAAGAAATGAACATTCAATGAAATAAAGGACTTTCAAGCATTCTTGTTGAAAAGATCAGAGCTGAATAGAAAATTTGATTTTCAAATACATGAATCAGGAGAATCATGAAAAAGTAAACAGCAAAGAGAAACCGTAAGAGATTTATTAAAATTGAACTGTTTACATTTCTACAAGGAAAGATTTTATATATATATATATATAAATTATATATAAATATAATTATATTTATTTTATATATATATTATATTTTATATATATATAAATTATATATAAATATAAATATATATATTTATATATATATATATATATAAGAGACAGACAGACAAAGAGTGCAGGGTGAGCTGAATATGAAAAGATGATATCTAAAAAAGAAAATTAAAGGTTGAGAGGAATGGACTAGGAGAAAAAGAAAGGGAAAGGCAGAATGTAGTAAATCATCTCACATAAAAGAGACAAGAAAAAGCTTTCACAATGAAGGGGAAGAAAGAGAAGGTGAAAAAGAATAAGTGAGCCTTCCTATTATGGGATTTGGTTTCAGGAAATAATAACATGCACACTGAATTGGGTATGGAAGTTTATCTTATCCTGCAGGAAATCAGGAGAGAAGGAAATAAGAAAGGGGGTATAATAGAAGGGACAGCAGATTGGGAAAGGGTAATTGGAAGCAAATACTTTGGTAGAGGAACAGGTCAAAGGAAAGAATTGAATAAATGGAGGGTGGGACAGGATAGAGGGAAATATAGTTAGTCTCTCACAACATCCTTTTAAGGGCCATTCCTTGATTACTTCTTAAAGAGGCCTATTTACTCAATGGGCAATACCTCCCTAAATGAGGACCTGAAGCACCTGAAAAGTCCAGCCTAAAAAGGCCAAGGTATCCCATTGCATCCTAAGCCATCTCCAGTCATCCTGACGAATATCTTGTCACTGGACCCAGATGGCTCAGGAGTGAGATTGGTGACCTTGTACAGTCCTCCCTCACTCAAAACAAAGTCAAGTGCAAGTCATGTCATCATTTCTCTGATGTGATGGTCTTCTTTGAAAAAAAAAGATAAACAGACACACAGTTATGAAGGTGTTTTGCATGACCACATATGTACAAACTTTATCGAACTGCTTGAGGTTGGGTGTGGGTGAGGAGGGGAGAAGTGAGAGAATGTGGAACTAAAAGCTTTAAAAATGAATGTTAGAAGTGGTTTTTTACATGCAACTAGGAAATAAGATATATAGGTAATGGGATATAGAAATATATCTTACACTATAGGAAAATGGAAGGGAAGGGGATAAGGGTGGGGGAGAGGTGGCAAAATAGAAGGCAGATTGGAGGAAAGGGCAATTAGAATACAGGCTGCTTTGAGGTGGAGGTAGGGGAAAGATGGGGAGAAAATTTGAAATTCCAAATTTTGTGGAAGTGAATGTTTAAAATTGAAAATAAATACATTTTTATGGAAAAAAATAATAGGAGGAAGGTGCATGCAACTTTTGCACAGGCTAGGTTTGATTAGTGTCCAAACACCTGCCAGGATATTGTGTGGGAAGAAAATGAAGCAAATTCAGATAAAGAGGTTTCTAGGGAATGTGGGTGCACATTCAATACCACAAAGGAAGCAGGAGAATCAGGGGGACCACAAAGTGTTTGGTGAGGTAATTGAAGATTTTCCTCAGCAGGAGATTACAGATATTTTGAGTTAGTTCATCCAAAGGAAGTTTGAATCTTTGGTACCTTGGAAGATGAAGCTCAGTGAAAAAGATAAATTTCCTCGAGAGAGAAGAGTAAATAGCCAGTGGATTCAAAATCAGAATAGACTGACAAGAAAAGATATTTTTGCTGCTCTATTGAGAGCAGGAGTAGATTTTTGGAAGAATAGATGGCATTCCAGTTAACAAACTATATGAAATGTATTGGGAAAAGGAACTTGATATTAGACTGAGCTGGGAAATAAATACCCCTATATATCCACCTGAAACATTGAATCTAAGTTCTTCACATCTGCAGGAAAAATAGGAAATTGACTAGGGCTCAGCTCAGATTAAAGAAAGTATACTTTCAGCCAGAATGATGAAACTCAAACTGCAAATCAGAAAACAGTAAACAACAGTGAATGGTGCTGTAATAGTGGGTTCATGGACTCCTGAAACATGGCTGGCTTGGTAGCTATCCTCCTGGTTATTGTCTCTGTTTCTTTTTGGCTTTTTGCCTGTTCACCTTGTTTATCAGATTTGTTTTCTGCAGGCTTAATATGCTGCAGATGCCTGATTGATTAAGTTGGATGTCATCCCCTGTCTGATGTGCTGTTATCACCCGTGGACCTGATATTGACCAAGCTCCAAATGCCAGCTGAAGAACTGACCTCTCAAATGGGACCTCTTGGGGCAAGGACAGCTCTATGTCAAATTTCAGCAAGAAGTAGCTATGGAAGAAACCTCCAACTCTTACCCCAGATTTTTTGGGCCATATTCATTTGAGTGGGGAATGATGCAGTGCTTGCTTGTGCTCAAGCCCCATCATAAGATGTTGTTTTACGTGCTTATTTTGTATTATCTCTATTGTATTGTTGTAAAGTTCTATGGAAACAAGTTGACATACTGACTTATGTAATGAATATGAAAGATCTTGGGGTCTAATGTAATGGTAACTGAAATGAGAAGATCTTTCCTATTTATTAATAGGTCTATGTGATCTGCTTAAGTCATACAGAAGCCTAAGTCATATAAAATATTTCACATTATCTTTTTTTTTTTTTACATTTTTCTGGTTTTATTTTCTAATTTCTTGGTTTCTCATGAAGTTATTAGCTTCCATCTGCTCCACTCTAATATTTAAAGAACTATTTTTTTGAGTGAGCATTTGAACCTCCATTTCCACTTGGCCAATTCTGCTTTTTAAAGCATTTTTCTTCTCATTGGCTTTTTGTACCTCTTTTGCCATTTTGGTTTGTCTATTTTTAAGAAGTTATTTTCTTCAACATTTTTTGGGTCTTCTTTATCAAACAGTTGTCTTGCTTTTCATGATTTTCTTTCATCACTCTCACTTCTTTTCCAAATTTTCCCTCCACCTCTCTTACTTGATTTTCAAAATTCTTTTTTGAACTCTTCCATGGCCTGAGACCATTGAATAATCTTTTTCATGTTTTGGATTTAGAAGCCTTGACTTTTATATCTTCCTCTGGTGGTATGTTTTGTTCTTCTTCTTCCAAAAGGATGGAAGAAAATACCTTTTTACCAAGAAAGTAGTCTTCTATAGTGTTATTTTTTCTCTCTTTTTTGGACATTTTCCCAGTCAGTTACTTGACTTTTGATTCCTTTGTCAAGTGGAAGGTATACTCTAGGGACCTGTAAGTTCTCATTTCTTCCAAAGTGGCATAATCAAGGGAGAGGTGTTTAATCCTCTCCTGGTTTGTGCTGTGATATGTGAGCAACAATAAGCACTCTTTTCTGCCCAGAATCTGTGAGTAGGATTCCCTCTCCACAGTCATCACCAGTTTCATCATACCATCACTCCTCCTCATTCCACCACTGCCACTCAGAACTGCGACCCAGATCAACTGCTCGATTACTCCAGGGTCTCTAGGCCAAGGGCTCCAAAAGTGGACACCACTACTCTGGGACAGGGGCTAAGGCCAGACTACTCTCCACTCTCACCCAGGTGAAAGAGCATTTTTACTGACCTTTGAAGCTGTCTTTGGAATTGATGTTTTGAGAAATCTGGCAACTGCAGCTGCTACCTCTGATTCCATGTCCTGAAATCTGCTCCAGTCCTGTCTATGCCATGCCGCATGGCCTAGACTGAGCTGTGCTCTGTTCTAAGCCTAGTAAGACAGACCTTTCCAGTCAGCCTTCCAGGTCATCTTGGGCTGGAAATCTCTTTCACTCTGTTGTTTTATGGCTTCTGTTGCTCTAGAATTTGTTCAGAGTCATTTTTTACAGGTATTTTATAGGCTATGGGAAGAGAACTAGAGTAGGTCTGTCTTTCCATGCCACCATCTTGGTTCATCCCCTAAAAATTTTCTCGATATGTAATTTTGGGAAAAAATATTATTTTAAAGTAAAAATTTTTAAAAGTTAATTAATTTGGCATAAAAAAGGAACCGGTAGATCATTCTGCACAGTATCAGTAATATTGTAATGATGATTAGCTATGAAAGATTTGATTATTCTGAACAATACAACGATCCAAGACAATTCCAAGGGACTCATGATGAAAAGGCATCTAAGCTGGCACAGTTGACAGAGTACCAGGCTTGGAGTTAGGAAGATTCATCTTCCTGAGTACAAATCAGACTTTAGATATGTACATACTGCACCATCCTGGGCCAGTTATCTAACTCTGTTTTCCTCAGTTCCTCATCTGTAAAATAATCTGGAGAAGGAAATATCAAAATTGCTCTAGTATTTTTGCTAAGACAACCAACTACAAATGGCATCATGAAGAGTTGGATACAAGTGAAAAATGACTGAAAAAACAACAAATACATGTTTATAAAAATGCTATGCACCTCCAGAGAGAGAAATGATGAACCCTGAGTACAAATTATAGTGTGATTTTCTCCTTTTTCTTTTTTTGAAATATTGTTAATATGGAAATGTGTTGTATCATTTCATATGCAAAATTGATAACATATTGCTTGCCTTCTCAGTGTCTGTGGGAGGGATGTAGAGAATTCATAATTCAAAATTTAAAAAGAAAATAATGTTTAAAATAAACATAATATAATTGTTTTAAAAAAGAAATATTTTTTGTGTCTTCTGATTGTACAGTAGTGACACAGTTTCCTAAGGAAAATATTCACAGTAAATTTGCTAAGCCTATAGCACTCAAGAAAAAGATCTTTTCTAATGTATTTCAGTCACTGTTACTGTACTGTCATTTTAGAACTTGTCTGAAGTAACAGCTAGATGTTCTTTCTCATGTACCAAGAGGGTTTTGTGTGTGTGTGTGTGTGTGTTTGGTGTTTATATGTACTCATATGAACCTATATTTAACCAACACAAATCTAAAACATATTTCATACAAACCTCTAGAGAAATGGCAGTATGCCAAGAAGCATAGTGTGATAAAAGAGGATAAGGAGTTGGCATCAATGTCAGGATTAACTGGGTTCAAATTCTACTTTTGATGCCTACTATGACTCTGCGTAATTGGTTCATCTCAGTGTTCTGGGCAACTTTCTAAGCATATAAGTTGCCGAAAAGGGGCCAATCTCCATTAATTGAGGGAATTTCCTATATGAATCAAATCACAGATCAGGTCCTTATCCATGGTTAACAGGTTTTTAAAACTAAGAGCCTTTCAGATTTAAGACCTAGGAATAGCTGAGCTTAAAATATTTTCTCTTAGTCTAACCACAAGTGAATGCCACCTCAACCACTAACAGACATAGAGATTTTCCTGTTACCAACCACTATAACCTCAGTTATGTCTTCTTCAAATTGAGTTCAAGCCCAAATGACACATTTCTAGATACATGTATCTGTCTGTCAGTGACATGTTTGAAAAATAATCCACAGAGGAATAGTAGCAAAATAGATGTGAGAATATGAGGGTAATATTAGGGCCTAGAATCCTTAATAAATCGACAGACCATTTCAATAGGGCATACACACGTAATGACAAAATGAATGGTTTTGGAAATGTTTCAGTTCTATTTCCGGCTCTGAGATGGTAACCTAAGAGACTTACGGTTATCAGGAAACTGTGTAAGTTTGGCTTTAAAATCACATTACAATAATGATTTTACATCTTACAGATTGATTAAAAAACATGTAGTAATGAGTTTGATGTTCATGGGATCCAAATATCAGGTTATATTCATACTCCTTACTCTTTGGGGTAGAGTTGGTTTAATGAGCTTTCCAGTGTTTGAATGAGGTACGTATACCTGAGAAAGGAGTATAAATTTTGTGAATCTACTGAATAGTTTTTTTTTTTAATTTGGTAGTTAATTATATAACAAGCCATGTTCTCATATTAATGCTCTCCTCAATTTCTACCACCCATGATGAATTGTACTATTGTTAACAAAGTCATATGACTTTTCTCATAATATTACTTAAATCGAAACTATTCATTCACCCTTACTTCTTCATCTATTGACTTTTGGGTCATCATTTAAAAACAACTCTAATTTTAAATATCCTTCATTTAAAGACTTCCATTTTTTTATAATCAGTAATGAAAATCCCCTGAGACTTCTTCAACATTTTGTTTTTCAACTCTTTAACATACTTATGCTATGAAGGATATGAAAGTTATGTGTGTTTCTACCTTACAAGAACGCACAAACAACAACAGCCCCTTAATGCTAGTCTTTAAGTTCCATGAGTTCAAGGACCTCTAAAATATCTAACACAACATAGGGCCTTAATGAATAAATGAATAGTGTGTAAGTTAATTTCAAAATAGTTTATAAAATGAATTGACTCCTTCTGTCTCATGAAGTTTTCATTTAGTAGCAGCAAAATTCCTTCCAAGGGTTCTTCCCACTGTCCGTATAACTTTCCCATGTGCCACAAGAGGGAAAGGATTAGTTTTCTCCCTGAATTCTGCCAATACTACCAATTCAACACATTAGGAGATTTCTATGTTGTTCATACTATTAACAAAAACAAAGAAAAAAATATGTGATCTTAGACTGTATTAAGATTGGCATTATGTCTGGAATGAGGGACACAATAACCCTGTGCTAATTTGCCCTGGGACCCACACCAAAAATACTGTATTTATACTAAGTGCCACATTTTGGGAAATATCTATTGAAAAATTAGAATATATCTGAGCCAACCAGGCTGGTAAATGATCTTAAGGACTATGTCTTACGCAGAACAGTTGAAGGCAGTGGGGATTAAATTTTGGGAGAAGAAAAAACACATAGTGATATAACTCTTGTTAGGTATTTGAAGGATTGTCATGAAGAGTAGTCAGATTTGTTTTCCTTGGCCCCGGAAAGCAGCAGTAGAAGTAATAGATGAAAATTGGCAAGAAGGAGATTTTGGTTCCATTTAATGAAAAGTTTCCAAACCATTAGAGCTGTCCAGTTATGGAATAGATTGCCTCTGGAGAGTCACTTTGCTGAAACATTGTGAAGGGGGTTCTTATTTAGGTATGAATTGGATTCAATGACTTGTGAGGTTCCTTCCAACCACGAGATTTTGTGATTCTTACAAGTCATGGTGGTAAGGATATGATGACACTGGACTCCGAATGGTAGGGCAAAAACAGGACACTAGCTTGAGGGGCAAGAGGGTCAAATCAAAGTTTTTATGATAAGGAGGATCTGTGAACTTTTGAAGGTAAAATGAGATGATGATCACTATTAATATTAAGCATTTTATATAGGATTTTGTGCCTGTTCCTCTACATGCTCATTTCTTCCACAAGTCTTTCTCTCACCTCAGGGATATGAAAAGAATTTAGAGCCATATTTCTTCTTTCTTGAAGCTGAAAGTCATAAGCCCAATATCTCTTTTCATTCTCAAACTCTTGTCAACTCTAACCATTCCCTCCCTCCACAAGTGTGCATGAAGCATTAAGTAATCAAACCTCTGCCAGTAAGGAGAGCAATATGCAAATGAGCTTTGAGCCATGTATCTCATTTGAGGATGAAAAGGGTCAGAATGAATGGAAAGACAGAGAAAAGAAGGCAAGGTCTTGGAGGTGGGCAGATGGGAATAATAACTAGAGCATAGGTGGACAAAATTAGATTTTAAGCCGAAGTTAATCTTTGTATAAGTACATAAATTTAAATCAGCTTTATTATTGAATCAGTGAGAGTTACCAATCTGAGAAAAAAAAAGTTTAATAAGAGACAAAACTGTTAAATAGTACAGGCATTTACTTAATCTTTTTTGGTATAGATTTCTGATGGAATTTAACTATTACTTTTTAATTGTCATGTTTAACTGTCTGACAGATTTTTTTCTATCATTCTTCTGTTAGTTTTTTCTTATAGCTTATGCTTGATAGTATATATTACTGATCAATTATTTACACCATTGATTACTTACCTCAATTAAACAATTTTTTTCTAGTCAGTCAGAGATACTCTTTCTCTGACTAAATTGGCTTGGTAATGGTGTATTTGCTCTCTCTGGTTCTAACTTTGTCCATCATTTATCATTCATATCCTGTCAGTATGCTCTCTAATATATACATATATGTATATATATTCATGCATAAATACATATATAAAGAAACTAAAAAATTTGGCTCTTCCATTTAAATAAATAAATAATATTGAAGTTTATTATAACAACCATAATTTTCCAAGACACCTAAACTCAAAATCTTAAACCAGGTATTCTTAATCTGGAATCTGTGAATTTTTAAAAACTATTTTGATAAAGCAAATTCAGTAGAGTTGGTTTGTGATTCTAAGCATTTTAAAAAATGTATTTTAAAACATTATTCTGAGAAGAGGGTCATTGGTTTCCCTAGACTGCCAAAGGGATCCTTGATGTAAAACAGGTTAAGAATCCTTGTCCTAGAGTCATAATTGTCTCCTAACCCTTCTTTGTTGTTCATATCCAGCTACCATATTTCATTTTTTCCTTTGTAATGCCTTAAGGGTGAATGTTTTTTCCATTCGTAGTAAGAATTCTGCTCTATATCATACTTGGTTAAAGCAGTTTCCTCAATATTGATCTCAATCTCAAGCATTTTTCCTTCTTTCAGTTCATCTTACAGACTGATTCCATAACAATATTCCCCAAATAGGGCCTTTATTTTGTCCTGTTTCTGGTAAAAAGAAACAAAAATTAAAAAAAAAAAAAAAACAACTTTCTAGTGTTCTCACAGCATGTTCCACCTACAAAAATTCTAGACTCTTAGTCAATAGAATTGTTTACATCTGAGATCCCCTTTATAGGATCATAGACCTACAATTGAAAAGTGCATCCATTCAAATTTTTAATTTTGTAAATGAGCAAACTAATGCTCGATGAGCTTAAGTGACTGGCCTGTTGTCACAAAGAGTTGTATGTTTTCAGTGATAGGATTTGAATCTAGGTCAACCGATTGGTTGGGGGAGCTGAAGAAGGTCTTCTGGAAGTCAGAAACGGACAACTGCTCTGACATGGACCCCTCGGCCCTCTCCCCAGAATTTCTCCAAGAAGGAACTCGAGCTGCTCATTGGAGCTCCCATCTGGCTCATTCTAGCCAATCCCTCATCTCCTAGGGCGTTTCTGCCTTTGAACACAGGGCTATGGTCGGCCTCTTCTCAAGTTCTGCTAATCAGTGACTCTCCCATGCCACTTCCCTAAATTAGCTAGTTCTGGATTTCTCAACAGTTTATAATGTTAGAGTCTGGCCTTGGGCTTTTTTTGGCAGGCGGGAAAGGACTTTTGAGCCTGGAAAATGAGCTGGTTCTGGGTGAGCATATTAATTGCCCTTGTCCCAGAGAAAAGGAGGTAGAAGGCTTGTGTCATGGCTTTAGAAAGGAGAGGGAAGGAGAAGATGAAGGGAGACAGGAGAGGAGAATGAGGAGAGGAGAGGTAGCTCCCACCTCTAGGTGACCATTCAGAGCAAGTCAGAAATGAGGAGGGTGGGGCTCCAGGGGGATCCCTGCCTCTCTTTCCTTAGACGAATCAGCCCAGAACTGAGCGCCAAGAAAGAAGCCATGCTCCCAGGGGTCCAGGGGAGAGACATGAGTGTTCACCTCTCTCTGTAGCTAAAAAGGTGGAACAGAACCAGAGACTTGTGTTGTTTGGGGGCTACGGGGTCATTAAAAATGACAGGATCCCACACTCCTTTCAGTTCCCACAACTGGCCTTTCTGTTTGAAGGGTCCATCCTCCCCAAAATGCAGACCCTTGGGCCAGAGTCCCCATCCTCCCAAGTGGCCTGTTCTCCTCCCTCCCCCAAGGTGTCCATGGCCAAGATGTCCTTGCAGCTGTCCCCGGCACAGCTACTCATGTGTTCACACCCATCCCACAGCTCTCCACTTCCCCTCTAGAGCCACAGGAGGTGGCACCAGCAAGCCCCATGTCCACCCCACTCCCATGAGCCCAAAGGAAAAGTGTCTGTGATAAGGAATATGAGAAAGGTTATACTCTACATGAAGAGGCCCTGAGCTGGTTCTCCCCTAGGCGGGGGAAAAAGGCAGCGAGCAAGATGTGGCTGGCTCGCCAAGTGCTCTGTGCGTCAATGTCTGTGCCTGCGCAGGTGGCGTTCCTGAAACCTTGCATGGCCGCCCAACGAACCATGCCTGTTTGTCCATGGGCTTGGGCAGGCCGGTGAGCCGCCACCTGAATGCCCTCACCGGGCCCTTGCTGGCTGTGAGTGGTGGAAGGGTCAGTCCCCAAGGTGGCCACCAGAAAGCGCTCCCAGGTGGCTGTCTGTCCGTGCCCCAGAGGCGTCATCTAGGGGAGCCTGTGGGGCTGGGGAAGGAGGCTGAGTTCCTTGGGGAGGAGAAAGGCAGTGCCACCGAGGAGGGAGACTTCTTGGGGCTGCACAGGTCCCCATTGTGAAGTTTCCAAAGCAGCTTCTCGTTCTCCATTGACAGCCTCTTGTTGACCTTGGACTCCTTCTCTAGTGACTCCTGCAGGACGGCTTGCTCCGTGGAGAGCTGCCTGGAGATGGCCATATGCTTGTCCATCCGTGCTTTTAGCTCCTCATTCTCCTGCTCGACTTTCTTCAGTTTGTCCACCAGGGCTGTGTTGTTGTCCACCAACTTCTCCATCTTGAGTAGCTGGATGTCCTGTTGGTGGAGCTTCTCATTCTTGATCTCCAGCACGGCCTTGAGGCTCTCCAGCTCCCGCTCCAGATACATGATCTGGGGGTTCTTCTGGTTGGCCTTCTCTCTGAAAGCCGCTTTCTGCTCCTCCAACTGAAGTTTTTCATTCAGAGCATCGTTCTTACTCTTCAGATCATGGATCTCTTTCTCCAGGGACTCACGCTTCTCGGAGAATATCACACAGTCAACACGCTTTCTACTATCTGACAATAACATTATAACATTAGCTATGTGACTTTAGGCATGTAAACCTCCATAGGTCCAATTTTTCTTATTTATAGAATGAGAGACTTGGACTATATTTATCTAGAAGGACCTTTCTTGTTCTAAATTATATGATACAGTTTTTTCATCATTTTAGAGGGCTGAATTTACAAACGATCCACTTATCACAATGCCTGTCATGTAGTAGGTACTTAATGAATATGTGTCTACTGAATGACTGCTGACTATGGCCTATGAAGGCAGGCAAGTTTCCCTAGGGCATTATTTCTCAATTCAAGTATTACCAGGTAGTATCTTTTATCACGATTAATTTTCACAAATTTGACAATTTCCCAAACAGATAACTGAGAGATATAATATATACATGTACATCATGTTTAACTTGGAAAGTATAAACATTAGGTTGAATTTTCCTTAAGGTAATACTATGTACCTAGTGACTATAATTTGGGAAGGATACCTAAGGACAATTAACATGTATCAAAGAAGCAATAAAAAAACAGTATTTGACAAGGAAAAAGCAACATTTAATAAATATGTACTTTATGTCAGGAATTGAGAATAGGTGATGAAAATACCAAAAAACAAGACAGGTCTTACCCCCAAGAAGCTTACATACTAATAGGGGAAACCCCTCTGTCTGTCTTTTGGTCTCTGTTTCTGTCCCTGTTTCTCTTTATACAAGCACATACATATGTGTGTGTGTGTGTATATATGTATATATACACATACACATACATATATACATATAACACACATATATGTATATGTATGGATATATGTATATGTATGTGTATATACATATATATGAATTTTCCCTAATTACGACCCAGATATAGATCTATAAACATACAGATAGTTGTATAGATATTTACCACCACCCAGATATATAGAGATATGGGTAGAGATAAATATCTGTATCTATCTATCTGGATGGTGGTCAAGGATAGTGGATCATATTATACTTTTGAGGAATTTATTCATTTGCTTTTCCTAGAGTTATTGATGGAAAATGGTGGGAAGGAAAGAAAGCAGGCATTGTGGAAGGTATGGATTGTGCTAATTTTGGAGAGTGCTCACAAATCAGAGGCAAGAAAAACCCCAGTCTGTATGCTGTAAAATCAAGTGACAAATGAGATTAACACGAAGCATGATGATTTTTGGTGAGGAAAGTTATAGAGTATTTTTACTAAACCAAGAGAAAATGTTGTTGGGAAAAGTACTAATCATATAACAAGACTTGCTGGAAAAAAAATTGGTAAACTATTTGCAGAAATTAGATACTGACCAACATTGTACAAAATATACCAGAAGTTCCAAATGGATAAGTAACTTTATCATGAATGGCTATATTAAAATATAGAGGATGACAAGTGATTTTGAGGTCTTTGGTTAAGGTTAAAGAAAATTCTTTTTTAAAAATTCTTTTATTTGTTTTCACTGTTCTACAATCACTTCCATATAGCTTAGATTTTTTTCACCTACCTCCCAACTCCCTCTCTGAGATGGCATACAATCTTATATAGGTTCTACACATACATTCCTATAAAATACATTTTCACCTCAGCCAAGTTTCATAGAAGAATTAAAGTGAATGGGAGAAATAAAACAAAACAAAACATAATACAAGAGAAAATAGTCTGCTTCATTCTATGATCCAATTCCATAGTTCTTTCTCAGGTTGTGGAGGGTGTTTTGCCTCAAGAGTCCATTGAGACTTTTTTAGGTCTTGCATTGCTATGAAGGACTAAGTCTACCAGAAAAATTCCTCATACAATGTGGTTGTTGCTGTGTGCAAAGTTCTCCTGGTTCTGCTACTTTCACTCAGAATCAGTTCATACAAGTAATTCTAGGCCTTTCTGGAGTCTTCCCATTCATTATTTCTTATAGCAAAATAGTATTCTATTACATTCATATGGCACAACTTGTTCAGCCATTCCCCAATTGATGGACATCCCCTTAATTTCCACATTTTGGCCACCACAAAGAGAGTTGCTATAAACATTTTTGTACATGTGGGATTTTTTCCCATTTTTATGATTTCTTTGGTATACAATTCTAGAAGTGATATTGCTGGGTCAATGGGTATGCACATTTATGCAGCCCTTTGGACATAGTTCCAAATTGCTCTCCATAATGTTTGGATCAGCTCAAAGCTCCACCAACAATGAGTTAGTTTTCCAATTCTACTACATCTTCTCCAATATTTGTCATCATCTTATTTTGTCATGTTAGCCAATCTGATAGGTGTGATGTGGTACCTCATAGCTGTTTTGTTTTGCACCTCTCTAATCGATAGTGATTTAGAGTATTTTTTCATATAACTGCTTTAATTTCTTCCTCTGAAAACTGTCTTTTCATATTCCTTGACTATTTATCAGTTGGGGAATGACTTGTATTCTTGTACATTTGACTCAGTTCTCTATATATTTTAGAAATAAGACCTTTATCACGGACACTAGTTGGAAAAATTTTTTCCCAGTTTTCTCCTTCCCTCCTAATCTTGATTGCAAAATCTTTTCAATTCAATGTAATCAAAATTATCCATTTTGTGCTTCATAATGTTCTCTATCTCTTGTTTAGTCAAAATTTTTTCCATGCTCCATATATCTGAAAAATGCACTATTCCTTGCTCCCTTAATTTGTTTATAGTATCAATCTTTATAGCTAGATCATATATCCATTTGGATATTATTCTTATGTATGGTGCCAGGCATTGGTCTATGCTCAGTTTCTGCCACTCTGTTATCTAATTTTCCTAGCAATTTTTGTCAGACAGTGAGTTCTATACCAGAAGGTGGGTCCCTTGGACTTATCTAGCAGTAGATTGCTATTTTCACTGACTACTGTGTCTTGAGTACCTAACCTATTCCACTGGTCTATCCCTATGTTTCTTAGCCAGTACCAAGCAGTTTTGATGACTATTGCTTTATAATACAATTTGAGATCTGATAGGGCTAGACATTTCTTTTCATTAGTTCCCTTGATATTCTGGACCTTTGTTCTTTCAAATGAATTTAGATATTATTTTTTCTAGCTCTAGAAAATAATTATCTAATAGTTGATTGGTATGGCAATAAGTATATAAGTAAAATAATTTAAGTAGAATTGTCATTTTTATTATATTAACTCAGCTTACCCATGAGCAACTGATCTTTTTCCACTTACGTAGATCTATTTGTGTGAAATGTGTTTTCTAATTGTGTTCATGTAGTTCCTGGTTTGTTTGACAGGCAGACTCCCAAATATTTTATCATGTCTACCCTCATTTTAAATGGGATCTCTCTTTCTATCTCTTGCTGTTGGGCTTTGTCAGTAATATATAGAAAATCAGATGACTTATGTGGGTTTATTTTGTAACCTGCAACTTTGCCAAAATTGTTCATTACTTCAAGTATATTTTACTTTATTCTCTGGGATTCCCTAAGTATATCATCATATCATCTGCAAAGAGTGATAGCTTAGTTTCTTCTTTGCCTATTCTAATTCCTTCAATTTCTTTTTCTTCTCTTATTGCTACAGCTAACATTTCCAGTACCATATTGAATAACAGTGGTGATAATTGATATCCCTGTTTCAACCCTGATCTTACTGAAAATGTGTCTAACTTATTCCCATTGCAAATAATTCTTTCTGGTGGTTTTAGGTAGATACTGCTTATTATTTTATGGAAAGTTCCATTTATTCCTATGCTCTCCAGTGTTTTCAATAGGACTGTGTGTTCTATTTTGTCAAAAGCATTTTCTGCATCTATTGATATAATCATGTCGTTTCTCTTAGTTTTGATGTTGATATGATCAATAATGCTAATAGTTTTCCTGATAATGAACCAGCCTGTGGTAAGTTGCTGTATTCTTTTTGCTAAAATGTTATTTATAATTTTTGTCTATATACATTAGAGAATAATTTTCTTTCTTTGTTTTGGCTCTTCCTGGCTTAGGTTTCAGAATCATATTTTCATCATTAAAATAATTTGGTAGGACTCCTTATTCCCTTATTTTGTCAAACAGTCAATATAGTATTGGGATAAACTATTCTTTAAAGGATTGTAAATTCATTTGGCCCTGGAGATTTTTTCCTTGACAATTCAATGATGACTTGTTCAACTTCTTTTTCTGACATGGGGTTATTTAAATATCTAACTTCCTCTATTGTTAATCTGAGCAATTTATATTTTTTAAAATAATCATCAATTTCATTTAGATTGTTCAATTTATGGACATAGAGTTGGAGCAAAATAATTTATAATTATTGTTTTAATTTCCTTCTCATTGGAGGTGAATTCACTCTTTTCATTTTTGATATTGGTAATTTGGTTTTCTTCTTTGTTTTTTTTTAATCAAATTAACCAAAGGTTTATCAATTTTATTGGTTTTTTCATAAAACCAACCTTTAGTTTTATTAATTAGTTCCAATAGTTTCTTAATTTCAATTTTATTAATCTCTCCTTTGGTTTTCAGTACTTCTAAATATTTCTATCAGCTCTTTTTGTTGGGGTAAAGAACTGGAAATTGAAGGAATGTCCAACAACTGGGGAATGGCTGAACAAACTGTTGTATATGATTATGAGAAGATGCTACTAAAGTGTAAGAAGTGATGAAGGAGATATTTTAAAAATCCAACTAACCTGGGAAGATTTATTTGAAGTGATGCATATTGTAGAGAAGAACCAGAGAACACTGTACACAGGAGCAGGAGTATTTGGTAATGATAGTCCACTGGGAAAGACTTAGCCACTCTGATAAATATAATGATTCATGTCAGTTCCAAGGTACTCATGATGAAAAACATTATCCACATTCAGAGAGAGAACTGATCAATTCTGAGTGCAGATTGAAACATAATTTTTCACTTTTGTTTTCTTGCTTTTCTTTTACAACATGTCTAACCTGAAAGTATATTTTGCACAATTTTACACATAAAATAGGTATCTTATTGCTTACCTTCTCAATGGGTGAGGAAGGGTCTGGAAGAAGGGATAATATTTGGAACTCAAAACAAAAAAAATCCTGGTAACAATCATAATTAGGAAATGATTAAGTCAATAAGTAAAAGTAAAACATTAAAAATAAAATAAAAATAAAAAAATCATAAACTGGAAGATAGGTGCAATTATTATTCCCATTTAACAGATGAGAAAACTGATGCTGAGAGAGGTTAAGTTACTTGCTCAGAGACATACTGCTAGTAAATTTCTGAGGCTGAATTTGGCCTCCAGTCTTTCTGACTCCAAGTCTAGTCTTTATCAACTAACTGCTCTCAAGATAAAACGACTAAAATTATTCCAATACACATTGCTCTACCACCTCTAAAAACTTATAATTCTTAATGCCACACAATTATTAGAAAATTAAATACATTACTCCAATTAATCCAATTTAATCCAAGCCTGAATCCAATTAGTGCAAATAATAAACTCTGTGATGTTGCAATATTGAAATTCTCCCTTCATATTTCCATTGGGTTGAAATTAATTATCATGTTTTACATAATTATAAATTAGAATATTGTGGATTAAATACATATGACTATTTCACAGAATTCATTACTTTCACAAAATTGGGGTCTATACTGGCTTATGACAGTTCTTTGATTCATCAACTCTTTGCATCTTGTATGAGGTGTTCAGGGAAGACTATGACCTCTGGTGTTAGGGCTTGCTGAGCCCTTTTTAGAACTGTGCATCCGCCTTTACTGTCTATCTGCCATCCACCTGTCACCTGTGACACCAAAAAGCTGTAGCAAGTGCAGTGGACACATCCCAATACCCCATATTGGCGGATGGACTAAATCAGGTTGAGAATAACCAAGAAGTTTTAAACCTGTCAGTGATTTAAAGGGATGTCTACCTTAGAATGTGAATACTTCCTCTGTTGGACTGGGCAAATGAGAACAATTTTTTTCTAACAGCCACAAAGGTGGTTGAAGCTGTGAAGCACCTAAAGTTTTGCCAGATATAGCAGATGCCAAGGTCCATGGTGTCCTGGGTCATTGCCAGTCAACCTGACCTTTGTATTACCATTGGACTTCAATGCCTCTAGAAAAGACAGTGAGGCTGATGATTTTGTGTAACTCTGCCTCACTTACATCCTTAAGTATAGTGCAAAAACAGAAAAACTCTTAGGATTAGATGGATTAATACAAAGCTGGCAACAAGAATACAAATCACTTGAACCTAAAGATTCAGATGACTATCTTACTGCTGATAGTGCAACACAGACTCTAAACCCTCAGGGAGCTTCTTATTTCTTGCCATTTGAAGACAATTTGATGATGCAGGAAAACTGATGTATTACTAGAATTAAAAGAGTAGGCCACTAGGTCATTAAAAGTGGTTTCTTTTATCTGGTCTAATGGTTGGCCTCTGCTTTTTTACTTGAGCAATACAAAGGACATATTAAAATGCATATAATTTCACTTTGCAATATATTTTAATGTGATGAAATCTGTGCATGAAACAAACAAAAATGAAATTCTGTTCTTGTCTGTTTTGAAAGACTGGAAGTTTGTTCCTGTGCAACTTGCTAGGACAAAATGCATACACAGAAACTATTTTTGTGCTACAAAACCCTGCTTACCCAAATTTGCAAACTTGAGAAAATGTGGAAAATCCAGGTTCATTAATAAATATTGTGATAGAAAGAAATATTTCTATTACCACAACACGACATTTTGTTTCATTTTTCATTCTTTTGAATATGGTTGATTGATTCATGATGTCTCATAAAGTCATTAGTTTCCACTTGCCCAATTCTAAATTTTAAGTACTTGCTTCTTCAACCAGCTTTTGTACTTTCTTTTTTTTATATGACTAATTGCATTTTAAGGACTTGTTTTCTTCAGTGTATTTTTTGTATCTCCTTTTCTATTCCACCAATTCTACTTTTTAAGCAGTTGTTTTCTTTTTCCAGGTTGCTGGCTCTTTTATCCAAAATTCCCTTACACCATTCTCATTTGGTTTCCCATTTTTCCTTTACCCCTCTCTTATAATTCTTAAGCTTTTTCTTGAGCTCTTCCATGAGTTCTTTCTGGGATTGAGGCCACTTTCTGCTTTTCTTTTGGATTTTGTCCACAGTTGTTTTCCAATTGTTTTTATCTTCTGAGTTTATGCTTTGATTTTTCTTCCCTTTCACCATAATACCTTGCTATGGTCAAAATAATTCTTCAGTTGTTTTTGCTCAAAACTTTTGGCCTTCCTTTCTTTTAAACTTGAGTTCTGCTCCAGGGTAGAAATGGCATTGTCTCAGACTTCTTGTGTCAGGGGCTATTTACCTGGTGATGAACTGATGTTTCCCTGAAACCCAATAGGGTTTCTTGTTTCTGATGTTGTATTAAGAGTGTGGTGTGAGGGGCAAATAGCACTCCTGGAAGCTGTAGACAACTGACAGCTTGCCAAGTGCTGATCCCAGGTACTAGAGGTGGTGTCTAGTATATGCTAAGGCTAGTCGGGGTGTTTCTGTATTTCCCAATCTATACTGAAGCATGTGGAAGTCTGGCGGCTAGAAGTTGCCTGTTTGCCCAGAGTTATGCTGAAGCATGTGGTGGCTCCCAAAACTGGAGTCTCTCCATTTCCCTGGCTGTGCTAATGCACATGGGGTTCCTGAGGTTGATGTTTGACTGCTCCACTGAACTGTGGCTCATGATCTACCACTGGTATGCTGGTGTAGAACTTGCTGCTGGATTGCTGGTATGCTTCCTGCTCTTGACTGTACTCCTCTTTTACCCCTTTTACATGTTTACCTTTGCTGCTGATCTTCCAAGTTTCTTGGGATCAAATATTATTTCATCCCACTTTTTTGCTTTTTCTGCTTTTCCAGGATTTCTTTGGGAGTGTTATTTTCAGTTGTTAGAGGACAAATATAGGAGAGTTATAGCCATTTACTGCTTACATTGCCATCTTGGCTGCCAAAAGTCCTTTTGACAATTGCTTTTGTAGTAGCAGATTAGAGGAGAAATTAATTAAGGAATCTTGACCAATAAAGTCATGAGTTTTGCTTATTCATGTATGATTATGTATGTCTTTTGATTGGGTGAAACTCATCACAGTGCATAGAGCATTTAACCTTTCAGGTAACAACAGAAACTGACGTAGGTGGCAAACCTAAAACAGTTAAATTGGAATTTCTCCAGTCATTCGAATTATAAAAAAGGATTGTCAACCATGAACATTTAAAGGAATTCTAGTTTTTGTTATACTTTAACCATATTCAATGAAAGTAAAATACTTTTCATACCATATTGGAAATTTCGTAGGGCCAATTAACTATTTCTCTTTTTAGGAGAAATTAAGTATAAATTGGCATAAAATCTTTGAAACTATAGTTTTAAGAAGGCTATTTCTACATAGCAAATAGAAAGAAAACAAAGGTAAATATGCTGATAATATCATTCATTCATTAAAATGAGTCACTTTGCTCAAAGGAGAGTGATAGGTGCAAATAGCCCACTTACCCTCTGATCTTCCACATAAAGCTCCAATTCAAAGCTTCTTAAACTGTGAGTGTGACCCCTTACAGCATTGCATAACTGATTCAGGGGTTGTGAAAAATTTTGCAATGGTGAAAGCTTTCTGAATGCTCAATGGACAAAAATTAATGCAAAATCAAACATGTTATGAATCTGAGGTGTTTCTGGCAGTGCTTTCCCATGTTGCAACACTCAAATTCATTGAAGCCTTGGTTCTGAACACACAATATACACACTTTACACTGTGTCATGACATATAATGGCAACAAACATTGCCAGAAACACCTCAGTTCAGATTCAAGACTATTGTATAATATAAATTTCAGTGTCTTTTACTGTACATACAAAATTTTCTGCTCTTACAAAAACTTAACAATTAAATTATGGAAAATAAAGATTTAATATTTTCTTACCATCATTCCTCAGCATGTAAGCACTAAATTAGTGTATCTTTGGATTTTATTGTTTTAGAAGGTTTGATTTTTAAAAGTACTATTATCTCCTTCTTTTATAGAAACATGAGTGTTTAATTACAGCAAGTAAAGACAAAAGACCTTTAATAATATTTCTCCACTATTACTTCTATATGTCTATGTAAGGGT
Organism: Bettongia penicillata ogilbyi; assembly: GCA_023548195.1. Taxonomy (NCBI): domain Eukaryota; kingdom Metazoa; phylum Chordata; class Mammalia; order Diprotodontia; family Potoroidae; genus Bettongia; species Bettongia penicillata. The sequence continues at coordinate 2,920,848 of JAJHZJ010000235.1, forward strand.
CAACACCATATTTTAAAAAACAAGCACAGACAAATGTAATTTCATAAAATAAAAGTAGTATTTATTTGAGGAATTATTAGTAATATTTATATTTTAGCACACAAATATATTTCTGTTATGGTTAAGTGACTAAATTTAGAGAGAAGAGGTAAAAATCCTAATGATGATGTGGTGGTGTCTTTGCTACCAGGTTGTAATAGACCTTAATTGACAAGAAAAAGAAAATATGTAGAATCATTTTTGCAATATGTATTTACTTCTAATAATTATGATGGTGTGGAAAAACCTAATTGCTTAATTTATCATGAAGTTTTAGCTACAGAGAGCATGAAACCAGCCAAGCTAAAATGACATCTTTATACTAAGAATGAAGCTTACTGCAATAAACCAAGGGAATATTTTGAATGACTTGTAAAATATGCAAATACAGAAAAACAGTGTTTTGAAAATTTTGTTAGTGTCAATGAAAATCACTTATTTCATCTTACAAAACTTTGTATTTAATTGCAAAAATTAAAAATCCCTATGTGATAGAAGATCCCATGTCACCTACTGCTATTAAAATGTCAGAAATAGTTCATGGAGAAAAAGTATGCAAAAGAAATTAATACAAGTCTTTTATTGAATGATAACATTTCCAAACGAATTTCTTAAATTAGCAATGATCAGTTTTCAGTGGCTTATTACCTGACTTAAGGGCAATACCAAGTGTGCAATTCAGTTTGATGAAAAAAAACTGGTATTTCTAACATGGCAGAGTTGTTGCTTTATTTAAAATATATTTATGAAGAAAAAATACATGAGGAATTATTGCTTTATTGCCATGGAAGGACATACATGAGGCATAAGAACTATGTTCATAAACCATACTCAAATTAAATTAAAAAATCAATCATCTGCCATTAAAATTTCAAGAAGTATTTTCTGTGTTATCAAGCAACTCAATTTTCTAAAAATTTGCTAAATGAATTTTGGCTTGGGATTAGGACAAAATTTCCATTAGTTTCTGAAATGGTCCTCCCCCCGCCACACACACACACATGCACACACACGCACACACATACACAATCTATTTATTTATTTATACAAAGTGGTGTTCTCATTGTTGATCACTCAACTCCAAAAAATGCTAAAGATGTTTTTCATACTGTAGTATCATATGTTCTGCCAAGATTTAATTCTTTATTTAAAAATAAACAAGCAAATCCATCTCATTAATGTGTAGATTTGCTTTCATCTTTAATATATGGTAAAATTATATGTATACTAAAGAATTGTTTTCAAACAAAAGCTTTTAAAAAATTTTCATCCTTTAAGGGAGACTGATGAATGCTGTCATATGATGGAGAAACCTCCACAAGAATGCTAACAACAACTTTCTCCAATATGAACCTCTCAACATTCTCTATCTAGGAGGGGAATATTTGTTTCAAAAAGTCTTTATGAGTTCATAGTGTTACAGTAGGCATTGTATGCTATTGAGTCATTCTGAAAGATTTCTTGCCTAAAGAAAGAAATATGTAACAGAAGACATCACTGTAATTTGCCAACACAGATCAATATTTCAGTCATAACAGTAGGGATAGGGACTGGACCTATGATTTTATAGGTATAATGATAATAATGGATTCAATCCATTATACCAATCTGAGAATTGTGTAGAGTTTTAAAATTGTGGGAAGAATCACCATATGTTCCATTTTCTGTCCTCCATAGGGGAACAAAGTGCTGTTATAGAAGCAATCATTTACATACAGAACTTACTATAAAGTATAAGCAGTGAGTGTGGGCAGTGAAATGCATGTAAGGTTTTTGAAGTAGTGAAGGTTTTATTGGATGAGTCAAACATCAGCACTAAAACCATGTATTTTTAACTGACATGTAGGTAAAGACAATAAAATATTTCATTATTATTTTATTTGTTTTCAGTGTTCTACAATCATTTCCATATATCTTAGATTTTTCCCCTCCCTCCCTTCCTTCTTCCCTACCTCTCCATTGCCTCCCTGATATATCATATAGTTTTATATAGGTTCCACATGTACATTCTTATTAAATACATTTTTACCTTGGTCATATTGCATAGAAGAATTAAAAGAAATGGGAGAAATAATAAAACAAACTGAAACATAATACAAAATAAAACTATCTGCTCCATTTTGCGATTGAATTCCATAGTTATTTCCCTGAATTTGGAAGGCATTTTGCCTTAAGAGACCATTGGCAATTTTTCAAGTCCTTGCATTGCAATGAAGTATTAAGTCTACCAGAAAAGTTCCTCCCAAACTGTGATTGTTGCAGTGTACAAAGTTCTCCTGGTTCTGTTCCTTTCACTCACCATCAGTTCATATAAGTCTTTCCAGGCCTCTCTGAAGTCTTCCTGTTCATCATTTCTTATAGCACAATAGTATTCCATTACATTCATATACCACAATTTATTCAGCCATTCCCCAAATGATGGGCATCCCCCTGATTTCCAGTTTTTAGGTACCACAAAGAGTGTTGCTATAAATATTTTTGCACATGTGGGACCCTTTCCCATTTTTATGATCTCTTGGGGGTACAGTCCTAGAAGCAATATTGCTGGGTCAAAGGGTATGCATATTTTTATAGCCCTTTGGGCATAGTTCCAATTTGTTCTCCAGAAATGGTTGGATCAGCTCACAGCTCCAGTAACATTCAATTAGTATTCCAACTCTCCTACAACTTCTCCAACATTGATTATCTTCCTGTTTTGTCATGTTAGCCAATCTAATAGGTGTGATGTGGTACCTCAGAACATTTTTGTTTTGCATATCCTTAATCAATAGTGATTTAGAGCAGTTTTTTCATAAGAGTATAGACACCTTTAATTTCTTCCTTTGAAAACTGCCTGTTCATGTCCTTTAACCATTTATCAAATCGGGAATGACTTGTATTCTTCTACATTTGACTCAGTGCTCTATATATTTTAAAATTTAGGACTTTATCACAGACATTAGTTGCAAAAATTCTTTCTCAGTTTTTTGCTTCCCTCCTAATCTGAGTTGCATTGGATTTCTTTGTGCAAAAACTTTTCAGTTTAATGTAATCAAAATGATCCATTTTATAGTTCATAATCTCTCTCTCTCTCTCTCTCTCTCTCTCTCTCTCTCTCTCTCTCTCTCTCTCTCTCTCTCTCTCTGTCAAAAATTCTTCCCTTCTCCATAAATCTGATAAATACACTATTCCTTGCTCCACTAATTTGTTTATAGTATCAATCTTTATACCTATATCATGTACCCATTTGGACTTTATTGTTGCGTATGGTGTCAGGCATTTGTCTATGCCTAATTTCCACCAGTTTTCACAGCAATTTTTGTCAAACAGTGAGTTCTTATTCCAGAAGCTGGGGTAGGTGGGTTTATCAAACAGTAAATTGCTATATTCATTGGCTACTGCATCTTGAATATCTAACCTATTCCACTGGTCTATCCCTTTGTTTCTTAGCCAGTACCAAGCGGTTTTGATGATTGCTGCTTTATAATACAATTTGAGATCTGGTAGGGCAAAGGCACTTTCCCTAACATTTCTTCTCATTAGTTACCTTGATATTCTGGACATTTGTTCTTTCAGATGATTTTTGATATTGTTTTTTCTAGCTCTAGAAAATAATTATCTGAGAGTCTGATTGGTATGGCACAGAATAAGTAAACTAAATTAACCAGAATTGTCATTTTTATTATATTGGTTCAGCCCACCCAAGAACAACTGATGTTTTTCCACTTACTTAGATCTGACTTTATTTGTGGAGAAACTATTTTGTAATTGTGTTCACATAGTGCCTGCATTTGTTTTGGCAGGTAAGACTCCCAAATATTTTATAGTGTCTACCCTAGCTTTAAATGGGATTTCTCTTTCTGTTGAACTGTGTTAGTAATGTATAGAAATGTTGAAGATTTGTGTGGGTTTATTTTGTAAGCTGCAATTTGCCAAAGTTGTTTATCATTTCAAAAAGTTTTTTATTGAATCTCTGTGATTCCCTAAGTACATCATCTAATCATCAGCAAAGAGTGATAACTTAGTTTCTTCTTTGCCTATTCTAATTCCTTCAATTTCCTTTTCTTCTCTTATTGCTACATCTAACATTTCTAGTACCATAGTGAAAATAACAGTCGTGGTAATGGACATCCTTGTTTCACCCCCTGATCTTATTGGAAATGCATCCAGCTTATCTTCATTGCATGTAGTGCTTGCTGAAGGTTTTAAGTAGATAATGCTTTTGATTTTATGAAAATGTCCATTTATTCCTATGCTTTTCAGTGTTTTCAATAGGAATGGGTGTTGTATTTTGTCAAAAGCTTTTTCTGCATCTATTGAGATAATCATGTGTTTTCTGTTAGTTTTTTTGTTGATATAATCAATAATGCTAACAGTTTTCCTACTATTGAACCAGCCCTGCATTCCTGGAATGAATCCTACCTGATTGTAATGTATTATTCTCATGATACATTGCTGTAATCATTTTACTAAAATATTCTTTAAAATTTTTGCATCTATATTCATTAGAGAAATTGGTCTATAATTTTCTTTCTCTATTTTGATCCTGGTTTAGATATCAAAACTATATTTGTATCATAATAAGAATTTGGAAGGACTCCTTCTTCCCCAATTTTCCCAAGTAGTCTATGTAGTTTTAGAATTAATTGTTCTTTAAATGTTTGACAAAATTCGCTTGTAAATCCATCTGGTCCCGGATATTTTTTCCTAGGGAGATCATTGATGACTTGTTCAATATCTTTTTCTCAGATGGTGTTATTTAAGTAGTCACTTTCCTCTTCTGTTAATCTGGGCAATTTATTTTTTTAAAATAATCATCCATTTCGTTTAGATTGTCGAATTTATGGGCATACAATTGGGTAAAGTAATTTCTAATTATTGTTTTAATTTCCTCTTCATTGGAGGTGAGTTCACCCTTTTCATTTTTTATATTGGTAATTTGATGTTCTTTTTTTTAATCAAATTGAACAAAGGTTTATCAATTTTCTTTTTTTTTTCATAAAACCAACTCTTAGCTTTATTTACTAGTTCAACAGTTTTCTTAACTTCAATTTTATTAATCTCTCCTTTCATTTTCAGTTTTTCTAATTTGGTATATACTTGGGGATTTTCAATTTGTTCTTTTTCTAGATTTTTCAGCTGCATGCTCAGTTCAGTGATTTCCTCTTTCTCTGTTTCATTCATGTTAGGCATTCAAAGATATAAAACTTCCCATTGCAGTATTCCATAATATTTGCCAGGTTGTTTCATTATTTTCATTCTCTTGAATGAAATTGATGATTGTTTCTATGATTTGTTGTTTAACCCACTCATTCTTTAGGATTAGATTATTTAGTTTCCAATTAATTTTTGATCTATTTTTCCATGACCTTTTATTACATTTAATTTTTATTGCATTATTATTGGAGAAGGATGTGTTGACTATCTCTGCTTTTCTGCACTGGATTGTGAGGTTTTTATGCCCTGGTACATGGTCAGTTTTGTATATCTGCCATGTACCACTGAGGAAAAGATATATTCCTTTCTATCCCCATTCAATTTTCTCCAGAGATCTCTCATATGTAACTTATCCAGAGTTATATTCTCCTCCTTAGGTTCTTTCTGGGTTATTTTGAGGTTAGATTCATCAGCTTCAGAGAGGGGGAGGTTGAGGTCCTCCACTGGTATAGTTTTGCTGTCTATTTCTTCCTGTAACCCCCTTATCTTCTCCTCTAAGAATTTAGATGCTATACCACTAGGAGCATATATGTTTAGGAATGATATTGCTTCATTGTCTGTGGTGCCTTTTACCAGGATATAATTTCCTTCCTTATCTCTTTCGATTGGATCTATTTCTTCTTTTGCTTTGTCTGAAATTAGGATTGCTACCCCTGCTTTTTTTTACATGAAATGAAGCCCAATACATTCTGCTTCAACCTTTTACCTTTACCCTGTGTGTATGCCCCCGTTTCAAGTGTGTTTTTTGTAAACAACATATTGTTGTATTATGGCTTTTAATCCATTCTGCTATCCATTACTGTTTTATGGGAAAATTCATCCCATTCACATTCACAGTTATGATTACTATCTGTGTCTTTCCCTCCATCATCTTTCCCACCATTTGTGCTTTTAGTTCTCCCTTTTCCTTTCCCCTTTGCAATAAAGTTTTAATTTTTGACCACTTCTTCCCCCAGTCTTCCTTTCCTTCTTACAGCCCCCCTCCCTTTTATTCACTTTTCCCCTTATTACTTCTTCCTTTCCTTTTAACCTCCTCTCCCTTCTTTCCCCCTTATCCTCCTACTGTCTATAGAGCTAATTAGATTTATATACTTAATTAAGTTTGTTGTTCCTTCCTTGAACGAAATCAGATGAGTGTGTCTCTCAAACAATGCTCATCTGCCTCCTCTCTTTCCCTGTACTATCATATAATTTTGTGCCTCTTACTGTGATGTCATTTACCATTTTCTGCCTCCTTTTCACATCTCTTGTTATAATTCTTTTCTACCCTTAAATTACATTTTTATTATCACATCATTCAATTTATACCCACTCCCTCTACCTATGTTCATCCCTTTTACATTTCATAATAAATATACAATTCTCAAGATTAACAAGTATCATCTTCTCCTTTAGGGAAGTAAACAGTTTGCTCCTATTGAGTAACAAGTTTTTCTTTTACCCTGTTTACCTTTTTATGCTTCTCTTAAGACCTGCATTTGAAGACCAAATTTTCTATTGAGTTCTGGCCTTTTTATCAGGAAGGTCTGGAAATCCCATATTTCATTGAATGCTCATCTCCTTGCCTTAAATATTATGCTCAGCTTTGCTGGGTATTGGTCCTTACTTGTAGTCCCAGCTCCTTTGTTTTCTGGAATATCACATTCTAATTCCTTTGATCTTTTAATATAGAACCTGCAAGGTCCTGTGTGAACCTAACTGCAGTGCCTCAATATTTAAATAGTTTCCTTCTGGTTGCCTGTAATAGTTTCTCCTTGACTTGATAGTTCTGGAATTTTGCAATGATATTCTTTGGTGTATTTAGTTTAGGATTCCTTTCGTGATGTGAACAGTAGATTCTTCTGATGAGTATTTTGTTCTCTGGATCTAGGACTTCTGGCAATTTTCCTTGATGATTTCTTGAAAGATATTGTCCAGGCTCTTTTTTTCATCATGGTTTTCTGGTAGGCCAGTAATTCTTAGATTTTCTCTCCTGGATCTATTTTCCAGGACAGCTGTTTTTCCAATTAGATACTTTATATTTTCTTTGATCTTTCTATTGTTTAGATTGTGTTTGACTGATTCTTGATGTCTCATAGAGTCATTAGTTTCTACTTACCCAATTCTAATTTTTATCAAATTGTTTTCTTCAATTAACTTTCACATCTCCTTTTCCAATTATGCCTTTTAAGGAATTATTTTCTCCCTTAGTTTTTGTACTTCTTTTTCTACTTGTCCATTGCCCAATTTTTCCAGTTAGGTTTTGTGCTTCCTTTTCCATTTGTCCAATTTTCCTTTTTAAGGAGCTGTTCTCTTCAGTGAATTCCTTTTTCATACTTTGAAAATCTTTGGCCAGTTTTTCTTCTTTTTTCTAATTTGGCTTTTAAATCCTTCTTCAGCTCTTCTAAGAGTGCTCTTTGTGCTTGCAACCAGTTCATAGTCCCTTCTGAAGTTTCAGATGGGAGTACAGTCCCAATGCCAACCTCTTTGGTATTCCTGTTTTGGTCCTTGTCCCCATAGAAAGATTCTAGGATCTTTTCTTTCCTGCTTTACTTCTTAGTCATGATGATAACACTTTGTGCATTGTGGCCTCTGGTTCTTTTAGCTAGAGGGTAAGGAACCTGCTGCTGAGCTGAATGATGTGAGAAACCAGAGGCCAGGAGAAGTCTTTTGTTGTGTTTCCCAGGATTAGCCCTGAAGCTTCCTTGTTAAGTGTGGAGGAGGGGTGGTCTGGTCATGGGAGAGCCTCAGCTGAGCGAGTGCAAAGGCAAGTTTAGTGGTTGATGATCCCAGCTGCCCTAAGGTCTTCCCTTTTCCCTTCGAGTGCTGAGGCACACCTGAGGTCCTGGTGTTTGTGGTTGTGAGGCTCTGCCCCCCTGGAGCTCTGGATTTCCTCTTGGTTTGCTGAGGTGGGGCTCTCTGAGACAGCTCCAGTCTTCTGCCACAGCAAGAGGAAGCCTCCTTAGCTATTTTTCTAGCCTCACATGCTACAAGACTGTTTGCTCCTTCTACTGATTACACTGATCCAGGATTTTTCTGGGGAAATATTTTATGGTTCTTTCAATGTCAACAAGGGGAGAAGGAGAGAGCGTTTACTGATCATTCCACCATTTTGGCTCCTGGAATTTCAAGCAGGTGACTTACAGACATTTAATCTGTGAGCTGATAGTCTCAGGAGCAGCTGCTGCAGATACCTAGGACTCCAAATCTGTCACTCACTCGGTTCTGCTGGATTCCCATCCTGAGCTGTTAAGTCCCAGATTCCGCTGTGCTGCTGATGTCTCAGACCACCCCTGGACTTTCCTGCTAGACCCTGACCCAGTAAGGACCCATGGTGCTGTGCATTGTGTGCTCCTCCAGTTCTGCAGAACAGATCCTTCCCATTGACCTTACAGTCTGTCCTGGGATGTGAATCGGCCTCAATCTGTCTCCTATAGTATTCTGCACCTCCACAATTTGATCAGATTCTCTTTTTAGAAGTATGTGAAGGAGTTTTTCTAAGAACTTAGGTGAGTAGTTGCTCTCACTCTGCTATCTTGTCTCTGCCCATCAAGGCAATAACTCTATATAACTATTTAACTCTATAGCTATAACCACATAGGAAAAAAAACGTTATAAATATGGACCACAAGAACCAACTCTAAATTCACCTTCAAATATATATTGATGACCTTATGATGTGTGTGTGTGTGTATACATATTCATAGAATCATAAGATTTCCAGTTTGGAGGTACTTTAGACAGCATCCCATCCAAATTTTCATTTTAAAAAGGATACAGGCCCTGTAAAATTCTTGCCCCAAATAGAGCTACCTAGCAGAGTCTGAATTAGAATCTAATTGATTCTAGATTCTAGGATGCTTAAAAACTCTTTCCATTTGGTAGGTTAAATCAACTGATCCTGAGAAGATTTGAAATTGGTTACATAGTTGATAAATTCCATCATATATTTCATAGATATATCAAAAAATTTTCTTGCTCCTTTTTTCCACTCTAATGCATTTTTCCACTCTAATAATTTCACATATTCCTTTCAAGACTATTTTATTATAAAAATATTTGTTAAATAAATTGATGTGTTATTGTTACACACTGAATTAAATATAAAATTTAGATGAGGTGATTGCTAGCCTCATGGAGCTTATTGACTAAAATGTGTATACATGCACATATTCTCTTATACAGAGGTAGCTAGGTGACACAGTGAATAGAACCTTGGACCTGGAGGTAGGAAGGCTTGAGCTTAAGTATTTATGTGACTCTGGGCAAGTCTTTTAACCTCTGTCTTTCTCTGCCTCAGTTTCCTCAACTGTAAAATAGAGAGCACACTAAGATTTATCTTACAATACCATTGTGAGGATCAAATGAGAAAATATTCATAAAGCTCTTAGCAAAATACCAGGCACATAATAGGCACTTGATAAATGTTTATTCCATTTCCTTCACATATCTATACATGCATACATCTATGTGTGTACATATATGTGCACATATATACATGCACATTTATAAATATATACATACAAAAGACACAGGCACATGCATGTTTTTGTATGGAATCATAGTTTCTTGTTAGTAGCAGAACAGTGGTATCTTGATAAGATGGCTTATTCATACGTTTGGTTATATCTCATATTTGAAAATGAGTTTCCTTTCAATAGCTCACCAACAAGTAAAGTAAATTTGTGAGATTTATATATTAGAAAAAGGTTATTAAAACTTTACTAAGACTTATTCAGGTAAAGTAGGAATTGTGAGTATATTTCAATTTTATCTTTGAAGACATTAATTTCTAAACTTTCCAAATTTTATTGTAAAGAATGAGGTGCACTCATAAATCCTGGCCTTTCATGGAATGAATCCTGAAGTTCATAGACTAATATTGTATGAGTTCTCAAAGTTTCTATAGAATATGGAATAGTGAAGATCATGAGGAAAAACTTAAAAAATTATAACTGTATAAAAGGCAATATTTATAAGCTAACATGATGAAGAAAATATTGAAAGAGTTGTGAGTACATATGAGATAATTTATTTCTTCCAATTCACATCTTACCAAAAAAAAATTCTTGTGGCTAGGCATGTTGGCTTTGTAAGTTAACTTCAGAGAGAATTTTAATATTTAGAATTATTATTAACGATAGCACTTATGGTGCCCCAACAATGTGTTATTTTCTGACAATGTGTTAGACACTGAATTCTTAAATAGATTACAAGCAAACACTTCTTACCAGTAAAAATTAATTGTAAAAATGGCACATTTCTGTATTTGTGAAGGTCCACATTTTCATAAAAATTTCCAGTACATTACTTAAAATCTTTTTGTTAATGATGGAATATATCTTCTCTTTGAGGCTATTTAGGCTTTGCAGTAGAGTTTCTCTCTCTCATATCTATGTATATAATATATGCAAACATATACACACACATATATACACACATACATATACATACATAATGCATACAAACACACTGCTAGTTAAACCAATCTTATATTCTCAATGTGTTTTCTGATAAAAGAAATGTTATTATCTTTCAACTCATGTACCTTCTTGGTCATAGTAAAGTTAAATGGAAAAAATTAATTATTTGATTTTGTAATTAACAAAGAAGTACATCATAAATAAACTGATTAAATGGATAGTAATAATATCCCTAATAACCAACATTTATGTGGCACTTTAAGGTTTGCAGAGGGCTTTACATTATCATTTCATTTGATAAGCAAAACAACTCTGTAAGGTAAGTTTACAGTTCACATAATGAAGTCTTGTTTTGTTTTGTTTTGTAGGTAGTCAGGCTTAAATGACTTGACCAACGCCACATAGATAGTAAGTGTCTGAGGCCAGATTTGAACTGAGGTTTTCTTGGTTCTAGAGCCAGTGTTAGATCTGCTGCACAACCTATCTCCTTGTTAGTAAGTTTTTGAAGTTGAATTTCAGTTCAGATTTTCCTGATTCCAAGGATATCCAGTGCCCTTATCTAGTTTATCACCTAGCAGGCAACCTACATTATTACTGTTATTATAAAATGCTTATACATTACACATAGGGTTATAAATAAATTTCAACTTTATGTTACTGAAGTTCACAAAGAAAAAAATCTTTCTATCATTGATGTGTATATAAAATTATAGAATACTTTTGAACAAGTCAGCATTAACGTTTCTTTTTAGTTTTGGGGGAGGAGTATTAGACCTATTATAGTAGACATATTCAAAACTGGATTTGGGTTGAAATAAATTATAATAGGATTCCATATATTTCAGTCAGTTTTCTTTTCCTGTCCCCTAATTTTTGAGTATGACAGTTTCCTTATCTTGACGAAGATTTTGTCTCAGATGGAGAAAAATAAAACTATTCTGTGTAAACCCAAGGACTTGTGAATCTAATGAACTTTTGACATAAAAATAATATGACTTCATGTGGACAGGGAAAATTTTTAAACAGTGTTAATAGAGATTATGCCTTACACCACTTCCCATACCCTAATTTATATCACAGTTTATTAACACAGTTGTAGTATGGTTTGTAACCATGTTATGTGTGAACACAAACTGTGTTACACTCATGACTGGTTGTTGTTATGTTTAAACATATTCCAAAATATGTTAAAATTATAAACACTATTGAAAATAGAAGTTTCAAAAAGATTAGTTTAAGTTCTCTGGGTTGGGTGTGGGGTGAATAATAAAAGGTTCTTAGAATCAGAAGAATGTGAGATCTTCAAGGGATATTGGAGTTGGACATCTACCTAATTTTAAAGTGGAAAAACAATTAAGGCTGATTTACAGGAATTGTGCAAGGACACACAATAAGTTAATAGTGGACCTACGAATAGCATCCAAGTTCCCCAGGCTAGTTCAAATTCAGGATTCTTTCTTTCAGTACAGTTTCTTAGTCTGTGTAAATGAAAGACTTAACACTAATAACTGAGAGACTTTCATTTGAAAAACTGAAATCCTAAGGCTACTGAGGCAATTAAAAAACTATATCAGTAATTATATAGGCAATAGTTACAATAGTTATGATTAAGGATTACCATAACAACAGTGGCTAAAGTAACCTTTATGTTAATGAAGCTTACTGGCTGAAATTTCCAAACTTTTGAAGAAAATAATGGTTGATTACAGATGTCCTTTAACTTTTTCCCCTATATTAAAGAATTTAATTTCTGTGGTCAAGTCTGGCATATAAACTAAAGAATAATGGTAGCTTTATATAGTTATTCATATTATGGTAGCTTTTGTAATGGATTATATTTTCTGAATTTATTTCTGCTTGTGGGATTTTAAAGTGTGCTATCAGTATTTTTTTCTTTGTGGTTTGCTGTGTAAAGTTAGGCTATAATAACTTTATAAACATAATATGTAATATGCCTGTCCACATGAAATATTTTAAATATGCAAAACAAACAATTTTTTTCAAAAAAGAATGAAAAAATAATAATCCATGAGCTTCTGCAACCAGTATTTATGTTTTTGATGCCTTTACTATTGAACGTTCATATTTTGCCCATTGTCTGGGTGTGTGATCTTCCTCCACCCTGCCCCCCCAATCATTATTTCTGGCTGCTTCATTTCTTTTCAATATCTGCTTATTTTTGCTGAAATCCCCAGAGCAGAAACCCACAAACCAAACAAATACTCACAGAAAACTCAGAGCCGATCAAATGTCCTTGGAGACACTCACTTTTTTTTTGTTGCTTTTTGCCACCATTTGTCATTCTCTGCTCAGAGAGATCAACAGTTTTTAGCACACAGATCAATATTCTCTTAACCTGGACCTAATCTAAGGAGAGTTTCCCAACGTTTCACCTCGCCCTACTCCTCTGCACTGGAGTTGGCCCTTTTTTCCCCCAGCAATAATTTTGTCTGTGTAAGACAGCAATTTTTCATCCTTTGGTCAAAACTGGTGACAAAAGAGGGAATAATGGTTCCTGACATATCAAATGATAGATTTGACACATGGCATGCTGAGCTGGGAGCTTTCACGTGCCAAAGTAGAAAGACAGATAAGCAGCCTAATGGCTCTCCTGACATTGTGGTTGCTTCCCTTCCCCCCATCCCACCCTGTTGTACCAAAACAGCCTGTGAGGGTTGGATTCTTTCCCCCCTGAAGAAGTTTGTCTCTGACTCTGGGCAGGAAGCAAGGAAATGCACTGTGCTCCAGCCCAAAATAAACGTTTCCCTGTCTTGCAAAATGATCAATCTATGCCCTTTTCCTCCAGCACAGTGAGGGCAGTACAACATGCTGCTTGAGGAAATATTAACAAATATAGCCAGTGAGAGGGAAACAGATGGGACTAAGAAATTAAACCAGCAGATTTCTGGACTGTATTCAAAGAGTACAGTTTTATAATACTGAAACAGAACTGCTCTTTAATTTTTTCAAGCATTGATCGTCAAGAAACACCTCCAGCAAGCCTCCTGGTCTCCCCATTAAAGTCCATTGGAGAGAGGCCCAAAAAGGACCCCTTTAAAAAAGTCACTCTGGTAAAAGAAAATGAAGCTGTACAAAAGCCAGTGCCAGTCTGGAGATAGAAGACATGTAAGTTAGTTCAGCTTTGGTATACTGGGATAGACACTGTGGCCTGTGTACCAGAGGGCAGGGCTCCAGGCATAGGATCCTGTTACATCTTTACACACAAAAGCTTCTTTCAGGATCCAAACTAACAAAACAGGAAGAATTTTTTCTTATTCCTGTATAGTTTCCTCTGAAGCATGTGTTCACATTTAAAATCCTGACCTATGTGTCATTTGCTTGCATTCAAAGTTATTTGTATTGCTTTGGTATTACAAGCAGCAGCCAGTCTAACCTGGTCACCAATTGGCTATCAACTTTGGCAAAATGCTATTTCACCCTCCTTAGTAGCTTTTCATAAATGTCTCCCCCTTAATTCCCATATTTTACAGCCAGACAGTTGTATTGGCTAGATTTTTAACCTCTGAAATATGACTATAAATATTTTTACATCACTTCACTAAAGGAATTTAAAGAAAAAATTCTGAGAAGATTTTGCATCAAACAAGTGAACCTGTCGCTGGCATTTAAAGTACCAGTTTGGAGTGGTGTGTGTGTGTGTGTGTGTGTGTGTGTGTGTGTGTGTCCGTGTGTGTGGGTGTGTGTGTTAAACATATCTTCAAGCTTCTCCCTTCTGGCCCCCCACCATGAAAAACTAGACTTTTTTAATTTAAAATGTCAAAGATTCCTAAGCATGTACATGATATACATAAGGGATACATTATGTATACAGATCAAATGCATTTTTCTAGATCCTTCTGACCCAGTTTTCTTTTTTTAATGAAAAACATTTTCCCTGTAGTACATACTTCGGCACATTCTATGGTATTTTTCACAGTTTCTACATGTTTGACATTTTAGCCAAACCTGTTAGAAGGGGGAAATCAAATTGAAGAATGTGGAACTACAATATTTTGCTTTCAGTATTCAGTACCAGAACTATAGTAAGAAAATATAAAATGCAGGTCTTTCTTATAAAGCTCTAATCTACAAATGATGATGATGATGATGATGATGATGATGATGATAGAAATAATAGAGTAACATTTAAGAACAGTTCATATGATTCAGTTGATTCACTTTCCTACATTGTTGTAAATGAACATTTATTTAAAGATGTTCACTGTGAGGCCAGGGAGAGGAAGAGGAAGAGACTAAGGTCTTTAAGCAAAATGAGAAGCAGGAATAAAAGGAAAAAGAAATATGTAAATAATGTAATTTGCTTTGTGAAAAAAGCATTTCAAGTGACTAAAACCAAACAAAATAAATCAAAGTTTTCCACAACTAGATTTCATTTAAAGAATTAAGCTTTCAATAATTTGATCTACTTTATCATCTCTTTCTGAATCTCATACAACTTTGAATTCATTTCTTGTTAAAAAACAAACAGACAAACTGAGCTTTTTAGTGCTGCTCATGGAGTAAAGCCCATCTATTTTGTCCAAGTAGTCCTAGGTGAGTAATTATGACATATGTTCTTTGACATTTTCTTTTCAACATCATTTCAAGTTTAGGATTTTTACTGTGCAGAACATTTTTGTTTGTGTGTTACTTGTATCCAGAGACCATAGAACAATGAGGAATATTTTAAAGAAGGCAAAAATCCAAAAATAAAATTGGTAAATTTTTTGAGAAGTGAACATGTTTTCACTTTGACTTGACTTTGTTTCTCTTTCATAAGTAGAACTTCTTCCCAAGTCAAAGAAACTAAAATTTAATGTAAAACAGAGATGTGTCTTCCTCACTGAGCTTATAACTTAGAGAATTAGATTCTATTACTCAAAGAAGTAAACAATATGCTTTTTTGAAAAAACATCTGTTTAGGTCATTATTTTGCCCTCAAAGACCTCTGTGATCTGTGTTATTCACTAAGGTATCATAGTTGGCTCCAAGAGTCCTATTCATTGGAGAGTGTAAAGAGTTAAGATGATATTTCTTGTAGAATTAATCAGATTCATATTAGCAGTAGTAAATGTCATGTTGGCACCTTTTCTTTCTCACACATTACAGTTTCAAGTCTTTGCTATGAGGAAATAATGAAGTAAAGATATGCAGTGCCATATACCATGCATTTTTTTGTCATTCTGCATACAAAATGAATTGTATCTGCTACTAAGGGGGTCATAAGGGCAGCAAGTTAAGAAGACTGCTTAAAGAAATGACATGTCAAAGGAAACAAAAACTTATTTTTTTAATGCTTTCCAGCAGGATTGCTTTTTTGGAAATGAAATGTCTGTAAGTACTCTTCTGCAGTAAGTACCATTACTTTTCATTGCTGTTAAGCTAACCCTAGAGACCAAAACACATTGAAACTCTTACTACAAAGCAAGGAAGACAAATAGGAATGGTCTCTATGTGTTCCCCAAATTCTACTCCAGTAGTATGGTGACATGATGACATTTAGGGAAGGAAAACTTCCCTTTTTAGAAAGAACATGCAGAAGACCTGCCCCAAGTCAACATAAACGAGCTGTGCATCATTCTAAAATAGGTTATTGCAAGATTGCTCTTTCAATATAAAAATCTATCTATCCATCCACTTATATTCATATACACATATTTATCTATCCATTCATGTATTTACATGCACATACACATATCTACCTATCCATCCACATATATATACATATACACATACTTCCATAAATATAGACTTAAATTAAGACCCCAAAGTATGAAGAGCACAATAGATTCTGGAAAGATTTTCATGAAATGATGCCAAGCAAAGACAAGACAAAAAGCAGAATAAAAAAAGACAGTTGACATAACTATGAACATAAAAATGGAAAAATAAATGAGAATTAGGGAGAAAGAATTTTGACTTACTAGTATCTGAAAGTTGTGACATTTTCTGTGCTACAATTAATTAATTTAAATGTATTCATTAAGCAAGTTGAATTACTTGTTTTGATGTTCTATATTAAAAGTATAACACATTGTTTAAAAATATAATTGCCTACACTTAAAGAGACATTGGCAAAAATGATGTTCACCTTCTTGTATATAAGGGTGGGGGCTAACTATTGCATTAGTGCCAATGAGCAGCACCTAACAAAAGGCACTTAACCTTTATCTT
Organism: Bettongia penicillata ogilbyi; assembly: GCA_023548195.1. Classification (NCBI taxonomy): domain Eukaryota; kingdom Metazoa; phylum Chordata; class Mammalia; order Diprotodontia; family Potoroidae; genus Bettongia; species Bettongia penicillata. The sequence continues at coordinate 2,937,659 of JAJHZJ010000235.1, forward strand.
TCTTGTCTTCTATTGTTAGACTGTTCATCCATTCATATTTCCATCCTAGAATGTCTGTGGCATTGCCCAAGCTATTGGATATAGTATGGGCTAAAAAGGGTTGCTCACTACTAGGTAGACTGATAGTATTTCCCTTTCATAGTCTCACTAACATCACATGTTGCATGAAACATGGTTTTATTTCATCTCCATGAAAAACTACCTTCTGTGACACTATTTGATGCACCATCCAGAAAAAAAATGAACCGATATGTGAAAATGACCAAAGTGAGAATTCTCCAAAGTCTGTACCTGGGGATAGGGACATAATAAAGGTACTAATTCCTATACATACTAGCTATTCCCAAAAGTCTTTTTTTCTTTACAGAAATATGAAAAAAGTCTGGAACAAAATGTTTTTTCTCTCAAAGCTGGAAGCCAAAAACTTCAGGATCTCTCTTCTCCCAATTTCTCACTCACTGGATATCTCACACAATCTAGGGCTATTGAATGATCAATCTCCACCAACAGGGAGGGTGCCATGTAAACGGACTTTGAGAATTGCAAACAAAAATGCAATCATAAAAATCAGGTATGTTACAGGATAGTACTACTTAGGAGATAACAACTTTTTCCTTACTGAATATTTTCTTTTGCAAATATAAAAGATATCATTTGGCTAATGATAAATAAATATTGGTACACATAAGGTAATATTAGTATGCCATAAGAAGCAATGAATATGATGAAAGGAGAGAATCATGGGAGGACTTATATCAACTAATATAAAATAAGTAGAACAAGAAAATAACATGCATAATGACTGACTGCAATAATTAAAAAAACAGTAACAAAACAATCAAAACCTCCTACTTTGGAATTATAATGAACGAGTTCGTATCAAAAGAATGCATTTGAAAAGATGTTCCCGTGTATATATAAATTTACTTCTTTCCAGAGTAAAGTAGCTATCAATGGGAAATACCGCAAATTATGTCAGACTTTTTAAGTTTGTTGACTACAGTTGGTGAACTGACTTTTTTCTCTCTCTTACATTTATTATAAGGGATGCCTCTCTGAGAGGGGAAAGTGATGTATTTCAGGAAATCTAGGTAATATACAAGTAGAAGATATCAACAAAATTTATTCACACAGGGTCTTTGATTACTTATCTCATTATTAAATTGTCAGAAGCATAGAAACTGTTCCCATAAACCTTGCAATATAGGAAATCCAAAAAAGAAAGAAGTGTTCACTAAAGACCCAAAAGACAATACCCAGAACAGATGGTGTATCACCTTGTCAGTTAATAAGTACGGTGGTACTTTTGAGCACTGAATCTATGTCTCCATAAAAGAATCCACTTAAAAAATCATCATTAATCATTTACATTCACTGCTACATTGTCCCACTCATCTCAACACAGTGCATGGCACATAGTAAGTACTTAATCCTTATGTATTGACTTGACTTGACAGTTACCCTTATGGCAAAGATCCAAGTTTTTCTCTGTAGTTCAAATGCCTTATATAATTGCAATCTTGCTGCATTTAACTTAAGTAATGAAATTCAGGAATTTGGAAATAATCACCTTCCTTAGATCATTCTTGATTATACTATATTTCATTTTCATTGCTAAAAAGCACAGACAGACTCATCTGTCTAGCTATGTTACTGTGATCCAGTGCATGCTTATAAGTACAATAAGCTATTTTAGCAGATAGACATCAGAGTGATCCTTAAATTATCAATACAGATTTGAGGAACTGACCTTAACATGGAGAAGAATTACCTTTTTACCGTTTGTGAGTACTCATAAAGCTTCTGAATCAGTCTTTCTTCCCAATGACTGGCTTTGATCCAGTATTTCTAATGGACTTTGAGCTTAAAACACGTCAGTCCTACATACATGTGTAAAGTTTCCAATTAGTTGATTTTCTTCCTTATAAGCATATTTGTTCTACATGCACAGTGCATGCCCATGTATCAATAAAACTTCGGAGAAAAAACCATCTAAGGGATTTAGAAGAAATGGGAAAATTTAGGTGATTCCTCTGTAAGAGTGACCAATGTTATATTTTTATCCCACCGAGTTTTATTGGATGTATTTCTATGGTTGACACAGCATGAATATGAAATCCTAGATGTGTTTTTTAGATTTGATTATATTCAAAACTACAGAACTTGATTTCTACATTGTTTTGAAGAATGTGATCAGCTCAGTGGGATTGTACGGGGCAAAGGAATTATCATGTGTATGTATTTAATAACATATTAATCTGGAATACTCTAATGTGAAATTATTTTAATTTGGATATTTCCTTCAGTAATTGAAACTTTGTTTAGAACTACCAACCCCCTTTCTGTCACAGATGATGCAAAATTAATGCAATAAATAAGATTGCAAAGGAAAGGGCAAATAAAGATAAAGAGAGAAAGAAAAGGGGATGAGGACATTCAAGACAAATAGTCTCCATGCTCTAGTAGTAGTAGTCAAAGCAGCCAAAGACATCTGCTATGGCTGGGATAAAGTGGTAAAACTGTGGATCTGAGAAGATAGGAGACAACTGGGAACAGCCAAATGGGGAGAAAATGATAATGAAACAATCACATATGAATTAAAGGTTTACTTGTGTCGGTTTAGTTAATGGACATTTTTCAGTAGACCAAATTTGGATGGTTCCATACAGTAGCCTTAAAGCATCTTATGGATAGGAGTGGAGTGTGTAAACAGGGGAGATTTAAGGTTGAGGAGTACTGGTATGCAAATAGCAGACATATAAAGGAAAAAGAATTCAAGGGTGAAAGATAGTGCCTTGCACATTTGATTATCTTTAGGAACTGTGGAGGAAGGAAAATGTGACCAGAACATGAATGATAGAACAATGTTAAGGGGTGAGAAACCCAAAATCAAGAGCATATTGAAGACTAGATTAAAAAGTAGTAAGACAGGAGCAGAAATGGACCAAATATTGTGACCAGGGACAGGAAATTCAAAGTTTAAAACTTTGGAAGCAGAATAATTTTTATGGCAGTATCATCAACAGCAAAAAAAAAAAAAAATGGTTGTGGGACTTTAATCTCTTCCTTGTTCCTTCCTTCTTTTTTTTTGTCCTAAACATAGCTAAAAATACAAATGAACCCTTTCTTTCTCCTTCAGTCTCTTTTGCACACCTCAGGTTAGTCTGGGTTTTCCTTAGGCTTTTTGACATTCTGGCACCAATTTTCAAAAATCTTTAATTAAAAAATCATTGTGAACTCAATACTTTGAAGAATGAATCTTTTATAAGATTTTTTTATAATAAAATTTTTTATAAGAAGAAAAGAATAAAAGAGGATTGTGTAGAAAATCATAGATCTTTATCAAATTTAACTTCATTTAGTTATTAAATTCAGTATACCAGTTTCAAAAATTTCCATTTGTCAGTATTTGCCTCTGAATCCTTTTCTATTCTGTATATTTTAAAGTAATTAATTCATCAATATTTTTATCTTCTTTGGTTTTCATTTTTAGTATAGCTATCATTAACTACAATCTCTCTCAGATTCTCTCCTTCTCCCCCACATAAATTAAAACCCCTTGTAACAATTAAATACAGTCAAGGTAAATAAATCCAGATATTGGCAATGCCCAGAAATCCACTATCGTATCTAAATTTCCATTTCATTGTCTCTCTACCAAGAGAAAGGAAACATGCTTCATCACAGATCCTTTATATCTGTGGTTGGTTTTCTTTACAATCTTGAAGTCTTTGCATAAACTATTCTCCTGCTTGAACTCTACTTTTTCATCAATTCATAAATGTCTTTCCAGCTTTCTTACTTTTTTTGGTACAATATTATGTACCTTAATTTGATCAACCCTTCTCCAAATGATAGATAACCTCTCTGTCTCCATGCTGGTTTCTAGGTCTTTTTAGCTATTTGCTATCAATCTATAGTTTTTTGTGTATATGGACTTGTTTCCTATTTCTGTGATCTTCTAGGAGTATAGATAGACCTTGTAATACTACTGATAAATCAAAGGTATGTACACTGTAGTGACTTTTTGGGAATAATTCCAAATGCATTCCAGAGTGGGCAGACTGAGTAACAGTTTCATCCATAGTTTATTGGTGTCCCTGGCCTTCTTTATCTCTTCTAGAAATTGCCATTTTGCTCCTTTTTTGTCATATTTGTCGATCTAATGGTTGTGAGATGAAACATCAAAATTGTTTTAATTTCTCTCTCAAGCAATTATTCAGTTCGCTTTTCTTCTTTTGAGACCAACCTGTTCATATCCTTTGACCATTTATCTATTAGGAAATTATTCTTTTTTGTATATTTCAATGAGTTCTTTATATAATTTTCTATCAGACTTTTTTGGGGGAAAAATATGCAATTATTTTCCCCAGATGTCTATTTCCCTCCAACTTTAATATGTTGGTTTCACTTTTGTAAACAAGTATCTGTATATTTTTCTCCTAAATTGCTGAATTCTATTTTCCTGAAGTCTAGGATGTTAATATGGGTGCAGATCGGTAAAAATGATAGTCACTTTCTTCCATTGCGTCTATTTCACCAATCAGTTCCTTCTTGCTGTCAGGACCAAAGTAGCTTCCATTGGCACAGCAGAGGTGTTTTGAGAGATGAAATTGTCAGTAAAAAAAAGTCAAGAATTTATCAGATTCTCTGCATTGAGCAGAATGAGACTTTTACTAAGTGTCTGTATAAATGGAAATTTCAGTATCAGGAACTAATCACTCATTTGGTTTGCCTTGCTAAGAAGTTTGTAATATATTCCCAACCTGGCAAAATTCTTTTTTTCTTTTTTTTCTTTTATTCTTACAATTCACCTCATTTGCATTGGCCAGACTGCAAAAAGTCTGGGCTGACTAATAAATTTAAGTGATATAATTTTCCATTCTTTTAATTCAGCATGGCATTACAAAGAAAAAGAAGTAACTGAACTTGTGCTTTCTAGTCTTTATGTAAACCTCATAGGGTTCCACCTTGCTTTCCTGTCTACCTCTGAGAAAAGAGAATGAATCACCTTTGCTAAAGTTTATATTTTCATTTTGATCTAGTGCCCTGAGTTCTTTAATAACCTTTATATAATAATAATTTGGCTAATATTTATACATCACTCATTTTGTGGGAGGTACTTTACAACTATCTCCTTACAATAACCTGGGAGATAGGTGCCAATATCATCCTCATTTTTAAGATGAGGAAACTGAGGCAAATGGAGATTAAATGGCCTGCCAACAATCACATGGCTAGCAAGTGTCTGAAGCAAGACTTGAATTCAGTTCTTAACTCCAGGATCTGTACTTTAGCCTCTGTACCACCTGGTTTTCTCCTTACATGCTTGTAGGCCCTTACAGGCCTTATATTTACTAAAGGGAAAATGTTGTGCAACAAAAACAAATATTTGCTTAGTGAACAGGGGGAAACATTAGCCCCTACAGCTAAACCAAATTGACATAAGCAATATGTTTCAACTTGAAAATAAAATTATTAAATGGAATCTCTTGTTTAAAGTAAGCAGAACAAATAAACCTCTTGCGTATTTTGGGCTGATGAAATATCAAACCAACTATTAATTGATTGTGATGTACTGACATCAACTAATCTGGAATAACTCATGATGTGGCAAGAATCAGCTTCAGGATCTAATAAAACCCATATTCCATCTTGGAAGCTAGTAGGGAGTTTCTGAACATATTTGTTTACTTTTCACAATAGTGGTTTTTGCTTTCTCCTAACTTTGTATATAAATATGCAGGAAATCAGTTCCAGAAGGTAAGTGATATATACTTTGCAATGAACCAGTGAGATTTCTGTAAGAGCCTGGTTTTACTCTATTTTTCATTTGACTGCACCTACAATCAATTAGGTTAAATTGGTCCATCAGCTATGAAGAAATTTCTACAAATCCATGGTCTATACCTGTGCTTAGGCAATGAGAAGTCCATGTCAATTGAAGCTACATACAACAAATAGCTAAAGATCAATAGTTTACAATGCATGCTATGATGTGGTTTAGTTTCTGACAAGATACTAAAGGAAGGTCTTTTAGGCCTAGGGAAAAGGAAGAAAAAAATCTGTTTGATAAAACGACACACAGATTTGTCTGTTGTCTCTGCGTAAACTTTTAATCTGTAACGTTAACTTGCCTCCAGCAAATCATGTCTATAAGGATATTTTCCAAACTAAACTATTCTAATGGGATCCTAATGGATCTTTGTCCTAATAACACATAAAAAACCCCCTAACAACCAAAAACTTTTACTTGAGAAAATTCAGATGGCCATAAAAACAATAAAAATTCTCAACACATTTTAAATAAAAAGCCCTCTGGAAAAAATGGGGAAATTAAATAAAAACTGATCAAGTAAAAACTTCTGCTTAACTAAAAATTATGTGCAGGAGGGAAAGCAGACGCAGCTAACAAAGCCAAATTAACAGACACTATTAACAAAACTGATCCATATGTCCACATTCAAAAATTTTTACATACCTTTCCAATTAGAACAATGAAATAATTTCTTTAATCAAATAGAAGTCAGAAGAACGACAATTTCCATTATTTTATGATAAGAAAAAAAGTTTCCAAAACCTGCTCATCTGTATTCCTTTTTCCAGATGTGGCAGTTAATACACAACTGTAGGACCCTGCCTGGTTTTAATGAATGTGAAGCCTACATATTGCTCAACTTTGCTGAGCTCTGTCACTTTGTAGTATGTTGTTGGTAGTAATAATTTTAAAAATTATTTTTATTGAAATGTTGATTTACTTTTGTTCTGTCCCTATTTTAAATCAAAACAATCAACACAGCCACCCTTTTGAGAGACAATGTGGAAGGGGTACTTGATTTGGCATAGGATTGGGTTTAAATCTTGTCTTATACTCTGCAAGTATACATGATATGGCACCACCATCCTTCTAGTCTATGCTCAATATAATCTTTAGCACTTCAATTCTGCATCCAGTCAGTTGCTGAATCATGTCTATACCTACAAAACATCTTATACCACTCCTCATTCCTTACACATTCACCACCTTAGTTTCTGAGACCTCATCACTTCTCACTTGGACTTTTTCAATATGCTCCCAAATGATTTTCTTTGTCACAAGACTCTTCCCATCAAATTAATCCTCAAAACAGCTGCCAAATGATCCTCATAAATTATACATCCGACCTCATTTCTTATTAGCCACCCTTCCCTATTGTTTCTAGCATTCTAAATATACTCCTCTATTTGACATTTAAGGAAAAACTACCTTTATGCCACAGTTACACATCATCTTTCTTCATGCACCCTACAGTTTGAACTTTCTTACTGCTATTCATATGTAAGGAACATCTCTCATCTTCTTTTAATTTTATTTGTTTTCAGTGTTCTACAATCACTTCCATATAACTTGGATTTTTCCTCCTCCCTCCCACTCCTTCTTCTTTCCCTTCCCCTCCCTCCCTGAGTCAGCATACAATTTTATATAGATTTTACCCATACATTCCTATTAAATACACATTCGCCTTAGTCATGTTGCATAGAATTAAAGTGAACGAGAGAAACCATCTCATAAAACAAACCAAAAACATAATACCAAAGAAAATGATCTGCTACATTCTGTGATCAAATTCCATAGTTCTTTCTTTTTAAGGCATTTTGCCTTAAGAGATAACTGGGAATATTTTAAATCCTTGCATGGCAATGAAGTTCCAAGTCTACCAGAAAAAACCCTCACACACTGTGGTTATTACTGTGTATAAAGTTCTCCTGGTTCTGCTCCTTTCCCTCAGAATCAGGTTCATATAAGTCTTTCCAGGCCTCTCTGAAGTCGTCCTGTTGATCATTTCTTATGTAATACAATAGTGTTCCATTACATTCATATACCACAATTTATTCAGCCATTCCCCAGTTGATAGGCATCCCCTTGATTTCCAGTTTTTGACCACCACAAAGAGTGCTGCTATAAATATTTTTGTACATGTGGGACCCTTTCCCATTTTTGTGATGTTTTGGGGACACAGTCCTAGATGTGATATTACTGGGTCACAAGGGTATGCATATTTTTGTAGCCCTTTGGGTATAGTTCCAAATTGCTCCCCAGAATGGTTGGATCAACTCACATCTCCACCAACAATGAATCAGTTTTCCAACTCTCCTACAGCTTCTCCAACATTTATCATTTTCCTGTTCTGTCATGTTTACCAATCTTATAGGTGTGATATGGTATCTCAGAGTTGTTTTGATTTGCATCTCTCTAATCAATTGTGATTTAGAGCATTTTTTCATATGGCTGTAGCTAGTTTTGATTTCTTCCTCTGAAAACTGCAATTCATATACTTTGACCATTTGTCAGTTGGGGAATGACCTGTATTCTTGCACATTTGACTCAGTTCTCTATATATTTTAGAAATGAGGCCTTTATCACAGACACTAGTTGCAAAAGTTCTTTACCAGTTTTCTGCTTCCCTCCTCCTCTTGGTTACACTGGGTTTGTTTGTGCAAAAACTTTTCAATTTAATGTAACCAAAATTACCCATTTTGCACTTCATAATGTTTTCTATCTCTTGTTTAGTAAAAAATTCTTCCCTTCTCCATAAATCTGATAAACACACTAGTCCTTGTTCCACTAATTTGTTTATAGTATCTGTCCTTATATCTAGATTATGTACTCATTTGGACTTTATTCTTGTGTACGGTGTCAGGTATTGGTCTATGCCTACTTTCTGTCATACTGTTATCCAGTTTTCCCAGCAATTTTGTTGAACAGTGAGTTCATCTCCCATCTTGTTGCATCTGTATAGACTGTCCCTCTTATCTGTAATCCACTCCATCCTCATCTCTCCATTTTATAACATTTTGTTCAAGTCCTAACTTAATTTCTACCTTCTATGTGAAGCCATCTGAGCTTGACTAGATGAAACTGAAAAGAGTTATTTCTCTACCTACAGTTAGCTCCCTGTAATTTGAGTATCAGATTTCACACCATACACATAGATTTCATTGCTCTTTTTTTGTTGTGTTTTTAATTTCAAGGCTCTTAAGAGTGATGTTACTCAAAGGAATGTGCAAAAGTCACAGCTTTTAAAGAGCTCACTTCAATGATTGCTCGAGATATTGCAACAGCTGTTAATGTTGGGAAGTCATGCATTTCACGATTATTCAAGCCAACATTTCAATAATCATTTGAGCCCATATTTCAAATCTTTCAAGTCCTCAGTGAAACAGGATCAGTTAAACTAAAGTGCTGTTAAAACAAGAACAACGAGTATTAACAAATAATTACTGCAAAAAAGTCAGAGAAAAAAGCAAATACCTTTAGAGAATACTGAGAGCTGGAGAGACTGCTGTCAACTGCTTTCCAGTGTGCTGTGGGTTTTGGGGGGTGGAAGAACAGCACAATTAGCAAAAACAATACAGTTGCTAAATTTTGCTATATTCAAGGCAAGACAATCACAACGCTAAAGTGCTAAAAAGGGAAAAGAGGTTATTTTACTAATGAAATTAATTTTTAACTAAAATTTTTAGCAAAAGTTTCAATCGTTTACGTGGGCTTGTAAGATTCAGGCAGGTGCTTGCTTTGGCAGTGTATGTACTAAAATTGGAACAATACAGAGAAGATTAGCATGGCCCCTGCACAAGAATGACACGCAAATTTGTGAAGCATTCCATATTTTTTTCAATATGGTACTAGAAATGTTAGCTGTAGCAATTAGACAAGATAAAGAAATTGAAGGAATTAGAATAGACAAAGAAGAAACTAAGTTATCACTCTTTGCAGATGATATGATGATATACTTAGAGAATCCCAGAGATTCAAGTAAAAAACTACTTGAAATAATAAACAACTTTGGCAAAGTTTCAGGTTACAAAATAAATCCGCACAAATCTGCATTTCTATGTTAGTTACAAAGCCCAACAGCAATAGGTAGAAAGAGAAAGCTCATTTAAAGCTAGGGTAGACACTATAAAATATTTGAGAGTCTACTTGTCAAAACAAATGCCGGGACTATATGAACAAAATTACAAGATACTTTTAGCACAAATAAAGTCAAATCTAAGTAAGTGGTAAAACATCAGTTGCTTGTGGGTAAGCTGAGCCAATATTATAAAAATGATAATTCTACCTAAATTAATTTACTTTAGTGCCACACCAATTAAGCTATCAGATAATTATTTTCTAGTACTGGAAAAAATAATACAAAAATTCACCTGGAAGAACAAAAGCTCCAGAATATCAAGGGGACTAATGAAAAGAAATGCTAGGGGAGGTGCTTAACATTACCGAATCTCAAATTGTATTATAAAGCAGCAATTATCAAAACCACTTGGTACTGGCTAAAAAACAGAAGGGTAAACAAATTGGAATAGGCTAGATACTCAAGACACAGTAGGCAATGAATATAGCAATCTACTGTTAAACCCAAGTATCACAGTTTATAGGATAAGAATTCACTGTTCAATAAAAAATGCTAAGAAAACTGGATAACAATGTGGCAGAAAATAGACATAGAGCAATGCCTGACACCGTACACAAGAATAAAGTCCAAATGAGTACATCATCTAGGTATAAAGATCAATACTATGTAAAAATTGGTGGAGCAAAGAATAGTGTATTTGTCAGATTTAGGGAGAAGGGAAGAATTTTTGACTAAAGAGGACATAGAGAGCATTATAAAGTGTAGGATGGATAATTTTGATTACATGGCACTGAAAAGTTTTTGCACAACCAAACCGAATGCAATCAAGATTAGGAGGGATGCAGAAAACTGGAAAGAATTTTTGCAGCTAATGTCTGTGATAAAAGCCTTATTTCTTGAATATGTAGAGAACTGAGTCAAATGTACAAGAATATAAGCCATTCCCCAATTGATAAATGGTCAAAGGATATTAACAGTTTTCAGAGGAAGAAATTAAAGATATATATATAATCATATGACAAAATGCTGTAAATCACAATTGATTAGAGAGATGCAAATCAAAACAACTCTGAGGTAACACATCATACTTATCAGATTGGCAAACATGACAGATCAGGAAGATGATAAATGGTGGAGAAGATGTGGGAGAGTTGGAACACTAATTCATTGTTGGTGGAACTGTGAAGCTGATCCAGCCATTCTTGGAGAACAATTTGGAACTATGCCCAAAGGGCTACAAAAATGTACATACCTTGTGACCCAGGAATACCACTTCTAGGATTGTATCTCCAAGAGATCATAAAAATGGGAAAGGGTCCCACATGTACAAAAATATTTATAGCAGCACTCTTTGTAGTTGCCAAAAACTGGAAATCAGGGGGATGCCCATCAATTGGGGAATGGCTGAAGAAATTATGGTATATGAATGTAATGGAGTACTAGTGCATCGTAAGAAATGATGAAGAAGACTTCAGGGAGACCTGGAACGACTTATATGATCTGATGCTGAGCAAAAGGAGCAGAACCAGGAGAACCTTGTGCACAGCAACGAACACAGTGTGTGAGAGTTTTTTTCTGGTAGACTTGAAACTTTGTAAAAACCCAAGAACTTAAAAAGAAAAAAGTTCCCAATGGTCTTTTAAGGCAAAATGTCTTCCACATTCAGAGAAAGAGGTATTGAATTCAATCGCAGAATGCAGCAGATCTTTTGTGTGTGTGTGTGTGTGTGTGTGTGTGTGTGTGTATTATGTTTTGGTTTGTTGTATGATTTCTTCCATTCATTTTAATTCTTCTATACAGCATGACTACAGTGAAAAGGTACTTAATAGGAATGTATGTGTAGAACTCATATAAAATTGTATGCCATCTCAGGGAGGGATGGGGGAGGGAAGAAGAGGGGGAAAAAATCTAAGTTATATGATAGTGATTGTAGAACACTGAGAATAAATAAAATTAATTTAAAAAAAAGAAAGACCAAAGGGTCAAAGATATCAAAGGAATTAATGGAAGAAATGTAAAAGAAGGTCTAGCAGTGCCAGAGCTTAAACTGTATTAAAAGGCAGTAATTATCAAAACTATCTGGTACTGGCTAAGAAATAGAATGGTGGATGAATAGAACAGAGTAGATATATAGTACACAGTAGTAAATGATTATAGCAACCTCCTGCTTGATAAATGGAAAAATTTAAGCTTTGGGGATAAGAATTCTGTATTTAGTGAAAATTGTTGGGAAAACTAGAAAAGATTCTGGTAAGTATATACCAATGTCTTACACCATTTACCAAGATGACATCAAAATGGTTACATGTCTTGGGTATAAAGAGAGATATCATAAACAAAGTAGAAGAGTATGGAACATATTACTCATGAGATTTATGAATAGATGAATTTATGATTAGATAAGAGATAGAGAGCACTGTGAGACATAAAATGGATAATGTTGCCTACATTAAGTTAAATAGGTTTTATAATAAATGTAGCTAAATAAATAAAACCGATGTAGCTAAGATTAGAATGAAAGCAGAAAATTACAAGGAAATTTTTTAAAGATAATTTCTTGAATAAGGGCCTTATATCACATGTATGTAGAAAACTTTGTCAAATTTATAAAAAAAATATGAATCATTCCTCACTTCAGTGGTCAAAGGATGGAAAAAGGCAGTTTTTGGAGGAAGCTACATGGAGTCATATAAAAAATTCTCTAAATCATTACTGGTTAGAGAAATGCAAACAAATTAAAACAACTTTGAGATACCATCTCACACCTATCAGATTAGCTAAAATGATAAAGGGGTAAGATGACAAAAGCTGAATGAAATGTGAAAAGTTTGGGACACCAATACACTGTTGGTGGAACTGATCCAACCATTTTGGAAAACAATCAGGAATTACGTCTCAGCAGTTATAAAACTCTGACCCAGCAATACCTTTATCAGGTCTGTTTCCCAGGGGGATCAGGAAAAAAGGAAAACAATGTGTATATCCTAAAATATTTATAGCAAGTCTATGGTGGAAAAGAACTGGAAATTGAAGGTATGCCTATCATTTGGGAAATACCTGAATATGTTGTGGTGTATGATTGTGATGAAATTCTACTTTGCTCTAAGAAATTATGAGCAGGTTAATTTTAGGAAAATGTGGAAAGACTTGCATGAAATAATGCAGAGTGACACAAATAGAAACAAGAGAATGTTGTATACAGTAATAGCAATATTGTTCAAAGAGGAAATGTAAATGACCACGCTATTTTGAGGTACATGAATATTCAAATCAGCTACAAAGAACGTATAAAAGAAGAAGCTCTCCACCTCCAGAGAAAGAACTGATACATGGAACTTTGCAGTATATACTTTCACATATTACCTGTATCAAACATGGGCCTTTTCTTGTGTGGGATTGGGATGGAGGGAAAAAACAACTTGGAACTCAAAGTTAACACCATTAAAAAAATCATTTTGAGGTAGAAGTTTTCTATTACTTTTTAATATATTTCTTTTTAAAAAAAGATAAATGTGCACTGAATTTAATCAAAAACCTTTTCTGCCTCTGTTGATTGCATATATTTTCATTTTTTATTGTGTTTATCTGTTAGGCTAGAACTGGCCTTGAATTCTAAGTATAGATCCTACTAGATTTCTATTTGGGGTCATTCCTTTGATTGGGAACCTGAATAAAATTTGCCTCATTAAAAGAAAAAAAGATTCAGACAGATAATAAAATATCCATTCAAAAATGTTTGAAGATTTGTTTTTCCTTCCAAAGCACCTGGATATCTTGCTGCCATTGAACAAATGATGAACTCTGCTAAATTTATTGACAGAGAAACAAGAGTTGTTTCTGATTTCCAGAGATTCCCAAATTAAGATAGAACACTGCAATACAACATAGGCAACAGTGATGGTCTTGTACTATTTACAAAAGGATAAGAATTTTGTCCAAGAAATTGAGATAACCATGCTTCATTGACAAGAGAAATGGCCTGATCTGAACTCCATCAAAAAGCTATATACGATATTTGAAGCCAGAGTTGAAAAAAGGACCATTTCTCAAAGGTGCACCTAATATCCAGTGTAAAAAATATTATTTCAACATTAAGAATTAAAGTATGTAAGTGAAAATTTTGTGAATTTAATGGTAAATTAATGTAAAACAAAGCATACTGAAAGTTTATTTTACTTTGGCCCAGTTAATTGACAGACTGCTGTGCCTATTTTGAATGTATTCCATGTATGTCCTTATATAAACATTTAGATAAAATGTAAGCTCCTTGCAGGAAGGAACTTTCACTTTTGTCTTCGTATCTCTTATACCTAGCATAATGCCAAGCATGTGGTGAGAAGTTATTAATTACAGGCAAGTCATTTATCCTCCCTGATAGTCCATTTTCTCATAGTGACATTTGAAGAGTTGTTTTGAGGTAAACATTTTCCAAATCTTAAAGTAATTAAATATGTATATACATACATACATAAATACATGCATACATTTATCGAATTATGCCACCTGCAATGGTTCTGACAAAGAGCACTGCCATCCAGATAGAAATAAAGTAATAGGATCTTATAAATTGTGGAATTACTAATTTCAAAATAGGAAAGGAATTTAATAACTATTCAGTCCCCCTTCTACCTGGAAAGGAACCTCTTCTACACATCGCCCACTGCATTATCATCTGGACTTTGCTTGGTGGCCTCAAGATGAGGGGAAGCTACTATATTATAAGTCATTCAGCCTTTTGGGTAACTCCATTAAGTTAGAAATATTCTCCATTTCAAGTCTGAATTTGTCTATTTACAATTTCTACACATTGCTTCTAGTCCGAACAGGGAAGCAATATTAAGCAGTGTTTTGAAAGAGATGATGAAGCCTGGGACGTATCACTAAGGAATAACATAGTTCACTGGAGAACTTGACTGTTCAAATCACAAGTTTCTTAGGATTCAGGAAATCAAAGAACTTGCTATATGGGACAAACACTGATTCATAGATGTCTACAGATAGAGTTGTAAGGAACCTTAGCAATCATCTAAGCCAACTTGCTTTCTTCACACATAGGTAAACTAAGAAGAAGTCAGAGGGAAAATAAAAGTGTCATAGAAAAGAAGCATAGTAAAAGAAAAGAAGTGAAGAATTATGTAGACTTATACCCTTATCATAGAAAGAGGCGAGCAGTTATTTTATTTTAACAGAGGAGTAGTGAGGAACCTGCAGTCTTCAGGATACATATGAGATATTAAAATATCTCAGGGTCCAGTCTAATGCCTTGTATAATAAATACAAGCTCTGTACTCCATGGTTTTCTCATCTGTAAAATGAGGGAGTTAAACTAGATGGTCTCTGAAGTTGCTTTAAGCTCCGGATTTATGATTTTAATTATATATTATCCATTTCTGTGCTTTTCCCTTCTTCTAAGTTTCTAGAATAGCTACTTCTTCTAGATAAGCTCAATGAAATTAAGGACCATGTTTTATCTAAAATTTTTCAGTGACTAGCACAGTGTTCCAAAGAGAGTATATACTTAATATGTGATGGAGTGAATAAATGAAAGAAGGAAGGAGCAGAACAAGAAGACTGAGCATGCTGAAGACAAGTTTTGCATACTTTCCAGTTTTATGTAGAGCCAACCCTAATCTTCCCTGTGCCAAGATATTTAAGCCAATATGTACTCAGGAATTAGCAGTTTGCAGCTTCCTTCACCTGGGAATAAAAATGACTTCCAAAAACTTGTTTGGATTTTAGCTTTCTTTAAGTCAGTGTATTCCTCAGTGACATCATTGGATGGGGAGGTAGGTGTATACTTCCTGTAGTTTCTGAATCATATTCATGTAATCAAATTACATTGGGAAATAAAGTTTCTGCAAAAAATCAGGTAAGACCAAAGGTTTTCTAATGATAGCAACAAAAGGGACTTCTTTACCTTTTAGAGTAGAAATCAACATTTTACTTTAAAAAAGAAAGAGAATACAAATTTTGAGTAATTTAATGCTTCTTTGAACCCTTGCATTCAAAGGCCCACTGGTAAATGTTTACATACACCAGCTTTATAGGAGAAAGTTAATTGAAAAATTAATCTTCCAATTTCAGTTCTCAGATACATTAAAACAGTAATTTCATTTAGTCAGATAATTTAAAGGAATTAATGGGAAAAATTTCAAGAAGAGTGAGTAAACTTTTTTTTAATAGAAATCATTTGCATATCACTTCTCTAAATATTCCACAAGTACCCAAATCTATCTATCTATCTATCTATCTATCTATCTATCTATCTATCTATCTATCTATCTATCTATCTATCTATCCATCCATCCATCTATCCATCCATATATCTATCTATTTACCTGCCTATCTATCTCTGTCTCTGTTTCTCTTTTATTTCCAAACTAACAAGTTGAATCCTTTCTGTCAACAACTGTGAAAATCAATTTTTAGGGTAGCGAAAATTTCACCTGATATAAGCAAATTTGAGGAAATGAATTTATTTTTGAGAAATCGTTTAAGAGATTATATCTACCTTGGTAAGTGATTTAACTGGAAACCAGGAGATGGCTAGGTGTTCTAAGTAACAGGAAAATATGCCCTTAATAAACCTGCAAGCTATTGAGGAAAAATTTAAAAAGTAACCATCCTAAGAACGATCTTCCCTAGAGCAGAGAAAGTTTTGATATAGATCAGATCAAAGAGTCGTGGAAAGAATTTTGAAGGAAAGAAAAGTGAGGAAGCATTTTGTGTTAATAAATAGAAATAGAAGGGCATAATAAAAAAGAAGATATAACAAGAAATTTCAAATATCCTATCTTTTGAACACAAGTGTGATGAATAAAATAATGATCTAGGACAATTAGTAAACTTAGTGGAATGAGTAGATTAGATGAGAGATTACTCTTAGTTTAACATTAACTGCCCAAAGGTACTCTTTCATATTGTCTTTGTATCTCCATCATGTTTAATATTATTTGGACATCGTAGACACTTAATTCATGCTTTTTGGATTGGATTAATGTTGTAGCAGTGTGCAGAGGGTATTGTCTCCTGGATTTTGCTGTTATTATATAGAAATGCTGTTGATATTTCTGGGTTTACTTTGTAGCCTGCATATTTACTGAAGCTATGAAATGTCATTTAATTTCTTTGCTGATAACCTAGGATTTTCTAAGTAAAATAATTATGTCATAAGTGAAAAAGTATGGTTTTTATCTCTTCTTTATATCGTAAATTTATTTCTTTGTTGATATTATTAACATTTCCAAAACTATATCAGATAATAATGGAGAGAATGGTTATCATTCCTTTCTTTTGGTATTCATTGGGAAAATAGTATATCCCTATTGTATATAGTGGTTGTTTTTAGTTTTAAATAGATACCTTTTAAAACTCTAAAAAATGTTCCTTCTATTCCAAGACTTTCTAGAGACATTATCACAAATGGACCTGTAGTGTGTTGAAAGATTTTCTGCATCTAATGAGATGATCACATGTCTTTTGGAAGTTTTTGTTTTTAATGTGATTAATTGTACTAGTTGTTTCTCTAATGTTCAGCCATCCTCATATCCCTGCCATAAATCCAAGTTGGTCATAATACAGAACTTTTCTTTTTTGCTGTTGTCTATCTGACAAGAATCTGTGTACATTTTAAAACTGTTATTAATTATGGTTTTCTTTAGTTGTCTTATCCTTTCTTGATTTGAATATTGAAATTTTCTTGTAAAATGAATCATAAAAGGAATAATAAAAGGTCTCATAAAAGCATTTGACAGAGTGCTTTCTTTATCAAAATTTGAGAACAATTGATATGGTACAGGCATTAGATGTTCTTGAAAAGTTTGATGTAATTCTCCTAAAATGCAG
Organism: Bettongia penicillata ogilbyi; assembly: GCA_023548195.1. Taxonomy (NCBI): domain Eukaryota; kingdom Metazoa; phylum Chordata; class Mammalia; order Diprotodontia; family Potoroidae; genus Bettongia; species Bettongia penicillata. Next base: position 2,955,400 of record JAJHZJ010000235.1, read on the forward strand.
CAGAATTAAGAATTTCTACTCTTTCTTAACAGGATATTTTATTTATTTCTTTCCCTAAGATTGGATAATTTTAATGTCTTCTGTTATTTTTGATAATTTATATTTTTGAAAGTAACTCTCCTTTGTGTTTTCAGTTTTGTTGTCATGTAATTCTGAATAATAGGTTCTGATAAAATTTTAAATTTGTTCTTTTGTTCAATTTTCAGTATTATTAATTTGATTTTTCTTATCTTGTTTTTAATCAAAGTATACAATTATGTTAGTCTTCTCAAAGAGCCACAGTTTAGTTTTTGTTTTCTTTTCCATACATATTTTAGTTTCCAATTAATCAATACTGTGAGTTTTAAGATTTTGTCTTTTGTGCTTCTTTCAAGTTTATCTATCTATCAATTTATCTATCTACTTTGTTCAGTTTTTTAATGCTCTCTATTTCTATTTTGCAAGTTTATACTTTGGGAGTAGGTTTTTTTCTTTTGAGAATCACTTTTGTTGCATCTCTAAAAATTTGGTATGTGTCTCAGCATTGTCACTACTTTTCACATAATTCCTAATTGATTCTCTGATTTATTTTTTGAACTACTCAATTAGGATTCCATCATTAACTATCCTTTTAATATTTATAGTGGTTCTTTTATTTTTGTACTTGAAAATAGATTTCAAGGATGACACATTACTGTACCAAAAAAAAAGGACAACCTGGAACGTTTCAGAGAAAACTGGGAAGATCTGTATAAGATGATGCAGAGTTAAGTTAGCAGAACCAGGAGAGTATTTTGTACACTTTTTAAAAATATAAAGAAAAAGAACTTTGACAGCCTTTTGAACTCTAATCAATGCAATGATCAACCAAATTCTAAAGGACTGATGATGCAGAATGCTACTTGCTTGTTGACAGAGAGGTAATAGATTCAAAGTTTCAGAATAAGGCACCCATTTTCATACACAGTCAATGTGCAAATTTATTTTGTTTGTATATGAATTACATAGGTTACATTGCTACAAGGTCTTTATTTTGTTCATATTTTTCTCAATTGGAATGTGTAGGCAAGGGGAATAATGATAGGGAAGCAATAAAGTAATAACAAAAACAGGAAATCATTGAGGCAACTTAAAATAAGAGAAGAAAATATGAAGAATTTCAGAGAGAAGCACAGATAAACAGGACACTTGGAAGTTTCAAGTTAAATGTTTTTTATACTTTAAAAAGGAAAAAAGAAACTTCATATAATAAAGATCAGCAGTTTCATATACACTCCTCCCTGTTTTACTTCTTCAAAGGCAGTATACCTAGATTTAAAAGGAGGGAGAGAATATATTGTATATTTTTGTATTTTTGTATGAATTTTCACACCTATATGATTTATGGGTGTAAACATACAAACACACACATATACATATACATATATGTACATATACACAAACATATACACATATATATGAGTGTGTGTGTGCGTGTGTGTGTAGTCTTTTGTATGTGGAAATGGCCATTGGGGGAGATTAAGTTTAACTAATTAAAAAATCTCCTTTTAGATCTTTGATTTTTAGTTGCTATTTACATAATGCTTTAAGGTTTACAAAATGCTATATATCCCATTTGATCCTCTCAACTGTTCTCTGAGGTAGGTGCCAACATTACCTCCATGTTATAGATGAAGACAGTTTTAATTGTCTGAGGCAGGATATGAACTCAGGTCTTCCTGCCTCCAAGTCCAGCATTCTTACTTTGACACCTAGTGGCCCAAGTCTTTTGCTTATCCTCTCTGGATTGACTACTATTGTTATTGCATTATAGTCTGTAAAGGATAAGTTTTGCATTTCTTTCTTTTTACATTTATTTGCAATTAATCTGTTGTTTAACATTTTTCACTTGGTCACTTTTTGTTAATAGCACTCAAACTTCAGATTAAGAGGAGGAGATGTTTATAGAACTAGTTCTGTTTTACCCCTTCATTATGTGACCAGTCAGTGTCATATGCTGCTGATAAATACACACACGTACACACATATATACATACACAGATATATATATATAATATGCATTTTTGAGAGACAATATAAGCTTTATAGTTATAATTTTTCCAACATTTGTTCAATTCCCTATTTTCCCTTTTATTTTTCCTAAAATTTTCCATCTTTGAGAGAGGAAAATCAAAGTCTGCTGCCATTATGTCTGTCTTTTAGCAATTTAATTAATTATCATTTATCAACTTAGTTGTCTTGTAATTTAGAGTCCCTAAATTTAGTATAGTTATTGATTTCTTGTCCATGGCCATCTTCAGAAGAGTATAATCTTTATTTATCTCCGTTGATACTGAGATTTTTTTATAGCCAGGTTAAAACTGCTTTGGGGATTTATTTGATTCATAGTAAATTTTGTTCCAGTCCCTTCTTTTTATTCTGTGTAGGTTTCCATTTTTATATGATTTTTGAAAACAATAAATTATGATGTTTTGTTTTCTTATTGATCCTGTCACTTTATTTCATTTCATTGAATTATCTAGTCCATTCATATTTTTATTTTCCTCTCTTTATGACTTTGTGACTCTAGTGTTTTTTTCTTTCTGTACTAGGAATATTTTTTGATCCCTATCCTCTTTTAAGCTAGTGCTTTCCTTCCTATAATTATGTTTGCTTTATCACTTTAAGGGGATCCTATTTTCTCTGAGTCCCCCTTAAATGTCTAGGTCTCAATTTTCTGATTTGGAAGATGAAATTCAACTGGATTATCTGTTTTTACCTCAATATTCTGTTATATTATAAATATTATATTCTTATCCTTTAAAAATGAGAAAGACTAAAAATACCTTTTCTGATTACTTCACAAAGTTGTAAGGATAATGTGATAACATATGCAAAAATGTACATTTTATAAACCATAAAATGCTACACAAACGTTAAGTATTTTATTGGCATAATGATGATTAAGTTGCGGGAGTGCATGAGATTATCAAGGGAGAGAGAGAAGAGGTCCAAAAACAGGAAAGAAGTGTTCCCACGTGGGTAAAAGAAGAAAAGAAGTTAATTAGGGAACCATAAAGAAGTAGTCATAGAACTAGGAGAGCCAGGAAAACATATACTTAGGGAAGTAAGAGGTGGAAATGATTTTGAGACAAAAGTGGTTAATGGTGAAAAATACTACAGATATATAAAAAAATAAATCACTTGCAAATAAGACTATTGAATTTGAGAAATGGACAGTATCTGGTGACCTCTGCAAGAATTACACTCCTAGATTTAAATAGGATGGAAAAACAAAACAATTTAAGATATGCATGTTAACTTTAAAAGATAGAAGGTTCTAAGATTTGTAAATTTTTTTTTTTGGTGGGAGGAGGGAGTGAGATGGGGCAAGAGAGATCTTTGTATGGTTAAGAAATCCCCTTTGCTAGAGAGAAATAGAAAAAGAACTATTGGAAAAAGAATAAAAAATAAATATTAATGCTTGTGTTTGTTGGAGGTTGGGGAAGGGAGCAGACTGATTGGGAGAGAACTGTGGTGATAACTAATGAAACACTGTTCTAGATAAGCATGTATTGGAGAAATCATGGGATCCAAAGAACAGGTGAATGAGTTAGCCTCCCATAAAAAAAGAGGGCCTCTTTTATTCTTGAGACTAGAAAAGATAATTTAGAATGTTTAAATTATCTAAAGCATTTCTCAAATGACAGATTCATTTTGGAGGGAAAGAAGGGAGGTTTTCTTTTTTTAAACAGAGATATGTCTAACAATTAAAAAAACTACTGAATATAAATATTCAGTTTACAAATGAAATCAGCATCCAACCTTCCTATCCTGCTGGGTAAAGTATATCAGGAAAAAGAAAAAAAACAGATATGAAGAGGCTTTATATCTTTGCCCAATTCTTGTTGGGGAAAAAATGTTTCAGACTTACAGAAGTGAATAAAATATTCTAGCTAGAGGCACTAGTATCTTCTGCAATATTTTGCTAAGCATTGCTTCATGTTAAATCTCAGTACTTTGTGAATGGTTCAGTTAAATTGCTTTTAATGCCTCACTATAAATATCTTCTGTGCAATGAAAGATAGATTATTGTTATTTAATATTTATAGTGACAGGAATGTATACATGCTTTACAAACATGCAAAGAAAATGAAGCCTACTCCAGGGACACAAGATAAGCTAGGCCAACAGAATGCAAAGGAAAAGTTTAGAAAAATAATATGGGGTCAACAGCCTTATGGAATTCAAGGTAGGAAAACTTTGCAAAAGTGCCACATATTAAGGTGATTCCTGAAATTCATGAAAGTGTCTACTCAGGATAAATTTTGCATATGATTTATGTGAGGTTTATAACTTGTGAAGTTTATAACTTTTTTCCTGAGGCACCCTTTCACAAGTTCTCAGATTTCCACAACACCCCTAAATTTAAAAGGCCCAGTGACTGACAACTGGAAGTAACTAAAGGAGGTGTGTGAGTGTGTGTGTGTGTGTGTGTGTGTGTGTGTGTGTGTGTGTGTGTGTTTTAATGGAGGTAAAGGGGGAAGGAAGAGAAAATTATCCAAACCCTTTTTGGTGTATAGTATCTTCAGTATTTTATTTTATCATTTATTTCATTTCAATAAGTCTATAGGCAGATTAAAGTCATCTGTAGCTTGGTAGGACTTACCCAAATCAGAAGTAAAGTGGCCTATAGGGTCCCATAAATAATGTAGGTAATACATAAAACATGTCTTTATTGAGATGAAACAGAGGGAGTTCCCAAACTAACATTATATTTTAAAAAAAAATTAGCATTTTAACTCAATGAAATTGTTTCTCAATAATTTCTCTGTTGAAACTAATCATCTTTTCACACCTTTGAGTTCTAATCCCTCAGACTCTTCTGTGTCCAAGGCAATCCACTCTCTCTGTGCCTTTCTGCCCCTTTACAGCTGAGGAGTCCTTACACCCAGGAGTACGCATTCACTGCTGCTTTTCTCCAACCTGGCAAATTTTAACCTCTGCCAGGAGCTCCCCTATTGCCTCTTCCCTTATTTTCTACTCTTATAGTTGGTCCCTTGGCTCAGATTTGAGGGCCTTTCTGGCTGTGGTTTCCCCATACCTACTACCCACATACTTTGCCTGGCTTTTGACTCCTTGCTGCCCAGGATCCTTAACTGGGTTTCCGATCCCTGCTGCCAAATAAGCTCCCTCTCTGTTTGCTCCTGCCCTCCCCCTCCTTGCTTGCTGACCTCCTATTTCCTGCTTCTCTGTTCCACTTCTGGAATCCACTGCCAGTCGGAGCCCCAGTTACAATGCTAGCTTGTCCACCAGGCACTGGCTTCCTCCTGGCCCTGACGTTAGTGGCTCCTTGGGTTACCATAGTAGCCCCAGGACCTGCCACCCACCAGGAATTTATAGTCTGCTGCCCCCTGCAACACCAGGCCTGTCTAAGCTTCTTCCTTACCCTTACCCCCTCACACCAGGCTGCCCACAGAGGTGTGAAGCTGTCACTAGGCATACAATGGACAAAGTCAATCATCTCTGTTCTGCCAAAGCATGTAAATTACCTGAGCCCCCACTTATGTCACATTTATTTACACCGACCAGCCCCAACTAGATCCCTTTCCTCTTTTGCCCCACAAAGAAATAAAAAGAAAAAATTGGTATCTCAAGTTCATGGAGGTACAGCAGTCTCAGAAGTCATGGCTCATTCCATGTTAAAGAGAATAAAAAATTTTGGAAGTTCAACTTAATACAATTCAATTCCAGAAGCACTTATTAAGCACCTACTATATGCCAGTAACTGTTCCGGGTGCTGAGAATACTAAAATGAAATAATACCTGGCCACAATGAATGTGTATTCTAGGGGGAAGAAAGACAAATATTTTTTAAGAGGATATGAAAAAAAATGGACAAGATGGGGAGGAGACACAAGGAAGTTAGAAAGTAATGAAACATTATCATCAGAATGTAATTTGTGCCAAATCTCACATATTAGTTACTCTAGAGTTTTTTAAAGCAGAGTGATCCTCACAACTTCATTATTTGAAGCAGACATATTTCACCACTATTCCAGTTTTGAAAGGATCATTCAAGTCCTCTCTTCCTATAATGACACAAAAGCAAATAATTCAGTGAATAAATGAGTGAAATGGTCAATCTGTTATATCTAGGAAAGGCAAAGCTTAAAGGTTAAATTCCAAATTATTGGAAAGCTGTCTTTCAAGTCTTTCATTTTCAGTCGGATCTTTCTTTTTTATTAAGTAAATGAATATTAAAACAAAACTGTAGCATCCATCAAAAGTTAAAATGAAACTACAGGAGTTAACACTAGTTTAGTTGAACTATATATAATCAGTTTTTATTAGAATGACTATATATATATGTATATATACACACTGACATATTTAAACATAATTCGTTTACGATGTTTTATAATTGTTTTTATCTGAATTCCCATTTTGTGATGCCACAATTCAACAAGCATTTTGTAAGCCTCTACTAAGTGTCAGGTTCTAGGAACAAAATGATAAAAATGAAACTGTTCCTAAATTTCAATATGTATACAGAATTGTGCATGCAAAAGGGAGACCAACTTTAGGAAGCAGGACTTGATCCGCATCTTGAGAGACCTAGAAAATTTGAAAGATAGAAGGGAAGAGTTACATAACATGCAGAAATAGACTATCAACATAGAGGCACAGAATCAAGCAACAGAATATCTTCTAAGTCAGTTTGAATGTGTTATAATGTGTAAAGTTAAACTCATATGAAAAGAGAGGCTGCAACCAAGTGGAAAAATGGATGTGAAAGTAAAAAAAAAAACAAAGGAATATAAGTATGATTTTCTTTAATACCTTAAAAATCTGTATCTCACCCTGTGAGTAGAGAGGGAAAAGCAGACAAACAATGAAGCAAGAAAACTCCTCAAAGAATTGATATTTTGAATTTAACACGTGCACACAAATATACAGCATATACTGTCTGTGAATCTCTTAGTGCCTCAGGAACTTTCAGACTCCAAGTTACAAATGAATTCTCTAGACTGATGAAATCAGCTATTCAGACGAGATTTATATGAATATACTTCTGTGTGTAGAGAGCATATAGGTGTGTATATAAAACCAAGTGGATGAAGGTCTATTGTCCAATCTCTGGTGTGTCATTAGATGGACACAAGCTGGTAAGAAATCAAGCATTCTAAATGAATAAATATGTGTGTACATATGTATATATGTGTGTGCATGTATGTATATATATATATCTGTCTATCCATTTTTCTGTATATTCATAGATCATCCATTAGGACTTACTCTGATGTCTCATTGAGGCTTGTATATAATTATGGATTCTCTAAGACTATGCCAAAAGACTGAAATATTTCTCAGGTTCTACTGTGCTGGAAAACTTTCAGAGATGGTCCAGGTTCAGATGAAATATATTGTTCAAGGAGCAACCTAGCTAATTATGGAGAGACACATCACTAGTAACCTAATCACTTGGGGATTCATTTTTTGGCCATGGTAACATATAAGACAAATTATATATGTTTGTACATGTGTGTATGTATGTATATATATATACATATATATACACATATAAACACACATACACACACACATACACACACACACACACACACACATATATATATATATATACATATATATATATATATATATACATATATATATTCCTCAGTTTTGCTACTTCTGCCATGATAATGGCAGTAGTTGAACAGGTGGCCAGAGGATATCAATAATTTTTAATTTTATTATTGGTACTTTAAAAGTGAGATTTTGTCCAATTATCAACAACTGGACATACTGCTTAAGAAGTATAATTTTATGTCCTTACATTTCTAATGTGAAAGAAATTAACATTTCTTAAGAAATTATATTCTCAATGTGAAACACCATAACAGATATTGCTCATAGGGACAAAGAGCTGTTAGAATGGATTTTATGTCCAAGGGCAACAAGAGACATTATTTTATGTGATATTTGGTCATGATATATTGCAGCATATATTGCAGAAAAGTATTTTCCAAAAGACCACCATGAAAATAATTGCAATTCATACAACAAAACTCATTGCTTATATACTATAATCTTTGGTATCTTTACTGAAAAGGTAGAAAAAGGTAAGGGGAAATAAAGAGAAAAGTATGTTTCAGGGGGAAGACATGAGAGGCACCTTCTAAAGATAGTGATTTTAGAGCTGTAGTGATAGGATCCCTTTGAATCCAATAGGGGATGACTGAACCACGGTGACTTGGCAAAAATCTCTAAAGCAATGGTTTATCTGCTTCACTTGCTCTTTCTCTTTTCTGTTTTATGGACAGCATAGCTCATTAGTACATTTTTAAACAATGGTTTAACTCAAAAAGATAATTTTAATTGCAAAAAAAATCAGGATACTAATTTTTAATGTATGAAACAAAATAACTTCCAACCATGTCATGAATTTGTTTCCTCATAGGAAGGGTAAGTGAGGTGTAATAGAATCCTTTTCTTACAAGGAAGAATTAACATAAGAAACACATTGAGACATTTTTGGTGGTAGTGTGAGGGCAGGAAAATAGGAATGGGAACTGGACCTATGTGATTTTACAGGTATAGGAAACTCCCAGATAAGAAAATTCCCTCTACCAATACTGAATGGTACCACTTCTCTTCAATATATTGACTAGAGAATTAACTAGAGAATTTTGGGGTTAAGTGACTTGCTTGGCATCACATTGCCTAGGTTCAGACTTAAAAGATAGGATTTTATTTAAAAAAAAAAAATTGGAGGCAATGTGGTGTTAAGTGACTTATCCAGGATGACACAGTAAGTGTCTGAGGCTAGATCTGAACTCTGGTTCTCCTTACTCCAGGGAGAGTGCACTATCCACCATCTACCTGCCCCTTTAAGTTTAATTTTAAACCCTTTGTCTCTCTATGCGAAGTTCAAGCTGACAAGATTACTAAAGGATTTAGCATGCTGGGAAACATGATGCACTGTACTTAGTGATCACCACCCTCTTTCAGTCCTTTAACAACTTGATCACATTGCATATCCCCTTAAAAAAGATTCTTATGAAGAGAAAATTTGTATTTGGTAATAAAATATTTTTCCTCCCAATGAAAGCAAGATCCTGCCTCTAATCATTAAGGAAACAAATTTAGATGCATAGCCTTGAGACAGGGTTTGAGAAAACTAGTGTCAAAGGTTTTTTTAAAGGCTATGTACCTTTTGCAGTCTCACAATCAATTAAGACATTTGATTCTTGATCTTTGATTTGAGTTAGATGAATTATACAAGATGGTTTAAATGGCTTTCTGTGATATGGGCCCCTTTAGCCTACAGGTAAGGATAGAATTTAAATTTTCACTTTTGTACTCCCTAATTTTGGACACTTCCAAGAGAAATGAATTTTTATAGGTAGGTGGGACAAACCCTTTGAAAATATTTCTGTTTTAGGAGATGCAGCATAGGGAAGCAGCCACTGAACTGGACAGTTAAATATTTAGTCGAACTGTTTATGTGCTGGCCTTGGACACCCTAGGAGTGAATGTTAATAAACTAGAAAAATTCATTGTGAATTTTTCTGCTTCATATGTATTCAAAACCCTGGTTTGTGTGATATTGAAATTTTGTGATACTGGTGTGAATCATATAGATGTGGTTTGTCTGTATTTGGTGGTGAGTTGGAAACTTTACACAAGCACTATTGAGGAAGGCAAATCCCTTAAGATTTATATTAAGTTTCATACGTTTTTGTTGGGAAAAATGAGTATTAAAGAGGGAAGTGGGGTTCTTCTTACAATGTGGTTTTTAACATTTCCTACCAACCCAAACACCACACCAGAAAAGTGCCGTTTAGTAGTGAAATTCCCTGAAGGCAAGATTTATGGAAAAGTAAGGGCAAGTGACTTTCCTAAGATATTTATTTTTAAATTGTTTTAAGGTAGCATTTTTTAAATTATATTCTTCCATATTCCTTTACTGTCTACTAGAATTATGAGTTTTCAGTGGAAAGCATTGAAATGGTAATGCCTTAATAACTTTTAAGTTATCAAAAACTTGATGATGAAGAGTATGTGAGTTAAGAAAATATTATAGTGTCACAAAGTGTATGGACAGAATATACAAGTTCAGAACATACATAGAGGGTACATTCATTTATATTTTTAGAATTGTCCTAATCTTATAAACTTTTTGTCTCTCGGGGAAATTAAGTTGATATTTACCCCATAATAATGATTTAGGGGCCTAAAATCCTGTCAAATGATAATAATTTTAATGAGAAATCTGTGTAGCTTTCTTTTCTTTTTTTTAGTTACTTTAGAAATTTTTAAATATTTTTAAGAGACAGGTACTTTTTATTACTGTGTTCCCCTCAAGCATGTTTTAAAAGTTTTTTTCAAAATAATGGACAATAAACCTCAATAAAATGTTAAAGATACAAAACCTGACAAAGTATAACCAATGTCATCACAAACTATATGAGATTAATTCTACAGAACAGAATAAAATCCAGAAGAAGGAAAATCAAAGATAAGACAGAATTGTAATGGGTGATGTAGCTTCAATTCACACAGTTATGCACAATTTATATATGTATATATACACAAGCTAAGTTAAGACAGATGTGCCTATGCAGATGTTTACTCTTATCTTTGGATTTTGTGTGTCTCTGTGTGTGCGCATGCATGTGTGCTTGTGCTTGTGTGTGTGTGTGTGTGTGTGTCTGGGAGGGAAAGTAGGGAGAGTGTTGGACAGGGGGAGGCAATTATGGCAGAATGTTAACATCTCTGTTTTTAATATACCATTTGCAGTTCAATTTATCTTGCCTGTTCTAGGAGTTTGCATTAATAATGTTTAAATCTAGATCTGGAAGATTGTGAGTTTAACTTTTTTGATTACCACAGCGAAAGTGGTAATATGTCATCAAGGACTGTGAAGATGAAGTGATACATTTTTCCAGAAACAGGTGTGTCATGAGTATCAGAGCCAAGACAGATTGTCTACAGATCATCATTCTTCCACAGCCCTGGCTGAAGCTCAGGTGTCAAGGAAAACTGTATGGGGTGAGATAATATTCAGATGAATTACAAATGATCTAATTGAAAAGGCATTTGCATATCTGAACTCTACATCCTTTTCTTTGTTTTTAATCTAGGCAGCTCAATCCTTGGATGGGCTAACTATGGCTACCAGATCAGTTGAGGTTGTCTCTAGATGCTATTATTTTCCTAGCCAGACCCTGTGTCACCAGGAAAACTATTGCTACACCTTAGAAAATTCTATGCAATACACCCTTTCTTATTTAAACGTATCCATTCCTTTCACCCACCCTTTCAAGTAAATAATACCTTTGCTATAAAATGGCTAGCAGACCTCTTTGTAACTAATAGACTTTTTTTTTAAATAAAAGATCTATATACTTAAAGTGTGCAGATGTTTTCTGATCGAGGAGGTCAATTCAGTTATTTCAGCTGGAAGATTCAACCTTCCTAGAATTTATCTACCCACTCCTTACATAGCTCCCTCCAAGTATTGAGACCCCATTTTCAATTGGAGCAATAATCTGCAACAAAACAGCATTCTCCCTTGTGAAGACAAAACTGGCATGCTGCATATGTCAGAGAATACAATTGTCAGAGTGTGAAGCACTTTAGTTCTTAGGATTTGGCACTGAAAATGAATAGCTCTTTACCAATTCCTCTAGGGGATCATCTGTTTAACTAGGATGAGGTCAGTGAAGAAATTTTGGCACTCTAGTGAGAGGAAGGTTCTTATTCAGCCTGTCAAGATTAGCTTTCACAGATATCATATCTCATCTAGAAATGGTAAATACTTCCCAGAAAGTTATTTTTTTTTTGACCAAGAGAAACCATTGTGTTTTTTCTAAGTCACTTAATTCCTGGTAATTTAAATTATATGAGCACTCAAAATGAACAGTCCATTCAAAAAAAGAAAACCATCCTCAACTATAAAATGAGGGTAATTATAAAGAACAAGTGATATAATATTTGTAAAGTGCTTAGCATAGGAACTGGTAAATAGTAGGTGCTATAAAAATGCTCTTATTGTTATTAAAAGCTAACATTTATATAACACTTTCTATAGGCCAGGCATCGTGATTTTCTAATTATTACCTTATTTGATTCACATAACCCTGGGAAGTAGGTATTCCAATTTTACAGATGAGGAAACTCAGGTAAACAGAGGATAAGGGATCACGCAGGATGACAGAAGTAGTAAGTGTTTGAGGTCAGATTTTAATGAAGGTCCTTCTGACTTCAGGTCCAGCACTCTATCATTTGTGTCACCTTTCATCTTCATCATCATCATCATCCTCATCATTTTTAATATTATTTTTGTTATTTATGTGTGTGGTGACAATGATTTTCCAGGACCTCTTCCTCTGTTAAATATGTATATGCATTTCTCCCCAATACTGTGCAAGATCTTTAAGGACAAGGGCTATTTTTTTTCTTTAAACTCCCAGAACCTAACACAGTCCCCAGCACATAGCAGATATTTAAATGTTTACTCAGTTGAATAGATCAGTAAAAGCACAGTGAAAGCCACTGCTGTGTTAAGGTTAAAAAATGATATATTAGATTTAATGATGTCAAAGCTCTCTGCATGAAGACTAGCACTTAATAAGTACTTCATTCCTAGAACTTTGTAAGATGGTGAGAAATATAAAAGAAAGGTAAAGCATGGACCCTGTCATTAGAGTTTGTGGTATTATGGAGTAGGATATTTGCCTTTGCTTTAAATGATGGTACTTTCAGGCACCTAAAGGTTGACTGTATCCTCCTTAGGTTTCTGTGTAACTCCTTTTTCTCAATTCACCCAAGTAAACTTCTTAAGTGCTTCATAAGTATACAATGTTTTAGGTAAAGTTATCAGAAGGACTGTGGTTTTAGTTATAACAAAATGATAATTACTATAGGTATGGATAACTGAGAATACTCAAAACTTATTTGTATGATTTAGCTAGATCTTTAGCTTTCTTAAAAAATTGTTTATTAACATATCAGGAGAGATAGATGAGATATATAAAGATAATCTATCAATCTATCTGTCTATCTATCTATTGATCTATCTCTCATAGATATATAGATCAAAAGATAGATAGATGGATAGAGAACACTGTGATTAAAAACTGGGAATATAAGTACAAGGAAAAAAGGACAGTCCCTTTTCTAAAAGAGAATTCTAATGAAGGAAGTAAAAAAAAAGTTCTATGTATGTATTAATATTAAGACCTATGCTTTTCAGAGACTTTGTAATCTTGGAGAAACTCTAAAGGAAAGAGAAAATAAGCACTAAATATTCAAATACAGCTATAGACAATTTTCAGTGGGATAGTATACTTTTAGAATGAAATTGTAATGAAACAAACACAATTGATACAGACAATAGAGAAGAGGGGGTGAGCTATCCAAAGAGAATTGTTGATCCACAAAGAACTCATTAATCATCATAGGTATATGCGTATGTGTGCATCTAGGTTTATACTGTATATATGTATTTGTAATTCATGTGTATGTCTATATGTATTCTGTGTTTATTCTTCATTCTTGAAGAAGACCGTGACATCATGATGATGGCATGACTTGCAGTTGACTTTGATTTGAGTGAGGGAGGGCTGTGCAAGGTCACCAGCCTCACTTCTCCTGAGCCATCTGGGTCCAGTGGTCTGATATTAATCAGGACGACTAGAGACAAAACAAGTATGAATGAACAAGCAAGAGTATTACGTATATATGCATATATATGCATGTGTATAAGTACATCTAAATATATATTCATGTACATGTATAGATGCAAATTTATACGTAAATGTCTGTGACTGTGTACATACATGTGTATATAACTGTATGCATAAATCCATATTTATCTAATCTATATATGTATATAAACATATACACATATATTTATTTGTGCATACATACACATATATCATGTAAATTAAGTAAGATGAATTCAAAAAAATAGCATGGTCCTATAAGATTTCTTTTTGATCTATAGAACTTCCTCTACCAGTCTAGATCAGTAATTACTCTTAATCTTCTAGACTTTGAGAATTGCTTGAGTCAGTGAGAAATGTCGCAAGTGACTTGTTCAAGGTCATAAACCCTGCCTGTCTGTCTACATCAGACACAGAACAAACTTGACGTCATGTGAGATGCATCACATGTCAAGTCTTCTGAACTCCAAGGCTGGCTCCCTTTTCTAATAAGTTCCTCTCAAGGATGTTGTTAAACTTGCTAAAGATTTAAAAAAAGAATAAAAGATGATGACAGATGCTGTGATTCACTAAAGATATCCCTTTTTAAGGGGTATTAGCTCGGGGAGGAATAAAAGGGATAGCTGTGTTGCTCCAAACAAATGTGACTATAACAGACAATGGAAAGAGGGAAACACTACTTAATTTTGATTGTATTTCTATTTTGTTTACCAAGACATGTAATTTGTTGATTTGTTGAGTATAAAACAAAAATGGCTGGTATGGAATTGAAACACATGATAAGATGAAATGATAAGGGAACACTTGTCTGTCCTCAATCACATATGGTTATTAAACTATTGTTTGTGATCTTTGAACACCTGTGGAGACATGCTGCAGAAATGCAGATAGGAAAATGGAGTGACCATTTTCAAAAGAAAGCAAAGTGAATTTTTCATACTACAGAAAGACAAGCAATTTATATTTCTGGCAAAATGGTAGCATGTATCATTAAGGGGATGGTTTGTGAATGTTTAGAAAAGAAAGTGTTAATCATTAAGAGCCAGCATGGGCTCATCAAGAATAGGTCATGCCAAACTAGGCTAACATCATTTATTTTTAATGGGGCTACTAGACTGGTAGGTTAGGGAAATACCTTTGAGACATCCTATGTGGTTTTCAGCAAGGCATTTGAAAGAATCTCAAAGATCACTCATTGACTGCTAGGATACACTGGGAATCATCCTTATTTGTATATATTTTGTGCTCTTCTTATGTTTGATAATAGTGCCAGAATGAAATTTAGAGCCATTTAGAATGACCAAATCCAAAGAGTAGTATAAAAGTCTACGTCAAATTGGAAGAAGTGTTATGGAAGGCCATAGTCATCTGGCCTTGACCCTTTTCTGTTCAACATCATTGTAGTTACTTGGGTGAAGGGATAAGTTGCATGCTCATCAGATTTTCAGATAACATAAAGCTAGAAAGAATAATTAATACATAGAATGAAAAATCCCAAATTTGCCGTTATAAAGTAACCACTTCAGGTTAGGGGAAATGCTATTAAACAACAGTTTGTATGAGGAAGATATGGGATTTCAGTAAACTGAAAGATGAGCATGACCCCATAGTGGAATATAGCCACCAAAACATGCTAAGATGATCTCAAGCTGAATTAGAATCAGAATGTAACAAAGGCTTAAATTCAATTGTTCTCTTTCCTGTCCAAACCATATCTCACCTTGAAGCCACATTTTAAGAAGTACTTTGATAAATTGGAGTATGTCTAGAATGCAGAGAGAGCTATAAATAATGCTATCTAAGGATTAGATGAAGGAATTGGTGATATTTAACCTGGAGAACAGATTTATGGGAATCATTTTGGCTGTTTAGTGTTTGAAGTATTGTCACGTGGAAGAGGAAGTTATACTTAGTTGGCTTGAGTCCAGAAGGCAACACTGGAACAAATAGGTGGAAGCTGAAGAAATACAAGTTTTAGTTTGATGGAAGGAAAGGAAAACAAAACAAAACAGGACAAAACTTCCTTATAATTAGATGGATCTGAGTTTTCACCATAGGTTAAAGATGTTGTAGATAAAATGCCTAATCATGTATAGGGTAGATTAGATGGTCTCTGAAATCCCACCTGCTTCTGAGATTAAAGGAAGAAGATGGTGTTACAGAATGGGATGCAGATTTCTGAACCAGGGCCCAAGACAGAGCAATGGTGGATGCTTGTCCCTTTTGAGCATCTAATAAGAAGTGCTGAAAATAAATTTGCCTGAAGCTTTGTGCATACGATCAAGGAGACTTTCAACTAGAAAATGGAGAGAGAGAGAGAATAGTGTCATGCATCTGGTAAACCATATACCACAGAGTCTAAAAAATATAACATACATCCTTTTAATATAACTCTGTGTTTCCCCAGTTACTTGCAGAGTTCTCTGCTCATACATGGAAAGGGCTAAATGAATGTTTGTTAAATGGTATATACTCAAAAATGAGTTGGTAAGTATTGGGATATGAGAGATGGGAGAAGAATCAAAGATAAAACCAAGGTTTCAGATTTAGAAAAGTGAGAAATGTGGTGTCACAAACAACATAATTATGATGGAAGAAGAAGCAGATTTGGGCGTAAATAAAAAAATCAAGCATAAGTTCATCTTTGGACATACAGAGATTAAAATGCTGATGAGAAATTAACTGAATTATGTAGGCAACCAGTATTTATCTTAATCATGAGTGTACAGAATTTGTTAATAGATTAAATAGGAACAACTTCCCTTGTCTGCTATAGTGATCAGCTTACTCTGGGTTTATTTTGAAGGGGTTTACTAGTGTGAAATTTATTTCCAAATAATCACTTAGGAATATCTTTTGACTAGGCTAGTAGTTGTTAACACCCAGCATGCCCCCTTTTCAAGAAGTTTTGCCATCCTCACCCTTTTCTTAAATATTTCAGTATTTTGATCATCAACAAAATTTTACAGCATGATTTTCAGGAACTTCACAAGAATAATAGACATATGTACAAGAATTAGTAACTAGCATAAACCTGATATAATCTATTGCTAAATTCTTAGACATTATTAAGTTCAGGAGCAAGAAGGAATTGACATGAACAGAAAAAGACACAGAAGTCTTCATGGAAGATGTGCAAATTGAACTTTCTTCAAAAAATTGGTAGAGTTTATATACCTAGAGAGAAGGGTGAGGAAAGCTTGAATGAAGATATCACTTCTTTCATTCTTGAACAGATATCTTTTCCATTTTGGAACAAAATGAAATATAGAGAAATAGTAAATTATTCACATATGTTTCTTATATAAAACTACTTCAATTTTAAAAGTCTATTCCTACCTTTTGCTTCTTTTCTTATCTTTCTGACTATTTCATCTCCTTTTTTGAAATTGCATGCATATATGTGTGTGTATGTATGTATGTATTTAAGTATGTATGTATGTATTTGGTATTTCTGTTGAGTACAAATCATATTTTTTTGATCTTTATTTTTTTGAGGCTGTTTTTTTTTTCAATTACAAAAATCAGTTTTTTCTTCCTGCTTTTCCCTCATTAGGAAAAAAAGAAAAACAAAACCCTTATAACAAACACACAAAGGAAAGGAAAATAAATTGCTATAATGTCATTTCCAAAAAATCATGTATTTCAGTTTTTATCCAGAGTTCCTCAGCTTTCTTTTAGGAGATGAGTAGCATATCTCATCATTGATCCTCAGAAAACAAGGGCAATTATTATAGTGCTCAAGTTTTTAAAGTCAAATTTGTTTGCTTTTATAGTATTACTGTTATATCAAGTCTTCACACTCTGTTCATTTCAGCTATGCATCAATTCATATAGGCCTTTCCAGACATTTATTATTGTACAGTAGTATTCCATTGCCTAAATATATCATTATATTATATGTAATTATATTCCATTAGATTAAAATGGTATAATATATACTATTATGTTACATTAATATATCATAATTTGTTCAGTAGTTTCCCAGATGATAGACATTCTCAGTTTCCCTTTCTTTGCTAGAAAAAAAGAGAACTGTTACATGTATTTTTGCCCTTGTTTCCCTTTTCCTTTCAACAAGTTTCAATATACTCCTTTTTCCCTGTGCCCATACCCTGTTATTTCTCCATCTTTGCAAATTGTTCCCAAAAGTATTTGAGATGGCATATTACATCTCAAAAAATGAAGTTCCACTATGCATTGTTCATCACACAACTTTCTGGATTAGGTATTTGACAACTTCCTATAACAGTTTGCTTCAAAATATATTTGAAAATATTCATTTTATGTAACTGAGCCCACTTTTCTTATAAATGAAGCATATGCTTTCCACCCCACCCCCTTTATCCAGCTTTCTACAGAGATAAATAGCACTCTTTGAAATAATACTTTATGCAATTTTAAATTGTGTAGTGTTCCAACTCTGAGAGCAGAGTTTGAATTGGTCAAAACATTCAGGAATCAAATTAGAATTGTACTGGTATAAATTCTTCACACCCTTTGACTCAGAGATGTATTGGTAGCCATAGAATCCAACGAGCTTAAAAAGGGAAACAAAGTTCTTAAAAACACCAAAATATTCATAGCAGCATTTTTTCGTTATAGTCATTTGCTGGTAAGAAAGTAGTTCCTAATCTATTGTGGAATGGCCAAACAAGTTGTTACATTAATGTAAAGGCATGTTGTGCCATAAGCAATGATGAATATGAAGAATTAAAAAAAAGATGACACAGGAAGACATATCAGAATCAACATAAAATAAACAGAATCAGAAAAATCATATAACTAAATGATGCAAATACAAAAGAATAAAGTAAAAGAACTGAACAGTAAGACTTTTTGGAAAATCTTTGTAGAAATACACACGGAATAAATTCAAAATAAATGGATAGATGGGGTGATGTTTGACTCACACATGAATTGGATTTAAGGTGAGGCAGAGTCACACAAAGTCACCAGCCTTACTCTCTCTTACACTGGCAAGACAAAAGTCAGGGAGACTGGTGATGGCCCAGAATGCAGTGCATGACCTTTTCCTTTTTGATGTCTGATCAAGCTTTGAGCTCTCCGTAGTGCCTGCTTCAACTGCCTTCATGGGAAATGGAAAAATGTTCTCATCTGCCCATTTTGCTGGGAAAGGTATCCACATATTTGGAAACATCCCCTCAACTCACTGAATTGGGGACAGCCAGTACAAAGAGGGCAGATGGAGTACTGTAAGTGAAAGAACAGTAGGAATAAAAGAGTTTAGTTGGATTAGCACTTAGGAAGGGGAGCAATGTATAACGAGACAAGAGAGGCAGGTTGGGATTAGGTTGTAAAAGGGTTTTAAAGGCCCAAGAAAAGGGTTTATATTTTATTCTTGAAGCAACAGGGACTCACTTAGGTGGTACAGTGGATTGAACACTGAGCATAGAATCAGGAAGACTCTTCTTCTTGAGTTAAAATCCAGCCTCAAAGATTTACGCTCCGTGTGATCCTGGGCAAGTCACTTCACCCTGTTGGCCTCAATTCTTCACTTATAAAATGAGATGGAGAAGAAAATGGCAAACCACTCCAGTATCTTTGCGATGAAAACCCCAAAATACGGTCGTGAAGAGTTGGGTATGACAGAATAGCAGCTGAGAATTTACTGAGTAGGAAAGGAAAACAAGGATATTTGATATAATCATAGGAGGGAAAGGAGAGGGAAAATCATGATACCCAAAAGTCTTAAAAGTCTTAAAGTCTACATTAATAGTGACATGCTTTCCTTCTATGTTAACAGATACTTAAGTTCTATAATCCTTCTATGTTGTATTCCTTGCATTTAGATCCAGAATAAGCTTTTAAGATTATCCAGTTAATTTCCTTCACAATCACTGTCTCTTTGTGGCTGTGTCTATCTGTCCCTGCCTCTCTATCTCTTTCTTTGTGTCTGTCTCTCTGATTTTGTCTCTCTGTATTTGTCTTTCTGTCTGTCTCTCTCTCTGTCTCTCTCTCTCCTCCTTTCACATAGGATAAAATTGAAGCACAGACAGGAGCAGGTACTTCTTGAATGTCAGGAATGTTGTAAAAGTCAGATTTGAGATAAGAATTCTTGTCCTTAGATACAGCATTATTTTGACTAAATCACATTCTTACATGTACTCTGTTATATAACATAAGCATGTTCCTAAAAAATCTGTAAATGGAATGTTTAGAAATAAAATATGGGGGAGAGGAGAGTATTGCTTAAAGAAGCCTGGGACAAATCCTTTTGTAAAGTGAAAAATCCTTTTTTGTAAGGAGGCAGCTAGGTGGCATAGTGGATAGAGTATTGGATCTAGAATCTGGAAGATCTGTGTTGTAAGCCAGTCTCAAATAAATTTTTACTATCTCTGAGACCCTGGATAAGTCACTTATCATCTGTCTGCCTCAGTTTCTTCATCTGTGAAATGTAGGTAATAATAGCACCTACCTTGATTGCATTGTTTTCAGAATAAAATGAGATAATGTTTATAAATTGCTTTAAGATCTTAAAGTGTTGTGTGAATCCTAGATAATATCGTTAATTTGGTTTTTATTATTATTATTATATTACTAAGCATGTGAATGATCATTTAAAATTTTATTTGCCTCAGTTTTAATAGGCTGGATTTCCTTTCTATAGTATCACATGTACAATTTAAATTCTGCAAATATGTAATAGAAATGAGGCAAAAAAAACCCAGTAGGCCCACTTCCTAGTGCTTAGAAAAAATATTCTCTTCATTAAAAATAAATGGACATTTTAATTATGTTCAGTTATCTGCTACTGAAATTAAACCATCCTAGACTGCACTCTCAATAGCCCTTCTGCAATAAATAGGGTGAAATCTAAGAGGCTAGTAGGAATATGATCAGGAAAAATCAAAAGCTCTGTTCCAGAATGGAGTACATGCACATTTTTTCAGTCTTGCATCTTATTTTACCCCTAAACAAAGGATAAGTTTTCAGCAGTGTTCTGAGGACCCATTTTTCAAACCCTGTGCACACACTGTCTTGCCTACAATGTTAACCTTAAAGTCATGTGTTTCATTGCAAAACTAGATCTCAGAAGCCATTTCTTAATAAATATTTCATTCTTATGAAACTTCTGAGAAATGTAACCAACTATAAGATTTCTTTAAAAGACTTTTCTGGTTGTTTATTTTTACTTTATAATGTGTTTTTGAATCATTTGTGGTTTTATTAGGCAGGTAATCTCTGAAAGTAGGATGAAAAAGCATATTTTCCTATAGGAGATGAAATGAAATGAAATCAATGCATTGACAATTTCAGACTTTCAGGCAGGTGGTCTCTTTGAGCTCAATTTCTTAAGCAAATTTCACTTACATGTCACTGGTGATAGCAACAAACAAAGCTTAATTTTGCTTTTTAAATTTTATTTCATTTCAATATTTCTTAATTAGACATGCTACTGAAAAGAGATGTTTAGAAATGGAGGGGGGGGACCTTTAGCAAGAGACATGAATAAGTAAGTTAAACTGAGGGATCTGCAGAGAAAATGTAAATCATAGACATAGATTCATAGAAGGTCATTTATGGGTAGTGATATTTTGCTTGCCCTGATCCTTTAAAAAAAAGAAGGATGCAGTCTTTGTTTTCCATGGCAGAAAATCCTCAGTTGCTGAGTGGGATTTTGAGTGAGTCTCTAAAAGAAGAAGAAAAAAGGGGGAAAAAAAAGTCTTTTCACTGGGCTGTGGGAAGGAAGGAGTAGTTTTGAGATAGGATTTGGAACACAATAGTACCCTTAGCAAAACTGTCAGTCTGTTTTCAGGGTGGAATTTAAATAACCCTATTGTCTTCAAGAACTCCTACTTGGACCACTCTGTTCTACAGAATTAAAACTGCATTGATTAATCTCTAAAGCATTCACTGTCAGTGTTCCTTACTGGTCCTTCTGATGTCCCATCATAGTATTTTTCTTCATCAATTTATTGATTGTTACAAATAGAAACTCTGAGAAAGGACACAAAATTTCATTTGATAACCAAGAAACTAGTCTATAAAATCTTTAAATACACATTTGCTGTTAAATATTATTTGCAATGATTTAAAATAACAATGAATAAATTAATAGATCAGGGAACCCTCTTCAAGGTGTAGATTGGTCTAAAAGATACATAGCATAATAAAAAGACAGAACTAAAGTGATTTTAAAAAAATGTTTTAGAAAACATTATATTTGAGAATCAAGCAGTCAAGTGTTGGAGTGCTTAAAGAGATGGTACAATAATAATACAATATGAGTGTAACTTTTTATGGGCCAAGGTAACCTTAGTTGCATGGGATAAGTATCTCATAAGAGGCCCTGAAGACAGAGTATACAGAAAACCTATAGTTATCTGAAATAATAAAGCCTGCTTTTCCCTATGGCCTTAGCAACTCCTACCTTTGTTGCTTTGTTTCTTTCCTTCCTTCTTTTCTGCCTTCCTTTCCTTCTTTCTTCCTTCTTTCCTCCCTTACTTTCCTTCCTTCTTTCTTTCTTTCTTTCTTTCTTTCTTTCTTTCTTTCTTTCTTTCTTTCTTTCTTTCTTTCTTTCTTTCTTTCTTTCTTTCTCTCTCTTCTTTCTTTCTTTCTTTTTTTCTCTCTCTCTTTCTTTTTTTCTCTCTTTCTTTCTTTCTTTCCCTCTTTCTTTCTTTCTTTCTTTCTTTCTTTCTTTCTTTCTTTCTTTCTTTCTTTCTTTCTTTCTTTCTTTCTTTCTTTCTTTCTTTCTTTCTTTCTTTCTTTCTCTCTTTCTTTCTTTCTCTCTCTCTTTCTTTCTTTTCAGAATACTATTGGCAAGCACAGCTGCTCACCTGATTCCCAACTCCAAATGGTTTGAAGTAGCATCAGGATGTACAGATGGGCCAGAATTAGTGTATATGGTTGTGAGAATGGGGAATGCGGTAAATACGGTCAGCCTGTAGATTTGTTTTTCAAGTTCTTTCTTGGAAAAATATTGAGTCTTGATTCATTGTGTTATATATTCCAAGATCAAGTTAAAAGGTAGAAAACCTGGATGCTAACTGAAATGTATTGAACAGCTGGCTCCTCCATTTCTCCATGTGTGCAAATGCTAATTTAATCTGAGTTGTCTCTTCACCTCTAAAAAGGCTCCAATGTTTTGTAAATCTGGATGTGATTATGGATATATCCCTATCTTAAAATAAATAAGTTGAAAAATCTGGAAGTTCCTTTTAAAGATCAGAGAGCTCCAGTTACAGAAAAGCAAAACAAGAAAAAAAAATTCTCACTAGGATCATAAGTACCCCCTTTTGGACTTTTCTAAGTGGTATTTGCAAGAACATATCAACTTCTGCCTCTTGTAGTTATAATTCCTGAATGTGTTTTGTATATGGGCTATTGCCCAGTTCTGTGATATGCTCATATACATATAATTTTGGGAACACACAAGGCAATGTCAGTTAAACCTTTTATCAATGCTAGACTCCTCATTTTCGATACAGTTATGAAAATGAATCAAAATGACAAGGTCAAGGCTCTCCTGTGTGACATCACAATATGGTTCTGTTTATAATTTCTTTCCCAGAGCTTGAGTACCCTGTCTATGTTGTGACAAAGGAAGCACCTCCATTACAGAGAAAATTATAGGCCACATTGAAAGCTGTGTTTTATATTATTCTTCAAGCAGACCTAGGTGACGAACTTGTAGTTCCATCACTAATGAAATACCAAGGAAATTACACAGTGTTTCACGGATTCTATTTCAAAAACTATCAAGTAAAAGTCTCCACTGCATCCACTGCAAAGAAAAATAGGTAGGGATTATCAGCTGTTGTCTATTAGTTTTTACAATGAAGTACCAACATTTTTATAGAAATGTTGAAATCTATGTACATGTGTATATACAGTGTGTGTATATACAGTGTGTTCATATACACTGCATATATACATATCTAAAATATGCATTATAGATTATATGAATATATATGTATATAGTAGAAGATTTAAATAGAATTTTTTGTAGGAAGAGAGTTTCCCTAAAAATAAGTATATAAATATCTAAGGATGCTAAAGGAAGAAATAAAGATGCTTGGCTTCCCAAATCCCACTCTGACAAGCACCAAAGATAACTGAATTTTAGTTCATCTTCCACTCCATGTTCCAACTACAAAACTTTGAAGTTCACTGTAGGAACACAATCATCCTTCTTGTACTGGGGGTGGGGTTGTTCACTCAGAAAGTACATCATTCTACTGTTTTATATTTTTTCATATTGTTTTATTTTACTTAACAATTATACATTATTTATATGAAATAAACCATCTACTTGTACTGGTCTAGACAGAAGAAAGAGAGTGCTGGGCAATGCTTTGAACAATTCCATGTTCATCATGGGCCAGGTGATTCTCACTCTATGTTTTGAGCCCAAGTTTCCTTCCTAAACTCTAGCCTTAAATCATAGCTGATCACTGGTCATTTCAAACTGGATGGTCCTTGGACATCTCGAACTCAAAGTGTCCAAAACAAAAATTAATATCTTTTGTCCCTCAAATGTACTTCTCTTCCAAATTTCCTTATTTCTACTGAGTACATCAGTATCCATCCCATTATACAGTTTGCAACATTAGAGACATTCTCTCCTCCTTGGCCAATCTGCCCTCACATATCCAATAAATTACTGAGTCTTGAAGTCTTTCTAATTCTATATCCACATTTCTTAAATTTTTGCCTTTCTTTTCACCCAGTCATCAATCTAGTTCAGGTCCTTAGCACATTATAACTCAATTACTGTTATAGCCTCTGCTATTATTGCCTTAAGCTTCTCTCTTCTCCTAACCATCCTCCATACAAATGCCAAAGTGATATTCCTAAAGTACAGATGTAACAACATCACTCTCTTCCATGTAAGATACTCCCATGACTCCCTATTACTTTTGAGATTAAATAAACTCCTTTTAAAAAGTATATTTAAAGATTTTAATGGCTGCTTCATCCTACCATGCAGCCTTATAAATGACTTCCTTCTATCTCTTACAAATCCTGGCTTCCTTCAAGATCAAGTATCACCTTCTTCAAGAGGCTTTTCTTCCACAAGCTGCTAGTGCCTTGTATCGTCTCCATGTATATCTTATATATACTACTTGTGAACATACTGTCTCCTCTATAAGATTGCCCACTCCTCCAGGACAAGAATTATTTTAACTTATTCTATGTATCTCTAACATTTAACACAAATTCTAGCTCATAAGAATGCATTTTGATTGATAGATTGAATAATTCTCACAGTTCCCCACATATGACATAACATTTCCTTTTCCCTTGCTTTTGCACAAGCTGTCATCTGTGCCTGCAATAAGCTTCCTCCCTGAATCTCTATTTTCCTTCAACATTTAACATATGCACCTCATCAAGGCCATTCCTTACTTCCTTGATGATTCTCTATTGATAGCACCTCCTTCATTAAATTTTCTTCTATATATTTTTTATTGCACACACACATGTATATAAACACACACACACACACACATATATATATATATATATATATATATATATATATTTATGTATATGCACAGGCTTTTTACCCCATAGGATATCAACTCTTGGCCTGGGGCTATTTTATTCGTATCTTCAAATCCTTAGCACTTGACCTTGTATCTGGCACACTGTGAATACTTTTAAATGCCTGTTGATTCATTGACTGACCAAAAAATATATATATACTTATTTTTTCAAAGTCATATAGGAATTCATTTAAAAGCTAAACTTTTATGAAAGAACTTTTAAACATATTGGTGCATTTTACTTTCTACATAATCATTTTTCATGTTTTACTTTAGCTTAGATCTTATTAGCAAAATTTAAAAAAAATCATTGGATCTTAGAATTCAAAGGAACCTCAGAGGTAATTTACAGTTCAGTACCACTGATACTCACGCTTAATAAAGCTTAATATATAGTATCTTTTGCAGTCACACACATGCACACACACACATGCGTGCACACACACACACATACAACCTATAAGTGACTAGGAGTAAAAAGCTTACAATCTACCAAAACTCTTTAACATACACATAGAATAAAATACTCTGAAGAGTGGTTCAAGATACTGTGATCTCTCTAAGAACCACTATAAGCAGGGGATATAGTCTGATGCACTAAGATTAATATATTTAGGAAGACTTTCCTGGTCTCCTCAGCTACTAATGTCTTTCCCTGTGAGAATACTTTCTATCTATTCTATATACAGTATATTTTGTATGTACCTAGTTTTTTGCAATCTTTGTCTCTCTCATTATTATATGAATTCCTTGGGGACAGGGACTGCTTTTGCCTGTCTTTATCTCACTAGCACTTAGCAAAGAGTCTGGTATATAGTAAAGCACATGATAAATCCTCTTTGAGTGACAGACTGATATTTATAGGATTTGAGGAGCAATATCAACCAAAGAAACAGAAAGACAAAACTTATAACTATGGAAAGGAAAAAAACTGGAAAGGATCAGTTGTGTAGATGAAAAAAGTTGATCACTGAGCAATCACTCACCCCCCAAATAGACTCTCTCTAGATAATATCTCTCTAGATAATTATCTCTCTAGATAATTCTTGAAAAACAGAGATCTATAGATGTTGGTGCACAAGAGAAAAAGGATAACTCACTGTTTCCCTTTAGATATGTTGCCCTGCATCTACTTTAACCTATTTACTTGAGTAGTCAGATAATATGTGCTAGTACAAGAAATTTCAGGAGTAAGTCATAATCAAACATGTAATGGCTTATAAAGTTGTAGTCAGGAAGCTGAAAAACGGTTGTGTTTTTTTTTCCTTTAGATTTTGGGTCTGGACTTGAGATTTCATAAGTAGAGGGAACGACTACAGATCAGCAACTCCTCTGTAATTTACAGAGTTGCCTAAGGTAATGAGAAATTATATGACTTACCCAGATCTCCTAGACAGTATATGTCAGAGGCAGTGTGTGAAAAAGGCTTGACTTGACCTTCGGGGAGCCAAGACAAGTGAGTGACCAGTAAGTGCTATCTCCCTCCTTTTGTGGACCTTGAAAAATTCAGAGAATATTTCCCTAGGAAAAATCCTGGAACAGTGGAATCAGGCAAAGGGGTAAACAGTCTTGTAGGCTGTAAGGCTAGGAATAACTGCAAAGGGGGTCCCTCTTGCTGTGGCTGAACAGAACCAGTACAGGAAAGACACTAGTGCAGACTTGTTCACCAACCTCTGAGCTGGCCTATGCTCTAGCTCAGCAGAGGAGACCTCCTATGGCCAGGCTACCCCTCCCTCACACTTAACACGGCTAGCTCCAGGTAGCTATGGGGAAACCCAGAAAGACTTCACCTGGCCTCTGCTTTTGAACACCAACCAGCTCAGTACTAGGTAAACTGCAGCATTTTAGATTCTAGTTGAAACAACCAGAGGCCACAGCACACAAAGCCTCAAGTTCTATGCACAAGGACTGTGGGACAGAGACCCCCGTGACCCAGAAGCAAAGATATACTACAAAAGCTAGGGCAAATGTGATCATCACGAGTAAGAAGCAAAGCAGAAAAGAAAAGACCATAGAATCTTTCTATGGGGACAAGGACCAAAACACAAATACAAAAGAGGTCAACGCTGAGACTGTACTCCCACCTGAAACTTCAGAAGGGACTATGAACTGGTCTGAAGCACAAAGAGCCTTGTTAGAAGAGCTTGGAAAGATTTTAATAGCCAAATGTGAGAAACAGAAGAAAAACTGGCCAATGATTTTAAAAATATGAAAATAGAAATGACAAAACATTTAAAAGGAAAATTGGACAAATGGAAAAGGAAGTACAAAACTTAACTGGAGAAAATTAGTCCTTAGAAGGAACAATTGGATGGATGAAAAAGGAGATGGCAAAAGTTAACTGAAGAAAACTATTTGATAAAAAACAGAACCAGGCAAGTAGAAGCTAATGAATCTATGAGACATCAAGAATAAATAAAACAGAATCTAAAGAATGAAAAGGTAGAAGAAAATGTAAATTAATCAGAAAAACAACTGACCTAGAAAATAGATGCAGGAGAGAAAATCTAAAGATTATTGATCTATAAGAAGGTAACAATGAAAAAAAGATCCCGGACAATATGTTCCAAGAAATCATCAAGCAAAATTGCCCAGAAGTTCTAGATGCAGAAGGCAAAATGTCATCCAAAGAATCCACCGTTCACCTCCTGAAAGGGATTGAAAACTAAAAACACCAAGGAATATTGTTGCCAAATTCCAGAAGTATCAAGTGAAGGAGAAAGTACTGCAGGAAGCCAGAAAGAAACCATTCAAATATCGAGGAGCTATAGTGAAGATCACATGGGATCTTGCAGCTTTTACTTTAAAAGATCAAAGGGATAAGAATATGATATTCCATAAGGCAAAGGGATTGGAACTACAACCTAGCAAAATTGAGCATAATATTTCAGGTGAGGAGATGGACATGCACCGAAATAAGGGATTTTCAGATCTTCCTGATAAAAAGGCCATAACTTAATAAAAAATTATATCTTCAAACGCATGTGCCACGAAAGACAGAAAAAGGCAAACAGGGCAAAAGAAAACTTGTTATTCAATATGGGCAAACTGTTTACATCCCTATAAGGGAAGATGATACTTTTTAAACTTGAGAATTGTATATCTATTATGATATATAAAACAGATAAATAAAGATAGAGGGAGTGGGTATAAAGCAAATGATGTCATGATAAAAATGTGATTTAAGGGTGTGAAGGGATTGTAATGGGAGATGTGAAAAGGAGTAGTTGGAAAAAGATAAATTATATCACAGGAAGAGGCAAAAAATATATTACAGTAGAGAGAAAGAGGGGAGGGAGATGAACATTGGGAGTTACTCTCACTTGATTTGGTTCAAGGAGGGAACAACAAACTCACTTAAGTATAGAAATATAAGAACTTATATAAGCAGGAGGAGGGGAAACAGGAAAGAAAAAGTAGGGGAAGCTAAAAGGGAGGGAAGAAGTAGTAAGGGAAAAAAGGATTAAAAAGGATGGTGATTGAAAGAAGGGAGGGAAGACTGAGGGAGGCAGTGGTCAAAAATTAGAACTCTATTGTGGAGGGGAAGGGAGAAGTAAGAAATGAAAGCATAAACAGGGGAAAGGGGATGGAGGGAAAGGAAAAGATAGCAATCATAACTGTGAATGTGAATGGGATGAATTTTCCCACAAAACAGTAATGGATAGTAGAATGGATTAAAAACTATAACCCAACAACATGTTGTTTACAAGAAACACATTTGAAACAGGGGCATACACACAGGATACAGGTAAAAGGTTGGAGTAGAATATATTGTGCTTCAATTGATGTAAAAAAGCAGGGGTAATAATCCTAATCTCAGACAAAGCAAATCAGAAATAGATCTAATCAAAAGAGATAAGGAAGGAAACTATATCCTGTCAAAAGGCACCATAGAAAATGGAGCAATTTCATTACTAAATATATATGCTCCAACTGGTATGGTATCCAAATTCTTAGAGGAGACGTTAAGGGATTAAGGGAGTTACAGGAAGAAATAAACAGCAAAACTATACTAGAGGGGGATCTCAACCTCTCCTTCTCTGAACTTGATAAATCTAACCTCAGAATAAAAAAGAAAGAAGCTGAGGTGGTGAATAAAACTCTGGATAAAGTAGATATGACACATCTCTGGAGAAAATTGAATGGGGCTAGAGAGGAATATACCTTTTTCTCAGTGGGACATAACACATATCTGAAAATTGATCATGCACTAGGGTTTAAAAACCTCACAATCCAGTGCAGAAAGAAAGAGATAGTCAAAGTATCATTCTCAGATCAAAATGCAATCAAATTACATATAATCAAAGGTCATGGAAAGATAAACCAAAAATTAATTGAAAACTAAATATCTAATCCTAAAGAATGAGTGGGCTAAACAACAAATCATAGAAACAATCAACAACTTCATTCAAGAGAATGACAATAATGAGATAATCTACAAAATCTTATGTGAAACTGCAAAAGCAGTTCTTAGGGGAAATTTTGTTTTTTTGAATGCCTATATGAATAAAATGGAGAAAGAAGAAATCAATGAATTGGGCATGCAGTTGAAAAAAACTAGAAAAAAAACAAATTGAAAATCTCCGAATAAGTACCAAATTAGAGATACTGAAAACCAAAGAAGAAAGTAATTAAATTGAAATTAAGAAAACTATTGAACTGATAAATAAAATTAAGAGTTAGTTTTATGAAAAAACCAATAAAATTCATAAACCTTTGTTCAATTTGATTAATGAAAAGAAAGAAGAGAACCATATTTACAATATCAAAAATGAAAAGGGTGAACTCACTTCCAATGAGGAGGGAATTAAAACAATAATTAGAAATTACTTTCCCAGCTGTATGCCCATAAATTAGACAATCCAAATGACATGGTTGATTTTATTTTAAAAAAATATAAATTGCCCAGATTAACAGAAGAGGAAGTTGAATACTTAAATAACCCAATCTCAGAAAAAAAATTTGATCAATCCATCAATGAACTCTAGAGGAAAAAATCTCCACAGTCAGATGGATTTACAGGTGAATTCCATGAAACATTTAAAGAACAGTTAATTTCAATACTATATAGACTATTTGAGAAAATTGGGGAAGAAGCAGTTCTGCCAAATTCTTTTTATGATATGAATATGATTCTTGATACCTACACCAGGAAAGGGCCAAAACAGAGAAAGAAAATTATAGACCAGTTTCTCTAATGAATATAGATGCAAACATTTTAAATAAAATATTAGCAAAAATCATACAGCAACTTTTCATGAGAATAATACTTTATGATCAGGTAAGATTTATATCAGGAATTCAGGGTTGAACGTTAGGAAATTTATTAGCATTATTGATCACATCAACAAAAAAAATGAACAGAAACCACATGATTATCTCAATAGATACAGAAAAACCTTTTGACAAAATTCAAGACACATTTCTATGGAAAACACTGTAGAGCTTAGGAATAAATGGAACTTCCCATAAAACAATGCGTAGTGTCTACATATATCCATCAGCAAAATTATATGCAATATAGATAAGCTAGATGCATTTCCAATAAGACCAGGAATGAAACGAGGATGTCCATTATCACCACTCTTATTCAGCATGATATTAGAAATGCTAGCTGCAGCAATAAGAGAAGAAAAAGAAATTGAAGAATTAAAATATGCAAAGAAGAAAATAAATTATCTCTCTGTAGATGATATGATGATATGCTTAGAGAGTCCCGGAGAATCAAGTTAAAATCTACTTGAAATAATAAACAAATTTGACAAAGTTGCAGATTACAAAATAAACCCACACAAATCTTCTGCATTTTTATTTATTACTAACAAAGTCCAACAGCAAGACATAGAAAGAGAAATTCCATTTAAAGCTACAGTAAACACTATAAAATACCTGGGAGCCTATCTGCCAAAACAAACCAGGGACTATATGAATACAGTTACAAAACACTTTTTGTACAAATAAAGTCAGATCTAAGTAAGTTGAAAAACATCAGTTGCTTGTGGGTAGGCTGAGCTAATATAACAAAAATAACAATTCTACTTAAATTAATTTGCTTATTCAGTGCCATACTAATCAAACTGCAAGATAATTATTTTCTAGAACTAGAAAAAAAATATCAAAATTCATCTGTAAGAACAAAGGTCCAGAGTATCAAGGGAACTAATGAAAAGAAATGCTAGTGAAGGTAGCCTAACCCTAGCAGATCTCAAATTATATTATAAAGGAGCAATCATCAAAATCATTTGGCACTGGCTAAGAAACAGAGGAATATGTAAGGTACTCAAGAAACAGTAGTCAATGAATATAGCAATCTACTGTTTGATAAATCCAAGGATCCCAGCTTCTGGAATAAGAACTCACTATTTGACAAAAATTGCTGGGAAAACTGGATAACTGTGTGGCAGAAACTGGGCATAGACCAATGCCTAACACCACACACAAGAATAAAGTCCAAATGGATACATGACCTAGATACAAAGATTGATACTCTAAACACATTAGGCAAGCAAGAAATGGCATATTTGTCAGATTTATGGAGAATGGAGAAATTTTTGATCAAATAAGAGATAGAGACTATTATGAAGTACAAAATGGCTAATTTTGATTTTATTAAGTTGAAAAGTTTGTGCACAACCAAACCCAATGCAACCAAGATTAGGAGGGAAGCAGAAAACTGGGGAAGAATTTTTACAACCAGTGTCTATAATAAAGGCCTCATTTCTAAAATATATAAAGAATCGAGTCAATTGTCCAGGAATAGAAGTTATTCCTCAATTGATAAGTGGTCAAAAGGATATGAACACGAACTTTTCAGAGGAAGAAATTAAAGCTATCTATACTCATATGAAAAATGCTGTAAATCACTATTGATTACATAGATGCAAATCAAAACAACTCAGATACCACACCACACCTATCAGATGGGCTAATATGACAAAACAGGAAGAAGATAAATTTTGGTGAAGATATGGGAGAGTTAGAACACTAATCAATTGTTGGTGGAGCTGTAAGCTGATCCAACCATTCTGCAGAGCAACTTGAAACTATGCCCAAAGGGCTACAAAAATATGCATACCCTTTGATCCAGCAGTATTGCCTCTGGGACTCTATTTCAAAGAGATCATAGAAATGGGAAAGGATCTCACATGTACAAAAATATTTATAGCAGTTCTCTTTGTGGTGACCAAAAACTGGAAATCGAGGGGATGCCCCTTAATTAGGTAATGGCTGAACAAGTTGTAATATATGAATGTAATGTAACACTATTGTGCTATAAGAAATGATGAACAGGAACACATCAGAAAGGTCACGAAAGTCTTATATGAACTGATGCTGAGTAAATGGAGCAGAACCAGGAGAACTCTGTACACAGCAACAACCACAGTGTGTGAGGAATTTTTCTGGTAGACTTAATACTCATTGCAATGCAAGGACTTAAAAAATTCCCAGTGCACTCAAGGCAAAATATCTTCCACATCCAGAGAAAAAAAAACTATGGAATTCAATCACAGAATGAAGCAGATCATTTTCTTTTGTATTATGCTTTGTTTTGTTTTATGGTTTCTCCAATTCATTTTAATTCTTTTATTCAACATGACTGAGGTGAAAACGTGTTTAATAGGAATGTATACACAGAACCTATATATAGACTGTACATTGTTTCAGGGAGGCAATGGTGAGGGAGGGGGAAGCAGAGAGACAGGGGGAAGAATCCAAGATAGATGGAAGTGATTGTATAACACTGAAAACAAATAAAATAATTTAAAAAAAGACCTAGTTCACAGAATGAAATATAGTTCTTGAAATGATTGATGACCTGTCTCTATCCCTAATTTATTTTGTATAATTTGTGTACCATTGTTCATCAGGAACTGTTGTCACTCTTATAGATCTCCTCTGATGTTGTCTGGTGTTAGCAGGGTCCCAAGTACTACTCTTGGTTTCAAAATTGTCTGGAATAAATTTCCTTTGTTGTATTGTTAAAAAGCAAGCAAACAAACAAGGTCTTTATGGTTCTAAGGTTGCCTTTTTAATGAACACACCACATTGCCTTCCTGAAAGAATGACAGAATTTGAGAATGATAGTGTCAACACACTAAAAATTGATATTTTATTATTGGACCAATTGAGATACTCAAGCAGAAATTTGATAAGGGTATTGATTGTATTCTGCATTTGTCAATTCTTTGGACAAACAGGCCTCTATTATGGTTAAAAGTTCATTAGCTTTTCACATTATCCTTAATCCATATAGGAGGCA
This sequence comes from Bettongia penicillata ogilbyi, assembly GCA_023548195.1. Lineage (NCBI taxonomy): Eukaryota > Metazoa > Chordata > Mammalia > Diprotodontia > Potoroidae > Bettongia > Bettongia penicillata. The sequence goes on from JAJHZJ010000235.1 coordinate 2,988,870, forward strand.
GAGTTAAGTTCTGTCCTAGATTTCATCTAAACAGTGAACGGCTAACAACAGTGATAAAAAGACAATATAGATAAAGAAGAAAGCTTGGTATAAACAGTCACTAACATGTTGAATAAATTAACAATATAGTATAAAAATGAATTTTTCAACTTAAAGTTCTTTGTTCTCTTTAGAGCCAGAAGATGTTGGCCAAGCTCCCCATTCTGCTTAATACAGTATAGCTATTTGCTGTATGGTGTCCATCAATGATCATTAAATTAATAGACTATGCCTGTGCTCATATGCCAGATCTCTGTTTAATGATTTAACTGATAGCTGCTGTCTTAATTAGGGTTTGTTCACATTACAAAGTGGTGTTCATTGACCATAGCAAAGTAGTAATTTATATTTGTGGATTTTTTCCCCAAAATTTTTAATGTTATTCAGGGATATATTAGCTTTTCTTTGCAAAATATTAAAAAAAATCAGAACTAGCTTGAAAATAGAAGTAGCAATATTGACACTTTGGTTCGTTGATACTGTGGGGGAAAATACTAAAGATAAAAGATATAATGTTTTCATCAGATATAGCCAATACTCCATTGATAATTATAAAGTAGATTAATAAAATGATGCAATGTCTGTATGGAAGGATGAAAGTTTTAGCTCAGAAATAGCTGATGTCTAAAGATTTTCATGAACCCATTTTACAGAACTAGACATTGCTAGTGTGGGGATTATTGGCTAAATAACCCTATACTAAAGAGTTCTAGACCTAGAATTTACATATAATTAAGGCTATACAATATGTTGGAAAGGGGAGTGTCCTGAGCATCAGGATGTCTTGGTTCTAATCCTGAATAACTATATGTGTGAAATTTTGGAGAAAATTATCTAATTGTATTCAGGTAACATAGCAACCAATGAAGGTTAAGAGATTTCAGGTTGCATTAATAAAAGTGATAGATTATCAAGAACAAAGGATATGAGAGTTACAGTGCACTGTGCTGGCAAACTGGAAGTAGTCCTAAGGGAAGAAGGAAAAATGCATTGAATGAATTGATTCAGAAAAAACAAAAGACGTTAGGCTACACAGAAGTACATATACATACATTGCACATATATACATACCCACATACTTACATATAAATAGAGAGATTGGAGCAGAACCAGGAGAACACTGTACACAGTAACAACAACATTGTTTGCTGACTGACTTTGATAGATTTAACTCTTCTCAGCAATACAAGGATATAAGACAATTCCAAAAGACTCATGATGGAAAATGCCATCCACAACCAGAGAAAGAACTATAGATTCTGAATGAAGATTGAAGCTTACTATTTTCTCTCTTTTTCTGTTTCTTCTTTCTTGTGGTTTCCCCCTTTGGTTCTAATTCTTCTTTACAACATGACTAATGTGGAATTTTTTTAAATAAGTAAACTGTTTGTGCTTCATTTTTGAAGAAGACCAATGACATCATGGGGTGATTATTTGACTTGCATGTGATCTGGATTTGAGTAAGGCAGAGTTGTACAAAGTCATCAGCCCTATTCTCTTCCAGAGTTATTGAAGTCCGGTGACAAGACAAAAGTCAGGACAATTGGCAATGGCTCAGGATGCAGTGGATGACCTTGGCATCTTCAATTTCTGACCAAATTCTAAGCACTCCACAGTGTCTACTTCAGCTGCCTTTATGACTGTTGAAACAAATTGTTCTTATCCACCAATTTCACAGGGTGAAATCATTACATGTTTGGGTAGGATATTTCCCTAACTCACTGACAGACCTGATTTAGCCTCTCCGCCAATACCATTTATTGGGATGTGGACACTACATATGCTACAACTCCTATAAGCCACAGGTAAGAATTGGGTGACAGGATACCAAAGGCGGATGAGCAGGCTTGAAAAGGATTTGACAAACCCTCAAACATTCCACACACCCCAAATAGATAGATACAGGTATAAATATAGATAAATAGTAGATTAGCTTTACATACAGATTACAAATGGGGCAAAGCCAACTTGACCTTTTAAACTAGTTGATACAAAAAAACCATAGGAAATAAGTAAACTATAAATTTTCTTAATTTGTAAAATGAACTGGTTGGACAAAATGGCTTCTGAGGTCACTTTCAGCTCTAGACCTGTGATGCTGTGAGTTAGAAATTTAAAAAAAAGCTACTACAATTTCCTAGGGAATTTTAACCAATGTAAACTGCTCACTAAAAAAAGAAAATAAATGAAACCTAAAATTGCTTCAACCAGTTAATGTAGAATCCCCTTGCCAAGCAAAGAAATATGGTAGCTAAGGGCAACACCAATTTAGAACATAAACTCATTTGTAAAATATTATGGAGGAAGAGGATGGAAGATTATGAGCAGTATCACCTCATAAAGCAGTCAGAAGCAGTGGAAGGGAAAAAAACAAATTTATAGAAAGCTTGGCAAAAGACCCAGCTAAGTCAGATCATACCAAAGGAATTTAATGATGAAAATGGAAGGAGTCCAATGAATAGTCAAAAAGTGGAAAAGATCTGTTAAAATATTAGTAATACATTCTTTTCTTCCTATCACAGTGCAGCCACTACATTTGGACTCTAACAACACAGGTTTCAGTATGCTGTGTGAAGAGGAAATGGAACTAAATAAAAGAAAGATGGACAGAAAAATTGGACAAGACTAAGTATACACAGAAGAGGTTCTTGCTCAAAGTATGACACAGTTTTAATGGTGTTGAATGTTTGCTTTTTGAAGAATCTGTAAAAGGGTAAGGATATTTAATTTTTTGAGGGGGAAAGGCACAGACCTGATTATTACTTTTACAAAATGACTGCTAAGTGAAACACATGGTCAAGAATATGCAGGGGAAGAAATAGATAAAGAATTCCTTTTGTTCAGACTTCAATATACAATTAGATGAACAACTTATAGATATAGTTCAATTTTATGTATAAATTTTATCTTAAGTCAGACTATTAGAAATAGAAACTTAGAGATCCTTTCACACAAATTACCCACTGTAAACATGAAGAAATAGGACGAAGAGTTTTTGCAACCTACTCAGGTACACATAGCAATATAGTAGAACAGAAACTATTGCTACTGTTTCCTCAGTCCCTACCTTTTGGGTCATGCTATTTCTCTTCTGCAATGTTTGCTATCCATTCACCTTACATTGATTAGATGTCAACATTTTAAAATTTATTTGTCTGTGATACTTTTATTTTGGAAACAAAATATTTTAGATTATAATATCCTTGAAGACAAGGATTGTACCTTATTCATCCTTGTATATCTCACAGGACAAGATATAGTGATTTGACCCTATCAAAAACTTAATACATGTTTAGTCAATTGAATTCTATTGTAAGTGCCTCAAAGGCATGGAGTTCATTTTTCAGACTGATAAAAATCTTCTGCTACCTGGCCCTAGGTGTACACATGTGTGTGCACACATATACATACACCCGGGGCGATGAATTTGATTATTATGAAAAAAGAGAGGAAACATATGTAAATCATAACATATTAGACCTGGACAGTTTTTTTTTTTTGAGATAATTTAGTTTAGACTTTCATTTATTTTCAAAACTAGGGAACTAAAGTTCACAGAGGTCAAATGACCAAGAGTTCAGTATTCTTAATTTGCCTTCCTCTTTACCATATAGCTTCTTGTGTATCTTATTTTCAAAATTAACAAATGGCAATGCAATTATGTACACAATACAAGTGGAAGAGCTGAATGTAATAAAGAAGGAGCATCTGGAGTTTTACCTGGTTGGCTTCATTTCATTCCTTGAGGGTGTGTATGCTCTCTTTGCTGGTAAGAGGACATACATATACACTTCTCAATTGCTGATTAGAATTCTAATTCCTGAAAGAGACTAACCCAATATTCCCTTTTCCTTCCTTTCCTTTTTTCTTTTATTCCTTTCCCTTTTCCCCCTTTCCTTTTTTCTACTTTCCTTCCCTTTTCCCTTAATATCTTTCTAGAAAGCAGAACTACTGATCATTTAACGTATTTATTTTTTCACTGAATTTAACAAACTAAAAATTTCTAGAAGTAAAATGATGGCAAAATATGCTAACAGAGCAAATCATGAAAAATTATGCTGATGAATGGTGTCAACTACTACAATCCCTCCAATCTCTGCCTCTAATGGGGTATCCAAAACAACTCCCATAATCATTTAAAATTACTGCCCAAATTTTGAATTTTGAAATTTCTCTCACCTAGGACAATAATTCTTTCCTTCTTTTTTCCCTTGTTTCTCTTCCCTCCCTCCCTGCCTTCCTTGCTTCCTACCTTCTCTAACCTTCCTTCCTTGTTTCTCCTTCCTTGCTTGCCTCCTTCATTCTTCTTCCTTTCTTTTTCCTTTTTGTTCCTTTCTTCCTAGTTTCTCCTTGCTTTCTTTCTTCCTTCCTTCCTTCCTTCCACCCTTCCATTCTTCCTTCACATAGGCATCCCATTCTAGGTGGTGCTGTGCCAGTGTCTCCCATGTCTCACAATTCCAGACTTCTTCAGAGAGATCTTAATAGTGTCCTTGTATCACTTCTTTAGTTATTCCAGATATTTGATTTTAAAAATAGAAGACAGGGGACAGAGCCAAGATGGCAGAGTAGAAAGATGGACCTGAAAAGCCCTCACATAGCCCACAAAATACCTGTAAAAATGACTCTAAACAAATTCCAGAGCAGAAGAAGCCACAAAACAACAGAGCGAAAGAGATTTCCAGCCTAGGACAACCTGAAAGGCTGACAGGAAAGGTCTCTCACACTGGGTGTGGAGCGACAGGGACAAGACCTTGAACAGGCTTTAGGGAGCCACTGGCAGCAGTAGTTCCCACATTGTTCAACCCACAAATGCCAAATTCAGTTTCAAAGGTCAGCTTTTTCATTTGGGTGAGAAAGGACCATAGTCTGGCCCCACCAGCAGCAGTCATTTCAACAGCAACTTCATTTTTGGAGCCCTCCACCTAAAATCCCTGGGGGAATTAACCGGCTGATCTGAATCTCAGCCCTGAGCTGGGCCCTGGGATGAGGAGGAGGAGCACTGGCATGGTGGAGCTGGAGGTAGCTGTGGAGCGGGTTCAGATTCTGAGTAGAAAAGCTTTTGATTTCTCCCAAACCAGTGCACAGGCCAGGAGAGGAATAAACTCCTCTCCCTTGATTGTGCCACCTTGAGGAACTGAGAACTTACAGGCCCCTACAGTATACTCTCCTCTTGACAAAGGACAAAAAAGTCAAGTAACTGGCTGGGAAAATGCCCAAAAAATGGAAAAAAATGAGACAATAGAAGGTTACTTTCTTGGTGAACAGGTATTTTATTCCATCCTTTTGGATGAAGTAGAACAAAGCATAACATCAGAAGAAATCAAGGTTTCTGCATCCAAAACCTTCAAAATAACATATCCAGCGGTCAGGCTATGATAGGATAAGGATTTTTAAAATCAAGTAAGAGATGTGGAGGAAAAATTGGGAAGAAAAATGAGACCAATGTAAGAAAATCATGAAAATCAAGTCAACAGCTTGCTAAAGGAGACCCAAAAAAGTACTGAAGAAAATAACACCTTTAAAAATAGGCTAACTCAACTGACAAAAGAAGTCCAAAAAGTCAATGAGGAGAAGAATGCTTTAAAAAGCAGAATTAGCCAATTGGAAAAGGAGGTTCAAAAGCTCACTGAAGAAAATAGTTCTTTAAAAATTAGAATGGAGCAGGTGGAAGCTAATCACTTTATAAAAAACCAAGAAATTGTAAAACAAAATCAAAAGAATGAAACAATAGAAGATAATGTGAAATAATATGAAAACAACTGACCTGGATAATAGAACCCCAAGAAAAATAGACTAGATATTCTATGTTGTATAATGGGGTCCTTTATTCCTTTTTGTAGTCCTTTTTGTGGTAATATCCAAGCAAAACATAAACAGTAAGTTGAATGGGATGATGAGGTTCTTTTCATCCTTTGTATATTGTCATAATATTCTTCAAAATGTTTACACCAATTTCTTGTTTCCCTATCAATTTATTAATAAGGCTTTTCCCACAGTTATATCAACATCCAAAATTTTAACTGAACATGAGAATAATACATTACATTCAGATAGGAATTATACCAGAAATGCAGGACTGGTTCAATATTAGGGAAGCTATTAGCATTGTTGATCATATCAACAACAAAACTAACAGAAACCACAGGATTATCTCAATAGATGCAGAAACAGCTTTTTACAAAATACAATGGTCATTACTGTTGAAAACACTGGAAAACACAGGAAAAAATCGAACTTTCTATATTTATTCCTTAGCAAATTGTTCACGTCCTTTAACAGTTATTCCTTTATGTATTATCAGTTTTGAAATATGAATTAGCAGATGTAGATTCTGGTTACTGGACTGTTATAAGATAGATATCACACACACATAATAGAAATAATTTCTTATACTATTTTAAAAATTTTAAACAGAGATAATATCTACTTATTTACTTTTGCTTTGTAAAATCCTTTTATTTATGTAGAGTCAACCCTATCACTTTTGTTTTCAATAATTTCTTTTATTTGCTTAACTGATAAATATCCTCTTCTTCACAGTCAACCAAAACATATTACTTTTCCCCTTAATTTTAAAATTATTATTTTATTTATGTTACTATTACAGTTAGAGATTCCTGAACTAGATGGTGTGACTTATAGATTTAAACACATTTTTCTTCCTCACAAATATTTAGTCTTCCTAGAAGTTATATTTTAAAGATAGGTTTATCAGATATTACTCTGTTACAAATGTTGGAGTCCATTTATAGGTCCTCAATTCTGCATCACTGATTTATTTCTCTAGTATTTCTCCACTAGAAAAAAGATTTCATAATGAATTTAGACTATATTTTCAATTTTGGTAGCACTGGTTTCCTTTCATAAGTTTATTTTTCCTTGTCATAGACATTTTGTCCAGTTGCTTTTCCATCTAAATTTTGTTTTAATTGTCTAAGCTTAAAGGTGAAAATCTATTTTTCTATGTTAAACAGTATTGTTGAGACTAGAATCATATATATGTATATATATACAGACATATTTTTATATCCATACATAAATACATACATGGATCTATATATAACTACATGTGTGTATATAGAATTCATATACATATATGTGTATATCAATAGCATATTTATGTATAAATGTATTGCACATTTGTTCACCTCTATGATAATAGAGAAAGTCATTGGGGGGAAAGGGGAGATAATGGAATAATGGGCTCAATGGTTTTGGACATGCTGAGTTTAAAGTGCCTACTGGACATTCACTTTTGAGATGCTGAAAGGTAGTTTGAAATGAGAGATTGGAGGTCAGCGAAGAACAACAAGCAAACTTGGGGCAGGGTATGTGCGTGGGAGAATCATAAGCTTAGAGATGGTAATTAAATATAGGAGTTGATGAGATCATTAAGTGAAGAGAGAGAGAGAGAAGAGAAGAAAGTTCAGGACAGAACAATATAGAACACCTATAAATTCGAGGATGTGATCTCGAAGAGGACCCATAAAAAAGACAGAGAAAAAGCAGCCTGGTAGATAGGAAGACAACCAGAATAGAGTGATAAGCCAGAAGAGAAAAGGTAGTAGCACTATATGGTTTCATGCTCCCCCAAAATCTGTACTCTTCCAATCAGCATGTGAACATTGAGAGTGAGTAATTACAGATAAGTGAGTTCTTTCCAAACAACCCTGGCTTGTTCTCATGGCATTATGGGAAACTGAATAATTTCTTCTTTTCTTTCTTTATTGTTCATGTCCACGAGATAGTTTTCTTATGTATTTGCTACTTAATGGCTGTATTTTGGGAGCTCTTGACTTTGAGAGAATTTAGAGAGAAGGTCTTTAAGGGCTGTTTTTGGACCCTCCTGGCTTGAGTGACTATCAATAATAATTTTTGCTCTTTCCCTCCCAGCTTCATGTACTTATTTTTGCTTTTGCTCATTAAAGGGGCCATCCCCTGACTACTTATTAAACATGACTATTCACTGAATGGGCATTATCTCACCTGAAATGAGTATCTGAACATGCCTTAGACTGAAGGGGCCAAGGTATCCCATTGAATCCTGCGTCATCTCCAGTCATCTTGATGAATGTCTGGTCACTAGATCCAGATGGCTCAGGAGGAGACAGTGAGGCTGGTGGCCTTGCACAGCCCTTCCTCATTCAAAACAAAGTCAAATGCTAGTGATGTCATCATTTCGCTGGTGTCATGGTCTTCTTCAAGAATGAAGGATGGACACAATGCAAGAGAGAATGTCAATGGTACAGCAACCCTGAGGGTCTTCCCCCTCTAGACTGACTTTTTTTCTTATAATTAAAAGGGCAATCCCATGACTCACTTCTTACAAAAGCAAGGCCTATTCACTCAGTGCTCATCACCTCACTTTAAGTGAGTACCTGAAAAGGCCTTAGCCTAAAAGGGCAAGGGTCTTCCATTGCATTCTGGGGCATCTCCAATCATCTGATGACTATCTGGTCACTGAATGCAGATGGCTCTGGAGAAGTGAGGCTGGTGACCTGCACAGCCCTTCCTCACTCAAATCAAAGTCAGCTTCAAATCATGTCATCATTTCCATGATGTCATGGTGCTATTCAAAAACAAAGGACAAATACAACAACTTCCTCACTACTGGACTGTAGATTTCATCAAGATAGAAACTTTTCTTTTTACATTTATGTTCCTTATATCAAGAACAGGCCCCTACCCTTTTTCGTTCAGTATGGACCTATGATGTCATTGATTTAGTAACCTCTGGTGGGGAAAACTCTTTTCACCAATGTAGAGGGTCAGTTGACAATTTAAATGACTTGTCCATGGTCACACAGCTAGTCGGTGTCAGAGATAGGATGTGAAGTCAGGTCTTACTATCTCTGTGGCCAGTCCTCTCTTTCTTGACTTTTTCCTCGCACATAGTAGGTACTTAAAAAATTTTTGTTGAATTTAATTGCTGTAAATCTGCAGTGTTTTCCAGTGATAGGTAAGTCTTCTCTTAGAACATCTTTTTGTTGCTTCATTTAGTTGCATTAATAGATCATTGCTCAACCACATGAAATACCTGACACATTGATCTTTGCAGCACAGCAAGAAGCTCTTAAAACATTTTTGGCAGACTATTGTTCTTAAAAACTTTACCACCTCTTGTCACAATAAATCAAACCATGCTAATCTCCACAAGCACTTAAAAGAGAGCAAAATTATGTGGAATCATTTTATATACCAGATTACTTTGTGTATTATTGCCTTTCTCTTGAATGAGAGGGGGGGAAATGAATCGAATATCAAAAGAGGGAATTGCTCCCTTTTATTACAATCATTTTCTCTTCTACAGAGATAATTAAATAGAGCTTAAAAGGCAAGAGTGAGAAAGGCAAAGAGAGAAAGAGATTTTAAAGGCCAGAAGTTAATGTTTGCATCGGAGATTCATCAGTTAAAGGCACATTATCAATAAAACTTCAACTTGCATTTTATATTATTATGACTAGCAAGATGACCTATAAATGATACTAAATGTGCAAAGATACTTTCCTCAGGCTGGGCTGAGTCTTCAACACTGATATTTTTCAATAAATGAAACCTTTGCTTGGTGACATTGTTATTAATATGGTGAGTTTTTCTTTTGTCCTTAAGGAAAAAAAAAATCAGCGGTTTTTTTTGGGGGGGTGGCATGGGGTAGGGGTGGATAAGGGATGGTATACCCTGAGAAATGAGCAAAATTAATAAAGGTTTGAGGAACTAGATTTTTAAAAATAATATTAAAATCAGAAAAAAACTTTTGAAAAATACCCGTAAGAATACATAGGCATGATAAATACAATAGTGTGCCCAGACAGGGTTTTCTATTTCTCACCAACAAACAAGTAAGGTGGTTTTTGCACCCAAGATCTTAAATAAAAACACACAAATGTGCAGTGCAAACACATATACACACACACACACAGAGGAAAAATAAGCAAGGAAATTCTTTCCGATAGCCAGTTTCATGAATACAACTGCTCCCCTGTACTAGAAGCTATTACCAGCCAAATAAAATATCACTGTTCCACTAGGAAATGAATGGCTAGGCAAACAGAAAGTGCAATGAATCTGAAGCTGATGAATACAAGGACTTCTCCATGAAGTTCCCTGTGTCAAAACTTATTATAGAGGCTTTTTTGTAGTTTAGGACATTCCCAAGACCAGTTGTTCAGTGTTATGTAAATGACAAATGACTAGAAAAAATTTGGCACAGGTAAGCAAGGCAATTGGTTCATAATGAAAGGCTCCAAATAGGTTTGATTAATATCTGAAAAGTAGCTTCTTCTTGGGAAAAATAACATGTTTGTAACTTCTACTGAATTTGGATATTATTCTATTAAGTAGCATAAATTCTAATAGACAGAACTTTTAAAAATAACAGCATATTGATTCAAAACATCTCTTTCTTGCTTCTCCATTGAATTGGCTTGAGTTTCGTGTTAGCTACAGATAAATGGTTGAGAATTTTTTGGGCCAGGTGAATCAACATTACATCAAATTGGTATATTTATCTCTTTCCATTTCTATGGCATGTTACAATTAACTGTACAAAGTTTAGAACCCTGGGATATGAATTTAGGAATAGTTTTATTTCACCTCGTTAGCCTCCCAAAGTTTTAATCCATACATCTTTCAGAGGACTAGGTAAAAATGAAAGCAACAAAAAAATCATTACAAAATTGACTGCAAAATTATAATTTTTTAACTTCAACAAAATTTACATTTTTTCATTCTTAGTATTGGCTCCAGAAAAGTGAAATTAAAAACATAGATAGTCTTCAAGAATTTGATATTTAACAATTCCATTGTGTCCTCCATACGACTGCCAGACTGATATTTGTAAAGTACACAAGTGACTTTTCTGCTCCAGAAGCTTCAGTGTTTCATCATTGTCTCAGAATAAAATACAAATTCCATTGTTTAGCACTTTAAAACCTGTATGATCTATTTCCAACTGATCTTTCCTAGGTGATTTCACATTGTTTTTCCTCATGTATTCAGCTTGGTCTTTCTTATCTGTATCATTCATTCTCTCTTGCACCAATGCCTTTTCTCTTTATCAAAGTTTTTGGAATCTCTTCCTCCTTTCAAGGCTTAGCTCAAGTGCTACTTCCTATCCCAACTCCATTACAGTTTATAAAGCTCAGATTTACTTATCTCTTATCTCTTTCCTCCTGTCCAAATAGGGCATTATATCCTTATTTGCCCATGCTCTACACAATGGGAATGTGAATTTTGATCTCTGAAAGCATTTTTTCTTAAGGACCATGTCATAAATGCAAATCATTCTAGATCTCATTGATTGGCCAATAATTGGTCCCAGACTATACACTAATTGGTCATTTTTTAGGACTTGGTTGCCTCAGAGTGCATGTAAATAGCAATTATTTCTGTTTTGACCAGAAGCCCTTCCCCTTTCAGATTGATTTTTTCTTTGACTAGGTAAAAGATGCCATTCTCTGCCTCATTTCTTACCTAACCTTAATCACTGAATGAGTACAGCCTCAGTCAAATGAGACTTATTAAAGACCTTAGCTTAAAAAGGTCAAGGTATCCCACTGTATCCAGGGCCATTTCCAATTGTCCTGATCTACATCTTAACACAGAACCTAGATGGCTCTGGAGGAGAGTGAGACAGGTAATTTTGCACAGCCCTTTCTTACTTAAATCTAATTCACCTGCATGACATGGTATCTCCTCCCTGATGTCATGGTCCTCTTCAAGAACAAAGAACAAATAACAATAATATGTAATCACATGCAAAATAATGAATTACTTTAATGGATCTAGGAGGAAAAGAAGAAAACTTTCACTAAGAATTTTTTGTAGCATAAATATGTGTGTATATGTGTGTATATACAACATCACTCTTCAAATGATGGAATTCTGCACTTCTAGTACCAATATGGTGGAGCAAGGAATCCCTCCCAAATTACCTCCCCAAAACAGCTAGAAAACCATCTCAGAATTGGTCTAGGAGCAGGGAAGCACTTGATCAGTCCAGCAGGAAAGGTCTGTCTCTCTGGGTAGGAAGGGAGCAAGGTCCAAGGACTGTAACACGGCTTCAATCCTGGAGCAATTCAACAGCAAAGGACCCCCTCCTGCAAACCACTGGATCCCTAGACAAGGGAACAGTCTTTGCAGCACAGCAAAGTGCCGCCTGGTGGCCTTGCCCCCAGCATGAACTACCAGTGAGACCTTGACCCCATTGCTGATCTGTTGTGAAGCCATACTCAGGGGCTGGCTAAGAGCAAGACCCTAGCTATGGGACCTAATAGCAGAGACCTTATTTCCATAATAATTCAGCAGAGTCCCATCCCTGGAGCATACTAGCAACAAGATCCCTTCTCCAGGGGCATCCATTAAAAAGACTGTTACCACAGCAATACAGCAGCAAGGCTTCCACCCCTGCAGCAGGCCAGCAACCAAACTTCACATTCAGGGGAGCCCAACACTCCCCAGTTAGACAGAGGTGGAGAACATGTAGCCTCTAGGCCACATGTGGCCTTTTAGGCCCTTGGTGTGGCCTTTTAACTGTTTTTACTGTCTACATTTTATAGAACAAATCCTTTTTACTAAGAAGATTTGTTCTGTGAAGTTTGGGTTCAGTAAAAGAGTCACACTTGAGGACCTAGATTGTCACATGTGGCCTCAAGGCCACAAGTTCCCCACTCCTGCCAAGTACAAGTCTTCAGGAAGCTTGCCCTCCAGAGAAAGCAAACAGCTAAATCTTGAAGCCCAATGAAAACCAGAAGTAAGACAGAGAGCCCCAGTCAAAAACCTTGCAACAGTGCATGACAAGAGTCTGGCTCACACATAAAAACACCAAGATGCAAAAAATACAGAAATAAATGAGCAAAAAAACCCAACACCACAGTGAAAGAGCTTGACTGCAGAAAGTTATTATGCTGATGGGGGAATCATAGCATAAGCTTAGAAGAGAATGATAGTGTCAAAATGGATATATGTAAAACCTCAAAAAAAAATGTAATTTGATCTCAGGACCAAAAAAAATTCCTGGAAAAATTAATAAGGAATTTCAAAGGTAAACTTAAGAAGTAGAAGAAAAATTGGGAAAAGAAATCAAAGTACTACAAGAGAATAATAAAAAAGAGTTAATAGTATGGGGAAAGCTATACATAAACTTACCAAGAAAAATAGCTCCTTAAAAAATAGAACTGGTTAAGGAAGTACAAAAAGTCACTGAAGAAAATAATTCCTTTAAAAATAGATTTGAACAAGTGGAAGCTAATGACTCCACAGGACATCAAAATTTTAAATTTTGAAATTTTAAAAGTAACATAAAATAGAACATATGAAATTTTTTATTGGAAAATCAACTGAACTATAAAATGGGTTCAGGAGAGACAATGTAAGAACTATTGGACTACCTGAATCATCATAAAAATACATTGTTAAAAAATAAAGCCTAGACAGAATCTTTTAAGAAATTATCAAAGAAAAGTGCCCTGATATATTAGAATCAGAGAGCAAAACAAAAATTGAAAGAATCCACTGATCACTGCCTGAAAGAGATTCCAAAATGAAAACTCCCAGGAACATCATAGTCAAATTCCAGAGCTCACAGATCAAGGAACAAATGTTTCAAGCCAAACAGAAACAATTCAAATATTGTGGAGCAACAGTCAGGATTACACAGGATTTGGGAGTTTCTACATTAAAAAAACTAAAAAAACAAAACAGAAGGATTGGAATATTATATGTTCAAATTAACAGAAAAAGAAATAAAATACTTAATTAACCCAATCTTAGCCAAATAAATTGGACAAGTCATCAATGTACTTCTTAAGGAAAGAAAAAATCCCCAGGACGAATTTGATTCAAAAGTGAATTCTATCAAACAATGAAAGAATAATTAATCCCATTACTATGTAAACTGTTTGGGAAAAATAGATGAAGAAGGAGTCTTACTAGAATTCTTTTACAACAAAAATATGGTGCTGATATCCAAACCAGGAAGAGTCAAAACAGAAAAGTAAAATTAGATGACAATTTACCTAATGAATATTGATGCAAAAAAATAAATAAAAAAACAACTTGCAAAGAGATTATAGCAATATATCACAAGGATTATACACTATGAATATGTGGGATTTACAACAATAATGCAGAGCTGGTTCAGTATTAGGAAAACTATTAGCATAACAGACCAAATCAATAACAAAACAAATAGAAATCATCTCAATTGATACAGAAGAAGTCTTTGGCAAAATACAGCATCAATTCTGATTAAAAACATTAGAGAGCATAGGAATAAAGGAAACATTCCTTAAAATGTCAATAATTATCTGCTTAAAACCATCAGAAAGTATTATCTGAAATGGAGATAAGCTAGAAGCTGTCCCAATACAATCATGGGTAAAACAAAGAAGCCCATTATCACTTCTATTATGAAATTTTATATTACAAATATAGAAAAAAACTAGCGATATTTGTAAGACAAGAAAAAGAAATTAAAGGAATTAGAATAGGCAATGAGGAAACACAACTATCTCTCTTTGCAAATGACTTGAAGTTATACTTAGAAAACCCTAGAGAATCAACTATTTGAATTATTAATAACTTGAGCAAAGTGGCAGAATACAAAATAAACCCACATAAGTCATCAGCATTTCAATGTATTACCAACAAAACTCAATAGAAAGATATAGAAAGAGAAATTCCTCTCAAAATAACTACAGACAATATAGAACACTTGGGATTCTACCAGCCAAGAGAAACTTAGGAGTATATGCACACAACTGGAAAACACTTCTCACACAAATAAAGGCAGATCTAAACAATTGAAAAATATTAATTACTCAGAGGCAAGCTGAACCAATATAATAAACAATGACAATTCTAGTTGGAGTCAAGATGGCAGATTGAAAGTAGGGACCCACCAGTGCTCACCCACAGACTCCCTCAGATACCTCTAAGAAGTGAATCTGTATGAATTTTATAGTCACAGAATCCACTGGGAGACAATGTGTGGCAGATATCCAGCCCAGAACAAACAGAAAGATCAATGGGAAGGATTTGTTACACCAGTCTAGGGAGCACAGGGCATACAGAGCCATCAGCACAGACAAAGTCATAGCAGAGCATGAATGAACACAGGTGATCTTAATATATCTCAGGGAAATTCAGATTCCCAAACTGCTCATCACAGAACAGGAGTCCAGCAAAACTGGGTAAGAGAGAAGGGCAGAGCCCATAACATCTGCAGCAGCTATTCCTGGGGCTATCTGTTCATGCACTAAATGTTTGAGTCACCTACTTAAACTTCTGGGAGCCAAGATGGCACAGTAAACTGTTACTGCTCTCACCCTCCCTTTTTAATCTTGAAAAACACAGAGAATATTGACCCAGGAAAATCCTGGAATAGTGGAGCCAGCAGAAGGGGTAAAAAGTCTTTTAGTTTGGGAGGTTGGGGAGACCACCAGAAAGGGTCTCTTTTGCTCTAGCTGAAGAGAACCAGTACAAGACTGGAAATGTCCCAGCAAGCCCCAACTAAGGGGACCAGAAGGAAATTCTGAGCCCAAATAGAATTTGGAAGTACAAACACCAGGACCCCAGGTGTGCCTTAGTACAGCCAGGGGAATGGAGCGCAGTGCAGATGGGGTTAGTGCAGTCTTAGGGGAGGAGGATACCTCCAGTGGCCAGACTTGTCCTCTACCATACCTTATGACTTGAGCTTCAGTGCAACCTGGGGAAACTTAGACTTCACCTGGCATTGGAATGCACCAGACAGTTAAGCATCAGATAAGCTGAAGCATGACATAGTTTCTAGCTGAAAGAGCGAGAGGCCACAGAACACAAAGCCAGTAAGCAGGACACTAGCTCCCAGCACAAGAAATAGAGGATAGAGTCCCCTGTGCCCCAGAAGCAGAGATTCTCTTTAAAAGTCAGGGGGAAAGGCAATCACCATGAGCAAGAAGAAAATTAGAAAACCAAAGACCACAGAATCTTATTACAGAGACAAGGAAGAACAAGATATGAACTTAGAAGAGGACAGTATTGACACTGTACTCACATCTGAAACCTCAAAAGGGAATATGAACTGGTTTCAAGCCCAAAGAGAATTTTGGAAAAGTTCAAGAAGGATTTTGAAAGTCAAATTAAAGAGATAGAAGAAAAATTGACCCATGATTTTAAAAATACATTCAGTTCCTTAAAAAGTTAAATTGGCCAAATGGATAAGGAGATACAAACTCTAACTGGGGAAAATAATTCTTTAAACAAGTGGGTACAAAAGCTAGTTGAAGAAAACAATTTGTTAAAAATTAGAATTAGGCAAGTAGAAACCCATGATTCTATAAGGCATCAAGAATCATTGAAACAAAATCTAAAAAATGAAAACAATAGAAGAAAATATGAAATATATCATTGGAAAAACAAATGACCTGGAAAACAGATCCAGGAGAGAAAACTAAGAATTATCGGTTTACCAGAAAGTTACAATGAATAAAAGAACCTGGACAGAATCTCCCAAGAAATCATCCAAGACAACTGCCCTGAGGTTCAAGATCTAGAGGGCAAAATAGTCATGGAAAGAATTCACCAGTCACCTCCTGAAAGAGAGCCCAAATTGAAAACATCAAAGAATATTGTTGCCAAATTCCAGAATTATCATGTCAAGGAGAAAATAGTGCAAGCAACCAGAAAGAAACAGTTCAAATATCAAGGAACTCCAGTCAGGATCACTACAGGACAATTTCTACATTAAAAGATTGGAATGATTCCATAAGGCAAAGGAACTTGGACTACAACAAAGGATCAAGTACCAAGTAAAATTGAGCATAACCTTTCAGGCAAAGAGATGGACATTCAATGAAATAAGTGATTGCCAGAACTTCCCGATGAAAAGGCCAAAGGTCAATAGAAAATTTAATATTCAAATACAAGACTCAAGAGTGGCATAAAAAGGTAAACAAGGAAAAAAGAAAAAAACACCTTGTTATTTAGTATGGGCAAGCTATTTATGTCCCCATGTGGGAGGATAATACTTGTTAATCTTGAGATTTGTATATTTATTACAACATTTAAAAGGGATATACATAGATGGAGGGTGTGGGTATAAAATAACTGATGTGATGATAAAAGTCTAATTAAGATGTGAGGGGGGAAGATGAGGAGAGAAGGAGGTGGAAAAAGGTAAATGACATCATGGAAAGGCATAAAAACATATTATAGTAGAGGGAAAGAAGGAAGGGAAATGAGCATTTTTTGAACTTTACTCTCATCAGATTGGTTCAAGGAGGGAATAACATCAGGTAAGTATAGAAAGCTATCTTGCACTACAAGTAATAGGAAGGGCAAGGGGAAAGAAAAGGGAGCATGTAGTTACAAGGGAGGGAAGAAGTATTAAGGGAAAAGGGAAAGAAAAGTGAGGGGAGCTGATAGAATGGAGAGAAGACTGAGGGAAGTGGTAGTCAAAAGGAAAACCTTTGAGGAGAGGACGGAAAAGGGAGAAATAAAACCATAAATGGGATGTGAGGGGGATAGGATGGTGAGAAAAACACAGACAGCAATCATAACTGTGCATGTGAATGAGATGAAATCTTCCATAAAACAGGCAAATAGCAAAATGGATTAAAAACCATAATCTTGCAATATGTTGTTTGCAATAAATGCACTTGAAATGGAAGGATACACACAGCATAAAGGTAAAAGACTGGAGCAGAATATATTATTCTTCAGTTGATGTAAAGAAAGCAAGGCTAGCAATCCTAATCTCAGACAAAGCAAAAGCAGAAATACATCTAATCAAAAGAAAGAAGGAAGGAAACTACATCCTGGTAAAAGGCACTATGGATAATGAAGAAATATCATGAGCCAAGTGGTACAGCATCCAAACTCTTAGAGGAGAAGTTAAGGGCATTACAAGAAGAAATAGACATATATATGTATATATATATATATATATATATATATATATATATATATATACACACACACATATACATACATACATATATATATACATATACATACATATACACACATATACACACACATACACACACATATACACACATACACACACACACACTATACTAGTGGGGGACCTCAACCTCTCCCTCCCTGAACTTGATAAATCAAACTTCAAAATGGACAGGAAAGAAGGTGAATAGAATTCTGGAAAAGTTAGATATGATAGACCTCTGGCGAAAACTGAATGGGGATAGAAAGTAACATACATTTTTTTTCTCAGCAGCACATGGCACATACACAAAAACTGAACATGTACTAGGGCTTAAGAACCTCACAATCCAGGGCAGAAAGGCAGCTAGTCAATGCGTCCTTTTCAGATCATGATGCAATAAAAATTATATGTAATAAGAAACCATGGAAAGATAGACCAAAATTTTATTGGAAAATAAATAATCTAATCCTAAACAATGAGTGGGTCAAACAGCAAATCACAGAAACAATCAATAACTTCCTTCAAGAGAATCATAATAATGAGACAACCTACCAAAACTTATGGGATGCACCTAAGACAATTCTTAGAGGAAGTTTTATATCTCTGAATACTTATAGGAATAAAACAGGGAAAGAGATCAATGAATTGGTCATGCAGCTGAAAAAAGTTATAAAAAGAACAAATTGAAAATCCCTATCCCTGATTGTGAGAATAGGACCATTAACAGTAATATGGAAATTAGGAAGAGAGGAAAGTTTTTGAGGAAAGATAACAAATTTAGTTTTGGACATGCTGAATTTAAGATGTCTATAGGGACATCCAGTTTAGGATGTCAAGTAGACAACAAGAAACAGAAGACTGGAGGTTAGGAGAGAGGTTAGGACTGGACAAGTAGATCTTAGGGTCACCTACGTAGATTTGATAATTGAATTAGTGGGAGATGGTGAGTTCAAAGGAGAAAGCAAAAATCAAGAAGCGCAATAATTTAGTCAAAGACCAGGCTCATAAACTAAGTATTAAAATAAAATTTTATTGCCATCTTTCATATTGCCATAATAATATTTTTGGAAACATTTCTCTTTTAGCCTGATCAGAAATCTCTGTAGCAGATTTTGCAGACCTAATCTATAGTAACAGAGAAAAACAATTAAGTAAAACATCTGATACAGTGGCTATGTGTGACCTGGCTATGGTGTTCTATCCAAGTAGTTTGCTGCTTCTCATCAGAGAGCAGGTTTTTTTTTTTCACTAGTTTCTCTAGTTGTTTTCAGGCACTATTGTTGGCTTTTCAATTACTCAGAGTTTGGATTCATTTTTAGTGATATTTGAGTTTTCACAGTTATAGTTAACTGTGCATATTATTCTGCTGGTTCTGCTTACTTCATTCAGCATGAATTCATGCCAACCAGATGATTTTCTGAAAGCCCATGTTCATCATTTCAACTGTACAATAATAATGCATTACATTTATGTACTCTGATATGTCTGACTATTTCCAAATAGATGGGGAAATTTTTATTTTAAGTTCTTTGCTACCACAAAACTATTCCTTTGAACCTAGTTACTATTTTTTTATGCACTATATTTGGCTTTGATACATTTTTACATTATATTTGGGTTTGAAGAGAAAACTTCTTAAATAACTAGGGCTACCTGAAAGTAGGGGGGACTGAATCAAGGGTTATGAGTTCAGAACCATTATGGAAGGTTTCCAGAATTCACTGTGCTTTCCTTTTTGTATGTCCTTTATAATAGACAGCCATAGAGGTAAAGTCTAACTCTAAGATTCCATTTTTTTCTCTTTTTATTGGGGCATAAGCCCAAGAGGAATATTAATATGTTAAGATATATGACAAGTTTAAGCAACTTTCTTACAAAAGTCCAAGTTGACATGCAGAATGCTTTGACTGGATCATAGACCTATATTACTGTGCCTGTCTATCTGTAGGATATTCAACATGGACCACTCCTTGATTTTGTCACCTTTGCTAATTTTGTAGGGCAAGAAGTGAAATATCATGATTGGTTGAATTTGCTTTTCTCTTATTAATAGTGATATTTGGTAAGTTTTCTTCTGGTCACTTGTAACATTCAATTTTTTTTTAAATAGTTCAAGTGGTTTGCATTTTGGTAGTTCCCTAAATATCTTGAATATCAAACTAGTATAAGTTATACTATATGTGAAACATATTTTTTACCATTTAATAATTTCTTCATCTTGTTCTGCCTTTATAGATTTTGTTTATGCAAAATTGATTAAGTTTGATGTAATTTAATTTTTTTCCTTTGTCTCTTATGATCATCTTTAATTCTAGTTGTGTTTCTGAGGCATATCCCATTGTCTTCTCCTCTAACTTGTTTCTGCATCCTTTGGGAATTATATGTGGTAAAGAGTATAAATGCTAGTCTAAATCAAATATCTTGCAAACTGACTTTCAGTTTTCTCAGAAGTTTTTGTTAAGTAAAATTTTCTTCTCTCATTGACTTATCTGTATGGGTTTCTCAAATGTTGGGATACTGTATTTAACTCCTTCTTGCTTTTGCATTTTTATTTATATTCTTTATTATATTTATAATATTATATTTTATATTATATTATATATTATTATATTATTATTTATTTCCTTCACATATTTCTTTATTTTGAAAAGAAGTATCAAAGAGTTTAGATGACTGTTGCTTTAAAAAATAATACATATCAGTGATCCACACACGTTAAAAAACCCTGCAATGTATGTAGCTCTTTGATCATAATATTATAAAACATCTGTGAAGATCATCTTGTTCCAGGTTTCAAATCCCCAAACTTCTACTATCCTTAAACAAGCCCAAACTCAAGAAATTATATTTTTTCCTTCCATGGTTTCCCAGGTAGAGCTAACAAGTATTAATTTTAAAGACTTTCCCAATCTGAGCAAACCTCCCTAAGGCTTTGTGTCATGCTAGTAGCAAGAGCCCAATAACTCAAGACCATAAATCTGTCAAAAAGGCTCTGACATAGCTCCAATGGCAGTCTGAATTTGAATTTCCCTCTCTTCCTTTTTTTTTTTATTACTGAAACAGTCACTACTTGTTCCATGCCTTTTTCATGCTCAAAAATTTAGTAACATGTCTATTAAAATCTAATCCTAAGAAAATGATCATAGGCTAAGAAGTAGTATGTCTATCATAATTTTGTCTCCAGTTACCACAACATTTGGCCATCCTAATGATATGAGGACATGCCACTTCTAAGGGTCAATCTCCTAAACTCTTTTTCCTGCTTTGAGGCAAAGATGACTTCTTGGTCTGCTAGCCCTTTGTTAAGAGTTGATCAAGGTTTCCATTGTCAGGGTGAGTTAACACCTCTTAAAAAAATATGAGAAATGTCAAGCTAAAATATTAATAAAGGAAAACAGGAATGAATTTCTTTAAGAAACTAAGAAATTCCTAATTATATCAACTCCTTTGGAATTCTGTGTTTTTTTGTTGAATATCTAGACTTTAGCTTGGTTTAATGAGTTTCTCTACATTTTATAGGCCCACTGGCTCTATTCCAACCAATCAATAATATTTATTAATCTTCATTAAAATCTAGTAGAATAACCATATAAGGAGCCAAGAAAAGCAGAGCAAAGGCAGGGACCTGCCTGTGTGCTCCCAAATTTTCTTCCAAATAATACCTCAAGACAAATTCTGGAATGACAGTCCCAACAAGAAGATGAGGTGAAGCAATTTTCCAGTCTAAGACCACTTAAAAAGTCTGCAGGAAAAGTGTATTATTACAATGGGTAAAAATGGAACACAGTCCAGTGCTGAGGGAGTTTGGGGGCCACCAAATCTGTGGTGGCAATCTTCCATGTCTCTCAGCATACAGATGGTAAGAGAGTCAGACATAAATAGTTGTTGAGTTGCTTCATTTGTATCAGACCCTTTATGATCTCATTTGGGGTTTTCTTAGCAAAGATACTAGAATGGTTTGTCATTTCCTTCTCCAGTGGATCCACTGGATCGATTTTGTCAGACACTAGAGGTTAAGTGATTCATCCCGGTTCATACAGATAGGAAGTGGTTAAAGTTGGATTTGAACTCAGGTCTTCCTGATTCCAGTCTCAGAGCTCTATCTGTTGACAAATGAGTTGCCTACAAGAAGGAAATTGCAGAGGGCCTTTGGCTGGCTCTGGGAGCAAGACTTTGCCACATTGCCCATATGCAGTTGCTATCCCAGGGTTAGGAGGAGCAATAGGAGAAATAGAGATGTTGATCACAATTCTAGGGCAGCAAAGAATGTTTGCGGTTGATCACACAACAGAGCACAGGACTGGAGGGCAATAATCACTCCTTTCCCTATATTATACCACCTTGGAAGAATCTAAAACTTAGAGATCTCACAGCACTAGAACAAACAAAAATGGTAGCATGAAAAACCTGAAGCTTTGGATACTCTCCCTTCAACCCTAGGTTCAGAGCAAGCCTTTAATATAAAGTTAAATATCAAGAAATGGGGGGTGGGAGGAGGTTAATAAATGACATCAAAAGAACCCAACCACAAAGAATTGCTGTGGTGACAGGGAAGATCAATACACGGACAAGAGAATGAAATTAATGGGACTTCATGTAAAGCATCCTCAAAGCAAAATGTGAACTGGTCTCACGCCCTGAAAGAACTTGAAAAGAATTTTAAAAATCATAAAAGTGTAGTGCCAACATGGTATTCACACTGCTTATGGCAGACATGAATATCCTGTCACAATTTTAAATCAAGAAATGCAAGAGACTCTTCACGTGGAAGACAGAACCAAAACATTTATTCAGACACCAGAAAGACAAATCCATCATAATCTAAACAAATCACAAGCAAGCCCCATTAAACAAAATCACAAACAAGCTCTTTCACTCATGCTACTTGCCTGCATCCTTCCTAGTCTGACTAGACTGACTAGCTTCCTCTCAGCTCTGTTATACCTCTGCCTCTTCCTGTTCCACCCATTCAGTAAACTTCTTCCCATTTAATTTACCATTAAAAATAGAGAGGTGGAGGAGAAAGAGGGAAAAGAAATGAGAGTGAAACAAGGAAATCATGAAAAGAAGTTAACAGCTTGATAAAGGAAATGCACAAAATATGCTGAATAAGACTTTACAAAACAGAATAGGACAAGTGTTAAAAGACATACAAAAATTTACTGAAAGGAAGAATATCTAAAAAAGCAGCATTGGCCAAATGGAAAAGAAAAAGATGTACAAAAATTAACTGAAGAGTACTCCTTAAGAAGCAGAATTGTCAAAATGGAAAAAAATACAAAAATTCATCGAAGAAAATAACTACCAAAAAATAAAATTGGCCAAATGGAAAAAGAAGTATAAAAGCTCAGTGAAGAAGATAGTTTCTTTAAAATTAGAATTGGACAAGTGGAAGCTAATGATTCCATGAGACATGAATACATTTAGAAGATGGCAGAGTAGTTCAGAAAGTTCCAAGCTCTCCAGATTTCCTCCACAAACAAGACAAAACAGCACCTAAAATTTCAGTTCAAGGCCAGAGGAGAGAACTGAAAGAGGACCTAAAGCCAGAGGCACCATCTTCCATGCCCCAAGATTAGGGATGATTACAAAAGGTTGTTATGCATTAAAAAAAGAGCAGATAAAGGAGAAAGAATCCAACTATAGAATGTTACTATGGAAATAGAGAAGACTAAGGATCTTTTTCAGAGAACAATACAGAAGCAAAAAACAAAAAGCCTCTCCTGCCCCAGAAAGTAGAATCAAACTGTCACCTGCACAAAAAATATTCATAGAAGAACTTAATAAAGACTTTAAAATCAAATGAGAGAGACTGAGGTAAAAAAAATTAGGAAAAATAAGAACAATCTAGACAAAGCAAGAAAATTATGAGAAGATAGTTAATCAATTAGAAAAGGAGGTCCAGAATTGTCAGGAAGAAAATAACCCCTTGAAAATTAGCATTTGGGAAAGGGGAGCCAGTGATGTAATAAGAGATCACAAAACAGTAAAACAAAATATAAAATACAAAGAATTAATAAACAGAAGAGAATGCAAAACATCTCATAAGAAATACAATTCATCTGGAGACCCAGAAGAGAAAGCATAAGAATAATTAAACTACCTGAAATCTATAATAAAAAATAACATTGATAAAGTAAAATAAAATAATTAAAGAAAATTATCTTGAAGTGGTAGAATAATAGGGGAAAGTAGAAATAGAAAAAAAATTGACTAATTACCAACTGAAAGAGATTCTATGATGACAAACTACCGGAATATCAAATGCAAATTCTGAAATCTCCTGTTCAAGGAGAAAATATTAAAACAAAAAAATTAAAATATGATGGAGCCACAAATAGAATCATGCAAGACCTATCAGCGGAAATACTGAAAGGCCACAGATTTTGGAATATTATATATTGAAAAGCAAATGAACTAGGGTTGTGTCCGAAAATGTTATAACCAGAAAAGTAAAGCATAATCCTGAACAGAAAAAAGACATTTAATGAATTGCCAAACTTTCAGGATTTTACTACAAAAAGACCTGAACTTAAAAGAAAATTTGACATACAAGATCCAAGAGAAATATAAGGTAAAGTTAAAGACTAATTACAATAGACTCAATAAGGACAGACTTTACTTTTTGTACTAGGAAATATAAACTGTATGTCTAAGATTGTAATTAGTAATTAGGGAGTTTGAAAGAAAGATTGGGCTACAGGTGAGGGCAATATGATTCTAAAAAAAATACTGTCCAGGAAAAAGTAAAAAGAATAATTATCTCATACAAATTATGTGTGAGAGGAAGAACTGAAACAGAGGAATTGGAGGAGGAGGACTGGTAGTTCTGGAACCCTACTATCATCAGGAAGGGGTTAAAGAGGTAAAGAGATAATGATACATACATACATATTATATATATGCATATATACATATATAATATGTATGTATGTATGTATAAAAGTCTTCTAAATTAAAAAAAATAAAAGTCTAAGAGGATAGAGAGGGAGGAGGAAATTTTATAGGAAATCTTATTCATACCAGATCTGGGTTAAGGAGAGAATATTTAGAATATGCATTTAGAAGGAAATGAACTTATAAAGAAACAAGGTGAGGGAATAGGATGGGAATATTGAAGGCTGTCTAGATAAATGGAAATAAGATAATGAGGGAACAGAATATACATTTGGAAGGCTACAAATGCTTCTAAATTTAGATAGAAGCAAGAAGGCAAAGGGGAAGTGTAGAGAGGATGAGGGAGGGATCTTTGGAGAGGGGCTAGGTTAAGTAATAGGAGGGCAAGGGAAGGGGTAGAGGTAAAGTAGAGGAACCAGGAGGGATAGAAAATAGATACATGCAAACATAAATAGAGATTAGGGTTAGAATTTATTAGAGAAATATAGCAGGTGTAATAATGATCTCAGACAAAATTAAAGCTAAAATACAATTTAATCAAAAGAGAAAAATAGGAAAATACACTATAGCCATGTTAATCAATGCTGTTTTAGACTATTTAAAATAGCTACACTATATGGTTGCAATGTTGCTGTGGTAAAGGAAATAATGAGATGGTGTGAAAAGACTTGGGCTTATAAAGGAAGATGTTATCCACCTTCAGAGAAACGGAGGACAAACAAGTACAGTATGGTCTTACATAGATGTATATGAATGTATATGTATATATGTGTATGATTACTGATATCTGTGTGTATGTATGTGCATGTATGCATGTCAATCTGCATGTATAGGTGTGTATGAATGTATATATATATATAAATATGAATACATATAGCTATATCTCTATCTATCCATTCTTAATTGTAACCTTCTTGGTGGAGGAGGGAAGGAAAGGGTGGGGAGGACAAAGTAAAAAGTGTACAGCAGAGAACAAAATCAAACCTACAAAGAAGCAAAGAAAAGATGAACAGCTCTGAACACAATGTATAGTGTTTATTATATAGTCATTTTTTAAATCTAAATTATTGTTTTATATCTTGAATCCTCTCATGTCCTGCTGCACATACAGTGAATTTTTTTCTTTTCTTATTTTGTATTTAAGTATAACATAATAAAAGACAGAAAAGAAACAAAATCAAAAAGAATAAAAAAATAGAAAATAATATGAAGTATCTCATTGGAAAAACAACTGACCTGAAAAATAGGTCAAGGAGAGGTAATTTAAGAGTTATTGGACTACCTGAAAGTGGGGGAAAATTTTAAAGCAAATTTCTTTGATAAAGACTTTTTATCTCAAATATATGGAGAACTGAATCAAACTTACAAGGATACAAGGCATTTTCCAACTGCTAATTGGTCAGAATATCAATAAGTGGTTTTCAAATGGAGAAAAAGCTATCATGTGAAAAAATGCTCTATTGATTAGAAAATGTGAATTAAAACAACTCTGAGATGCCACCTCATACTTCTCAGGTTGGCTAACATGACAGAAAAGAAAGTGCCAAATTTTGGAGGACATATGGAAAAAAAAGGGACACTAATTAGTTGTGAACCTCATTTAACCATTCTGAAGAATAGTTTGAAACTATGTCCAAAGAGATATAAATCTGCACATACTCTTTGATCCAGCAAGAGCAATGTTAAGTGTGCATTCCAAAGAGATATAAAAAAGGAACAGTACCTATATGTACACAACTATTCACATCAGTTCTTTTTGTGGTGCTAAAGAATTAGATATTGAGGGGATGTCCATCAGTTTGGGAATAGTTCAATCACTTGTAGTATCTGATAGCGAGAGAATACTATTGTGTTAAAAGAAATGATAAACAAGATACCTTCAGAAAACCCTGGAAAACAATTTTAAAAACTTTTATGAATTGATGCAAAGTGAACTGAGCAGAACCAGGTGGACATTGTGCACAGAAACAGAAATGCTGAGGAATGATCAACTGTGAATGTCTTACCTGTTCTCGGAAATATAATAATTTAAGACAATGCCAAAGAATTAATGATGAAAAAATATAATCCACCTCCAGAGAAAGAACTAATGAAGTCTGAATGCAAGGCAAAGATGCAAAAAAATGTAAAGACTAAATTTAAATTTTCTTTTTTTTGTCTTTTATTCAAAACATGCCTAATATGGAGATAAGCTTTTCCAGACTCCACATGCATAACCTATATCAAACTGCTTGCCTTCTTAATGGAAGTGAGAAGGATCAAAGTGAGGGGGAGATTTTAGAACTCAACATTAAAAAAACTGTTAAAAATTTTTATAATTGGAAAAAGCAAAATATAAAAATGACCAGATAGCAAAATATGAGATCCTTGAGGATGGACATTTTATTTTTCCTTCAGATTATCCCCAACTAATATAATGCCCTATACATGTATAAAATAATAAAAGAAAAGGAACAAAAGGAATGAAAAAATAGAAAAGAATATGAAAAAAGAACTGTCCAGAAAAAATAGTATATTGGAAGCTCCCTAAAAGGAGGAATTATCTTTTACCTTTCTTTGGGTCGACAGTACTTAGCACACTGCTTGGCACATAGCAGATGATTTGTAAATGTTTATTGAATTGGCAAGTTTGAACTGAATCACTCCCTCTTCATAAAATCCTCTCCTTCTTACAAGAAATCACTACACCACCACTTTCTACAAGAATCTTTTCCTAATCCCACCAACATCTTCTTCCCTGCTTTCCTAACCATCTTATATTTATTTACATTTATTAACTTTATGTTTATTTTGTGTATACTTATATATGCCCTTCTTATTTCCCCTATTAGAATGTACACTACTTGAATGCAGGTCTATTTTAATTCTCTGGATCTATAATTTCAGTACCAAAGCATACTGCTTAATAAATTTTGATTCATTAATTGCTCTTAGCCCAGTCCTAATTAAATTGGCCATTATTATATCCCCATTCAGTACACTTGTATCATTTTTACAGCACTTATATACATAAAGAACAGATTCATAAAACTTAAAGCAGAAGCAAGAAAATCATTGAAGAGAAATTTTATTCTTTACTACTTTTTAAAATATATATATATGTGTAATGGTAAGGGAATTTGAAGATCTTTCCTGCCACCTAATAGGCCCATGTGACCTGCTTTGACCTTTGACTTGGCCCAGAGCTTGAGACACATGAAGCTCATGGTTAGAGGATCTTCCCAAGGGGTAGAGGAGAAAGGATGGAGTTGAGAGAGCGCAAGGCAGAACTGATGCAAAGCAGTTAGCATGAGTGAGAGAGGGAGGAAATTTGCCTAAGGGAGCTTGTACATAGGGAGGCCTAACTGAGGGAGGGCTTGGGAATGGTGGTGCTCCTTGTATTGGTAATGTGTACAAACTTCATTGTTACCATTGCAGAATTGACTTTCTGGTATCTGAATAAATATCTTGTTCATCTTTGAGGAAAAAGTTTATATTTTACAAATTTACCCTGGAAATACACATGGATATCCATAATGGTTGCCAAGGGTGTTGCGTTGCTGCTACAGTATACCAAACACTAATCTTTTTCTAATTTTGGAGTACTGTTTCTGCATTTTCTCTTCTTTTCCATTAATCTATTTTTCTATTCTTTTCTCAAGACCAGGCAGCTCTTAATGATTACCGCTCATCAATTAATATGATATCCAGTGCTACCAGTTCCCTTTTACCAGTATTACTTGATGTAGTTCTGGATATATGATATATTTTTCTTTCTGTTCACATGATTTTTATTATGATTTTCATTCTATAGATAAAGTATTGGTGTTCTGACTCCCTAAATATTTTGAGGATTGGGTTCAAATACCACCTTTGATACTTACTATCTGTGTGACATGGGGCAACTTAAGCCTCAGTCTCTTTATCTGTAAAGTGAGCTGGTTGAACAAGATGTCATCTGAGTACTTCCCATACCATATCTATGATTTTTGGGTGCTAATTCCATTTTGCCTTTTGGTTTCATTTATGGCAAGAATGCAAAAATACATATTATTCAAGTCCTTGCTTTCACCTTCTATTCATTGGACAAGGAACTCAGTTTAGGATGTCAATAACTAAATTGATGTATATTTATAATAGTGTAAAATTCTATAATTATTAGCATGCTCTCTCTTCTATTCTGATACAATTATTACAGAAACTGAAGAAATATCCTTCACAAAGGCATATAGGATATTTTACATATTTCTTTGGTTTTTGCTTATTGAATTGAATTTAATAAGCATTTATTACGTATTTACAATGTCTGACATTATGCCAAGGGCTGGGGATGCAAAGATAGAAAAAAAAAACAGTTCCTGTGCTCAGGGGGCTTGTGTTCTACTGAATGGGAACACCATGAATACAGATGAGTACATGGGAAATATGTGCATAGTAAACACAAAATAATTTCATAAGTAGGATGAGGAATTGATAACAGCTAAGAGGGAATTATCAGGAAAGGTCTAATAAGAAAAGGCACTTGAACTAATGTTTTAAATGGCCAGTGAATTCCAATCCAGGGTTGCAGAGGACAGCCAGGGCAGAGGCATGAGAATGGGAGATGGAATGTTATATACAAGAAATATTAATTTAGTGAATTTGGCTGTAATGTATCGTGTAGGAAAGAGGGTCATGGGATGCTAAAGCCAAACTAAGGCGTTAGTATTTATACTAGAACCACTTGGGAACTGTTATAATTTCTTGAGCTGAGATAGTCACACCTGTGTTTTAGGAATCTAACAGTATGTGGAGGGTAGATTGTGTGTATAAGTGTGTGTGTGTGTGTGTGTGTTATATTTTCAGAGTTGAGAAGTGACCAGTTGATATTAATAGTTAGAAGTGACTATAGCTGTGATCTTTCTACCTGCAATACCCTGTTGAAATACTCTAGTATGTATTTGATGTTTTTGTTACATTATTAATAAATTATACAGACAATTATATAGATATTTATTTGTCTGCTTAAATAAACTGATATCGAGCATTTTAAAACTGAAAAAGTTATGAAAAAGAGATGTCATAATTGGTCAAGGAATAAGAGATGATATACTTCTCTTTGTTTTAAAGAAATACTAGAATATCCTCTCTGATTGTCTTTGAACCTGGGATGAACTAACAAGAACATGAGTCAGTAGCAGTTAAAGAGAGTGGTAACCACCCCACTTATGCTACATATCATCATAAATGTCAAGTGGGAGACTGAGATGGATGTTTGCAATGGCTGTTGGCAAGTCCATTGTACCACACAGCCTTGCTAATACCAGTTTAGTTAGATGTAGAGGTCATTATTCCTAAAATGAGTTTCATCTATATTTGTTTATGTTTTTATTTTTTGTTCATATATTACAAATATCTTTTGTGTAAATTTGTGTAAATTTTGTGTAAAATAACTTTTGTGTAAATTCTATGTTTTCTCCATAAACTTATTCGGTCTAATTTTTAAATATTGCATTTATTTCTGTGATTTCTTTCTTATTTATACTTTTACTAGATTATCATGTACTGATAAGAGATTGTTAAAATATATTACTATTATTTAAAAACATATTTCCTCTTGGTATGCTGTGAGCTTTTCCTTTATTGATTTTGCTGTAGGATTAATAGTGAAATTGATATTTAAATTTTATATCTTCTAACATTTATAGATTATTTTGCATAGTATAATATGATGCTTTTACTCCTTTAATAAATTTCATTTTGAATTCAATTTTAACAGTTTAATTGATATTTGTACTTTTTTGTTGCTTGGTAGGAATAATGTGAATTTTAAATCTTTGAATGTATTAAAACTGTTAATTAAATGATTTTTCCACATTGAATTTTGAACTTCAATCAATTTTGCAAATCTTTTCTATTTTATGCAAAATAATTTGCACTTTTAGTGTTATATGTATGTATGTATATATGCACATATATATATGTATATATAAAGATATATAGAGGATATACCTTTACTTTAGTCATTCTACCAAAAATGAATTAATGTAAGAGTTTTTCCTATTTGTGCTGTTAGTATAAACTTATCAGAACCATTCTCAAGGTGGTTTTTTCTTATACTAATAATTACATAGCTTACTTCAACTTAGGCTTCTACTTTGTCAAAAAATAGGAGCTTAGATATGGCATTAGTGTATTTCTGTTATATTTATCCTAATCTATTTTTTGTTTACCTTTTATTTGTGAAATATTCTAGGGCAAACTTTAACAGTTTAGATAATGAAGTGCTCTGAAGTATCTTATATTTTGTTAATAGCTGCTTTACCTTGGTTGTTTTAAAGCCTCTTCCTTTGTCTTGGAAATCTTGCTTGAAGACTTTTTTGAGATAATGTTAATTCTTTGAACTTCTGAAAATCTTCTTTTTCAAAATGACTAGCTCTTATTTTATACACTATGCTTAGTTTTTCTGAGTATACCATAAAGATTCATGACATACATTTCTTAATTTTGTTAATGTATTCCATTTGTTGCATCCTCCCTTAAAATTCCATTATGATAAAAAAAATCTCTGCTTTATAAATGATGTTTCAACTTCTCAGAGCTTTAAACAATTTTTGTCCTTAAATCTGTAGTTTTGAAGTTTAATTGTGACTATATATTAAATCTTACACTCCTTTCTTAATACTATTCTAATAATGATTACTCCTTGAATTTTGTAGTAAATTTTCTTTCATTTAATGAACTGAAATTTCCAGATTATTTAGTTTTCGAAATTCACTGGGATGACACTAATCTTAAAGTTACTGCATTGTGATCTATCCCCCAGGTCTGCCAGTTGGGTTTGTCAGTTTTCCAAGAATGACTAATTCATTCTTGTTTTTTTTCTTTTCAACATATTTTGAACTCATGTGCACTGTGGCCAATTCATTTTCTACTACAGTAATTCTGTACTTTGTTCTTTGGATTTTTATTTTATGCAATATATTGATTATTTTAAAATTTTGTTTCTCTCCTTTTGTATTTATCACTTAATTTTCATTTATGTTGTATGATTTAAAAATTGAATAAATAAGCCATCCATTAATTTCTTTTAAAATTTTAGGAACCAGTCCTCAATGAGGCCAATTTTTTTTTAACTTTCCCACACATGATTAAATGCAGTTTAAAAAAATAAATAGATAGTAGAGAATCTCTAGAATGCTTCAGGCCTTTTATCAAATTCACTCTGTTGTTCACATAGCTCTTTAGTTTAAAAAACTGTAAGAATGGTACCCACATTTCAAATGTTGCTATTTGTGAGTCGTTACATTGGACTAAGTAATTTCCTTTGACTTATATAGTCAATACATCCATTATACACATTTAAATTATATTTCATTTATTTTTTTCAAGTGATGTTAAGCACCAAACTCTTGAGGGGTATATCCATCCCCTAATCTCTGGGTCAGGGTTTCTTATACTTTTCCCATTTGCAACCCCCTTTTCACCTGAGAAATTTTTATGTGACCCTTGGTATAGAGATATATAAAACAGATATACAAATCAAATATTTACTAAAGTCAGAAAAAATATTTTAAGACAGTTCTTTGGTATACATACAATTTTACCAACCATTAAAAGACAAAAGCAAATTTGCACACTAATGAGACAGATATGCTTATTTATTTTTATATAGAGAATTACGTCCTGGCAGAATATTTGATACTGCAGGACACAGAGCATTTTCAGTGTTTTTAGAGTTGATTGATATTTTGATTTTATAATCATCAGCGCTCAGAATGCTGCTTCACATGAATAAGGAGTACAAAATGGCAGAAGTATGTTTAAGGCCATTTCAGAAATTGTTGAAAAGTCTGTCCTAATTCCAAGTCAAAATTCATTGAATGATTTTGTATGTGCAGTAAAAACACTGAGATTTATAACATACAATAGTCTTGAATCCGAGCTGAGGTGTTTCTGGCAGTGTTTGTTGGCAATGCGTGGAGTGATGGAGATGCACAGTATAAAGTGCACATGTTGTGTGTTCAGAACAAAGGCTTCTGTGAAGTTGTACAATGTAACACAAGTACTGCCAGAAACTCCTCAGATTCATTTTGCATTTGCTTTTGAATTAATTTTTGTTCATTGTGCTTTCAGAATGCTCTTATTATTGCCAATTTTTTTTGCAATTCCCACATTCAATTGCATGACCCCATATGCGATCATGACCCACGGTTTAGGCAGTACTGATCTAGATAATAAATAGGAATTGACGACATATTTTGAGGGCTGTCCTTAACTTGTGGAGCACATGCTCTTTTTGGGGACTGTGCAGCTAAAGATAGAAGATCGTAACTATCATATAAAAAGGACACGACATATTTAGAATATGAAGATATGCATACATATCTATGTGGATATATATATATGCATATATATGTGCATAGGTAGACACATACATACATCTATATCTATACTTTATCTGGAAGATTAACATACTTAGTTTAATATGTTTCTCGTTCTCCTTCCTCCTTAAAATAAATAAAATGGAGTTGGACTAAATTACCTCCAAAGACTCCTTCAGTTTTAAATTACTTATCCTATGAATAACATATAGAGTAAAAGTCTATTCACAGAGGTAATGTTTAATATTCAGAAATTAACTGAAGCAGCTTCCAAATGCTGAAATCTGGCATTTTTACTAGCTGTCCCTCATGCCTGAAATTTTCTTCCTTTTGGCTTCCTTTAAAGCTTAACTAAAATTTTATCTTCTACAACAACCCTTTCTACAGTTTCCTTAATAGTAAGTTCTTACCTCTACAATTATCTCTCATTTGTTCTCAATAGAATTTTTTTAACAGAGTTCAAAAATATGCACTTTCTCCCATTAAATGGTGAGCTCCTTGAGAGCAGAAAATGTCTTCTTTCTTTCTTTGAATCCCCAGAGCTTAGCCCAGTACTTGGTATTTAGCAGGCACTTAATGAATGTTTATTGACTGAATAAAGTTCAAGTAAAAGGCATCATAGAGTAGTTGAAAGAATGTTGGATTTGATGTCAGAAGCACTGCACTGAAATACTGACTCTCCTCCTACTTACCAGCTGTGTGACTTTTAGCTAGTCACTTAAATCTTCGAATTTTAGCTCCATCATTTATAAAATGAGGAGGGGACTGGACTAGATAACTTTTAATGTATATTGAAGTTCTAAATATATGGTCCTTGAATCTCTAAAGAGAAACTAGTTCATTTATTTTGGGAAGCTTATCTATGATGAGATGAGATTGACCAACAGTTATTGAAGCTTTAATAAACTTCCAACTATAATAAACTTCATACAGCAATTAGGAAGAAAGTACATTATCAACCCTAATATGTTATATAAATATGATTTTTAAAAAATATTGTTGACAGAATTTCCATATATATCCTAATTTTTATGAACCTATTGTGTGAATCCATGCCTTTATCTTTTTTGGGTGTTCTGCCAGATTTTAGATGTTAAGCTTGGAATGTGATTTTTGTATGTGTGAAACTATTCTCTCATGATGAAATAAACATAGATCCTAGTTAAATATTGACTTCTGATTTATTTTTGTGATCCAACTATCACTTTCTGATTCATAACACAAATTAATAATTTGCATGGTGCTTATCTGATTGTCTCAGTTTCTGAAAGCAAAAACTCATAACAGGATGAGATGATAAGGAAAAGAGAAGAGAATAGGCATTTATTAAATTCCAACTATGTGCCAGGCACTGTGCTAAGTGTTTTACAAATAATATCTCATTTGAATCTCATAACAGCACTGGGGTGTAGATACTATTATTGTCACTATTTTTACAGATGAGCAAACTGAGGCAAACGGAGGTTAAGTGACTTGTCCAGGATCACAAAGCTGGTAAGTATCCGAATCCCGATTTGAACACAGATTTCCTAACGTCAGGATCATTACCCCTACCTAGTTGCCTCGAGCTATCTCATTATGTAATATAAAAAGACTTATTTTAACAACGTCTATCTTGCCAAGAAATTCTCTGTTCCCTATAAATGCTTTTTGAAAAATCAGGGACAGCATGGATCCCAGTTCTGGTCACTAATGTTAATGTAATGGTTTTCTGAATGTGGATATTAATCTAAGGAAAACATTCAGATATTTATTTTATTATTTTGATTTTTGAAACTTATTTTTTTCTTTAGCCCAAGTCACCTTCTCTTCCCCCACCTTCTTCAATGAGAACACAAACATTTATTGTATTGCCTACTCTGCCCCACTCTCCTCAGCCACATTGCATCGCTCTTTAATGACTTTTACTGTTAAAACTTCTGCAGAGGAGTTTTATAAAAACAAAACAAAACAAAAATATAATGACAACAATGAAACAAAGTAACAAGCCCCATCCCTCTGTAAGTGTTTTCAGAGAAAACTTACTCAAGAAAATAAGTGCTCTACAAAATGGCAAAAATAGAAAATCTTGGAATATTCATTATCCTAAAACCCCCACATTACTTGTTCAAAATTTTAAAAATCAGGTCCTTCTATGATAAGGAAAAAAAAAACACACATTATTACTTGGGAGTAAACAGGGTTCTTGTTTTCATACAAAGAATCCCCTGTGGAGAGGCCATCTATCATTAGGGAAATGTCCCTAAGTGAATCAGGAGGGGAATTCACAATTATTATGATTGAGTTTCCATCATCAGGATGTAACCAGGAGTGGTCCATGAGATTTCATATTTAGTCAGGAGATAACTTGGTGATAATCTGCCTGTTAACTGACTATATCCCCTGGTAATTTGCTGTGAAGAGAGGGTAGAACAACAACAAAAAAAAAGACCTTTTGAGTCCTAGGAAGTAATCTACAGAGATGCTGAACTCGTCCAAATTATTTACTTTGGCAAACATTACAATTTCATGAGGACGTTTAATATCCTTTTCCTTCTCCCTCTCCTTTTCTTCCTCTTTTTAGGGTTTAGGCTATTAGGGTTTATGGTCAGGGTTCTTACAAATATTTGTTAAATATCTGTGTCTATTTGTGCTAAACATAAAAATCACGAACCTTTGAAGATTTAAAATCTAGAAAAGATGACAATAAGCTATGTTGATATTTGTATTGTGTTGACATGAAAGGCTATTGTATCACAGTGAACAGGCTCTATTTCTTTTCCAACTCTGAGGTCTGTGTCTCAGAGAAATATTTTACTCCCTTCCGCATGAAAATTAAAGCAACCATATCCTCGGTTATATGTTGAATAAAAATGTACATCAAAATGTTCCACCACAAGTTGTCACCATCTAAAGGCACTTATGAAATACCTTCTGTTTCATGTCTAAGGGGGTTATACAGGGTGGTGATCAAATGAGAACTTGTCTTTCCTGGAGCTTCCCCAAGTGACTTATATTCACAAATTTTAAACAAACATTGACTTTATCTTATTTTTTATGACTATTCATAGTTTAGGATGTTAGAGCTGTAATCACTTTAGTTAAAAAGAACATTGGTTTGGAAATCAGGACACTTCTTTGTTCTCATGTTCTATGAGTCAAGGAATAAGAATGCCTAAATCTGAACATTAGAAATCACATCCTCTTTACTAATTTAAGACTTTTTTTCCTCTCGTATTTTTTGAAAAAAAAATGTACTCTATTCTACACTTTCAAACTTTGACAATAAAAGTTTGTTCTGAGGAAGTCCAATAGCTCGTGAAATGTACTAATTATCAAAATTAATAAGTTAATCTTTTGTTGTCTATGGCAAGAAGGTGGAATATTTTATTCTATTTACAAATAGTGTAGTATGTTCATAAATCACTTGGCACAGTGCCAGTACAGAATAACAGGAACTATAGAAATGATATTATTGCTATTAATTATTTTCCTATGTCTCAGTTTGTCTGCCTTCAAAAATGTCTGCTATTATTAATTTTATTGTGGTTATGGTTTCAAGAGATCTTTTTAATTACACACACACATACACACACACACGCGCATTTCCCCCCAATTACATCTTAAAGCAATGTTGTTTTATAAAGTTTTGAGTTGCCAATTTTACCCCTCCCTCCTGTCTTCTTCTCCTCACTCCCTGAGACAGTAAACAATCAGATAAAGGTTTTTCTTTATAAACAGAGAGTTATACGACACTGCACAAGGCAAATCAGTTTTCTCCATTTTATATTTTAGATGTGAAGAAAGGCAGGAAAAGAGTATAGGGGGACACAAACAAGCTGTATATGGTAGAACTCAGATTTGAGTCTAGATCTTCTGACTCCTCATCACATATTCTTTCTAGTGCATAGAACGTATTTAATAAACAGAAATGAACAAATAAATGTACAATTCTTCATGTACCAAATAGATACTACTGACCCACCATTAGCCAGTTGTTTGTTTTACACTAATAATTGTGGTAAAAATTTACTTATTTACCCACATTTTTGTAATTCCTCTGTTAAAGAATAGTGTGAATTTATTCAAAAACTGGT
Organism: Bettongia penicillata ogilbyi; assembly: GCA_023548195.1. NCBI lineage: Eukaryota > Metazoa > Chordata > Mammalia > Diprotodontia > Potoroidae > Bettongia > Bettongia penicillata. The sequence continues at coordinate 3,026,150 of JAJHZJ010000235.1, forward strand.
TTCTATAACTGAACTAATAGAGAAAAGTGTAATAGCCTATAAAAGGATAGAACTTGTGAAACTGACCTCATTAGCGCCACTCTCTAACTAGCTGTAGAATCATGGGGCAAGTTTTTTTTTGTTTTTTTTTTTTAAAGTCTACTGTTCTGAAAAACTATGTTGTAAGGTAACAAACTTAAATGGGAGATTCAAGTATAAGAAGAGACCAGTTTCTCATCTTTAGGACCAAATGCTTTCTTTTCTTTGTGTGTGTCTCTTATTTTATTTTTTCTCAATTGTATGCAAAATTTTTTAACATTCATTTTACAAAATTTTCTTATGTTTTGAATTTTAACTTTATGTTGAAGTTGCATTCTGTCCTGGGGGTGGAGGAAGCACTGTTTCAACTTCAGATTTTTTATGTTGCTGTTTTCAGAGCTAGGTTTGGTGAGGGTCTGCATATTTTAGGAGACCTGCTCTCTTGGTCTTTACTCAGGATAGGACCTCATTCTCCTGCTTGCACAAGTGCTGCACCTCCTCTTGACCCTGGAACTGAGCCTAGGTCCCCTGTTCTCCCACAGTCAAAAACTCTAATGCTCTTTTTTGCCTTTCTGTCCCCTACTCTTTTATGAGTGACCACCAACACTCTTCTAACTGCTGGAGCTATGACCAGGAATCCTGTTCCTTCAGGGCTGCTCCTCTTCATGCTTGAACTGTGAACATGAATTGCGTCAAGATAATGCAACACAGTCTTGAAAATCAGTGCCAGCACAGGGTCCCCTCTATTGTCTTTCTGATCAGTTTTCCAACCTCCTTAACCATCAGCGAGGTGAATCTCCTAAAACTGCTGTTGCTGCTGTTGCCTCTACCTCCAAGTTCTGCTGCTGCCATCACAAGACCTGCACTGTGCTCTACCCCAGTGTGACAGGCTTTTACTACCCCCCTCCTAAACTGTTTTGGTATGGAAAATTGTTTCACCCTGACCTTTTAAAAATATTTTTTTTTATTTTTCCAAATTACACTTAATAATTATTAACATTCATTTTTTAAACTTTGCATTCTAAATTTTCTCCCTTCCCTGCTCCTCATCCCCCTTTTGAGAAGGCAAGGAATTTGGTATAGGTTATACATGTGTATTCAGGCAAAACATATTTCAATAGTAGTCATGTTGTGAAAGAAAAAATGGATTAAAAAACCCTCAAGAAAAATTAAGAAAGTTAAAAAAAAGTATGTTTCAATCTGTATTCAGACACCATCAGTTCTTTCTCTGGGAAATTTTTCATCATCATAAGTCTTTCAGAGTTGTCTTGGATCATTGGATTGCTGAGATAATCTAAATCACTCACATCCGGTCATCTTACAATATTGCTGCTACTTTGTACAAATAACATTTCACTTTGCATCAGTTCATGTAAGTCTTTCCAGGTTTTTCTGAGAGCATCCTGCTCATCATTCCTTAAAGTGTAATAGTGTTCCATCATAATAACACATCACAACTTGTTCAGTCATTCCCCAATCTCCCTCAACTTCTAATTCTTTATGTCCCACAAAGAGCTGCTATAAATATTTTTGTACATATAGGTCCTTGTCCTTTTGAGTTTTTTATCTATTTTGTGACACAGACCTGGTAATGATATCGCTATGTCAAAAGGTATGCACGGCTTTATAACCCTTTGGGTATAGTTCCAAATTGCTCTAAAGAATGGTTGAATCAGTTCACAACTCCACCAACAATGTATTAGTTTTCTAATTTTCCCACATCTCCAACTTTTGACATTTTCTAGCTTTATCATGTCAGAGAACCTGATAGGTGTGATGTGATGTGGTAACTCAGAATTGCTTTCATTTTCATTTCTCCAATCAATCGTGAGTTAGAGTGGTTTTTTATATGGATATAGATACCTTTGATTATATCATCTGAAAAATGATCACATCTTTTGATCAATTACCAATTGGGCAATGGTTCTCATTTTTATAAATTTGACTCCATTTTCTATATTTTTGAGAAATGGGGTCTTTATCAGAAAAATGTCCTCCAGATTTTTTTCTATAGTTACTATTGCCAACTGTATTTCCTTCCATCCTATTCCCCGATCCAGTTTATTCTATTTTCTGGTCACTTTTCACCCTGTACCTCCTTAAAATATTTTCCTTTGACTACCCCCAAAAGCCTTCTCTTCTATCAACTCTCCCCCCTACTTCTCTCATCCCCTTCACCTCTGACTTTACTGTAGGCTAAGATATTTTTTCATGCCTGAATAAATGTGTATGTTACTCACTCTTGGAGTCAATTCTGAAGTTTACTCACTCCACCTTTCCTCCTTCATCTTTCCTTCCACTATAAAAGTTTTTTCTTCTCTCTTTTAATTGAGATAATTTAACCAATTTTTACCTCTCCCTTTCTCTTTCTCACAGTACATTCCTCTTACCCCTTAATTTTACTTTTTAGATTTCATCCTTTCATATTCAACTCACACCTGTGCTCTCGCCCTATATATAGTCATTCTAACTACTCTATAATGAGAAAGGTCACATGAGTTTTAAGTATCATCTTCCCATGTAGTAATGTAATCAGTTCAACCTCATTAAGGCCCTTATGATTTCCCTTTCCTCTTTACAGTAACATAAAATCTTTTTTTTCTCCATAAGCAAGAGGGCACTACTGAGCATCTAAATAATATGATACAAAAACATTGTAAATAACAGGTGTAAAACACAAACATATGGTTCTAAAAACAGTGTTTTTTATGACTTTTTGTTTTATTGGGAGAATACTTTGGCCAGAGATTATTTTTAAGCTGTGAGGATCTCTTTAACCCTTTGCAAATAAACACAATTAAATCCTCTGACAATATAAGAGGCCATTTTGCTATAGGAAGAATCATCATCTGTTTATGTTACTTTCTACAGGCCTGTGCTCTGGTCTTTCTACAAGCACTCCTCTTTGCCCTGGAACTCTGACAATAGTTCCTGCCCCACTGAGGTTGCAAGCTGGGATGCACCAGTATTATTCCTCATCCTGGGACTGCCACCCAAATCCGAATATGGGCAAAGCAACAGATTTCCACCTTAGTGTTAGCAAAGAGACCTTAGAAATCTCTTTCTGACCAGTTGTTTGACCCCTCTAAATATCTTTGGGCTGAGAGCCCTGGAAGCAGCTGCTGGTTCTGATTCAATGGCTCCCAAGGGCTGCTCCTGGCTTGACAGAGCTGGGTCTATTCTGGTGTAGCATGCACTGGACTGTGCCATACTCCTACCTAGGTGTAACAGACCTTTCCTGCTGACCTTCTAAGTTTCATTTGGCTGGAAAATTGCTTCACCCTGACCTTTTGTGAGTTCTGTCACTCTGCAAATTGTTTGATGGCATTATTTAAATGCCATAAAGGTTTTTGGAAGGGTTTGAGGGAGAGCTCAGATGAGTCGTTGCCTTTTCTCCATCATCTTGGCTCTACCTCCTCACACTTACCTTTTTTTTGGTTCCATGGCTCCCAAATTCAATTAAAGGAATTATTTTCTTCTTGTTTAAAAGGAAATATAGGAGAATTCTACCGTATTCCTGCCTTTACTTCACTCCCTTTCCTCCTTCATCTTTCCTTCCACTATAAAAGTTTTTTCTTCTCTCTTTTAATTGAGATAATTTAACCAATTTTTACCTCTCCCTTTCTCTTTCTCACAGTACATTCTAAGTACTGAGGAAACTTAGTTTCCTAGTCTGAGGAAATGTTTCCTAAATAGTTGATGAGACAAGAAAAAGGAACGAAAATAATCCACACATAAAACTAACTTATCTGAAGCTAAATTTAATGGTTTGAAATTTTGGGGCATAGACAGGTGGGTTCTTGATTTCACAACTATAATCAATTACAAAGCTACAGAAAAACACACCGGGTGCATCAAACTGTGGGTTTGTTCTTTGAGTTCTGGAGGACCTCTGCAGTTTCTGCTGGCTCTTGTTGTCATTGGTGTAAGTGTTAACAGCTGGGGCACAGGTTCATTAAGGAAGTAGTGGCCAGACGGGTATTGATTCTTGGTAATCACTTGGTAATCTTCTCCCCATTTAGTACATAAAAAATGTTGCTACTTTTTTGATCTTGCTTTATACTTTCCAGAATCTGAATTGATGAGGAAACAGTGTTATTTATTACCTCTGTTCCCAAATTGATGCTTTGAGATCTTTGAGCATTATAATTGGTAAAAGGATCAATTGACAAGAAAGAAAGAAAAAAGAAAGGGAAGGGAACATTCACTCAGCAAATTACCAACAAACAAAAAAAGCAATAGCAATCAGAATACCCAAAGCGAACATGTATGTAAACATGGCATAAATATGGGACTTAAATATTGATCCTCTCAAACGGTGCCCCACAAATCCTCCTTTTTCCTTCTCTTCTTTCTCTTCCTTTTCGTATCCTCATTTCCTTTCTCCTTAGTCTATAAAGTCCCCTCTGACTTCTAAAGTGCTGTGATTTCATGCTTCATTTTAGCACATCTGTATCCAGAATAACTACAAGATATTCTGTCTTCTCAAGTCAAAATGCCAGGGCTTTTGTTCAACACTTCTATTAGGTTGTCATGTATCTATGACATGGATCAGGTAGGTACAGGGTCCTATGTATGACAGTGCATAGGAGTTCTAGATCTGTAATTTTATTACTGTAAGGAATTCCCCAGTCTGGAAAAAATATCACTCTTTTGGTGGACATTGGCAACTGTTCTGCCACCTTCATTCAGAAAGATGATGGATAAGAATAAGAATGCAGAATAAGAATAACATTTTTGAATGTGGTCAGTTGGAGAATTTGTTTTGCTTGACTATGGTTAAATGATACAAGAGATCCTCTTTCTATCTTTTTAGATATTTAGAAAATAGAATATTTTCTATTCTTCCCTCTCACCTCCACCTCCCCAGCTCCCTCTCCTTCTCTCTCTCTCTCTCTCTCTCTCTCTCTCTCTCTCTCTCTCTCTCTCTCTCTCCCTCTCGCTCTCTCCTTCATTTTTTGTATGTATATGTTGGTGTGTAGATATATCTATATGTTTATCTCACTACAGACAAACCAACCCCCAACAGACCCAAACACACATGGAAATTTAGGGAAGGATTGAGTAATAACTTTCCTACCTGAGATCAGGAATTGAATTTATTTCAAGGAGTATAAGCCAAGCAGTCTTGACTGAAGCCTGGATGCCTACCCATTAAACTATACTGCCTCTCTAGCTGAAGTGTCTAATTTCAGTAATCTTAAATTTCAGGTAGAACTTGATTCTAACTTCTCAGGAGATCTTGTAAGAGCGATTAAACACAATCTAGACAGACGTTTCCTAAATCAGCTTGTTGTATCTCTGGGCCATAGATATTGGTCGAACAAGTCTAAGTTATGGAAGACCGCTGTGATAAAAAGGGATAGGAAAATATGGAGTATAATTAAGGAAAATAAATCCATTTCAGTAAAATAACTACGCAAAGTAAGTTCACATCCAGCATCTATTTTCTAATTGTGTCTCTGGACAAGTCATTTAATCTGTCTCAGTTTCCTCTTCTGTAAAATGGGGATAAGAATAGCAACTATCTGCCAGGGGTTTTGTGAAGTTAAAATGAAAGTATTTGTAAAGTTCTTTGTAAGCCTTAAGCTCTATATAAATGCTTATTATTATCTTATAGGTTGGGTCTGAATCTCTCAATTTGCACTTCACTGAGAGGGAAGCAATCATAAAGTTGGTACAGAGGCTACAGTGTATTAATTAATACTTTAGAGGGAAAATATTGCTAACATTGCAACATTTCACCTGAAATTCCAGTTCCTGTGCATGGGATTCCAAGGTCCTATAGAACACAGCTTAGGAAATGCTGGGCTAGATGATTTCCGCAATCCTTCCCCCAACTCTGATACTCCAAAGCTAGTCTAAAATTACACCTACCATAGCATGTGGTAACCCATCTGGGAG
>JAJHZJ010000236.1:0-62500 GCA_023548195.1 Bettongia penicillata ogilbyi
AGAATGGAGATGCCTCCATTTACAGAAATTGAGGAACATCAAAGACTCAGAATAGTAGAATCATGAGATCATAGATCTAGAACTTTAAGACCTTAGAGTTCATCTCATCCAATTCCTTTATTTTACAGATGAGGAAATTGAGGCCTCATAGAGGTAAATGTCACACAGCTAGTAACCAGTAGGGTTGCGATCTGAACCTCAGCTCTCTGGCTGCATATCCACAATCACCTTCCACTCTACCATAGAATTAGTACTTTTATTGCACCTAAGAAAAAGGGTATAGTCTCTGGAAAACTTGGGATCTTCTTCTCTCTATGTTGTTGCACAGTTAGCAGAAGTTAACTACACTTATAGGAAAAAATTTGGATCTTGGAGAGGAGCCAGAGTGAGGATGTAGACCTGGGGCAGGGGCCACAGCCAGAGCATCCAGTCCTGAATCCCATTATATCTTCCCAAGGGTTAACTGCCATTTCAGAACCTCTACCCCCTTCCCAACGTCAATATACCTTCCTCCCCAAATATAGCCATGAGGTTCTTTTTTTTTTTTTTTTAAATCAACATATGCTTTCTATTACCTACAAGACTTACAATATTTTTTGGTGTCTGTATCAACTTGATTCAATTACTGGGACCCGTGTGAGGGAATATTACCTCCAGGGAAAAGTGGGGTAAATGCTTCAGTGCCCATGGATCCAGGGCACACCGAACAGTAATAGAACGGATTTACATGGGGAATGCTGACTCCATTACTTTTAAACTCCTGTAATTGACTTTTTAAAAAATGACATTAGCATTTAAATGGTCCTATCGTTATGAGGGTGAGGGTTCAGAGGAATATGATCAATTTATCGAGCTCTTCAAATGTTCTTTTATATTTATTTTTGGTGGTGGTTGTCATGCTGGAGGGGCTTTCTGGAGCCCCCTCCAAGGAGGGGGCACACTCAGAGCTTTGATTAGGCCTCTGCAGCATAAAGAGAATTATAAAGATCACCTGGAATAAGGATAATAAAACCTTTCCTTAACTGGATGATGGGTGAGAGAGAGAGGCAGAGAGAAAGAGGACAGACAGACAGACACACACACACACACACACATACAGAGACAGAGACAGAAAGACAGAGACAGAGACACACAGAGAGACAGAGATGGAGAGAACTGGACAGTGCAGTTTAGAAGAGATTTGGGTGCAAATTCCACCCCCAGCCAGCACTTAGATAACTGGGTGACCCTGGGAGCTTAACCTCTCTCATTTTTAGTTTCTTCATCTGTAAAATGGGGATACCTCCTTCTTTTCATTGCATAAGCGAGAAATAATGGGTGTGGAATGTTGCATATGTTGTCAGATAAGGTTGATATGTTAGGTTTATCAAAGTGATTTCCTCTCTTCTTTTAAAAAAATCTATGACAATGGATGACTTACTGGAAAGGGGAAGAGAGATTAATTTGGAAATGTATGCAAAGTAAAAAAAAAAGATCAATAAAAAATAAGATAGAAAAAAATTTAAAAATCTGTAAAAATGGGATCAATATTAGCTGTAGCTGTTATGTCAGAGGGTTGTGAAGGTCCAATGAATCAATATATCTAAAGCTCTGCAAATATCCAAAATGCTATAAAAGGTGTCCCAAAAGTCTTAGTGCTGTTAGCCTAAAACTACAATGAGATTTTGGGGACTCCCCACCCAAATGTCATTTCTTAGTTTATATTAAGCCTCGGAAAGGACATTAGAAATCATTAAATACAACCCTCTTATTTTGCAGATGGGAAAACTGAGGAACAAAGGGGTTAAATGACTTGCCTGAAGCATCGCAGTGAGTAGCACAGCTAGGAATTGAACCCAGGACTTCTGACCTGACAAATCCAAAGCTCTTTTCACTGAATCATCATATTATTATCCTTGTTGGGATGATTGTCAATCAAGCACATAGGACATCTTAAACACTGAGGCCTGTTTTCATTTGTTCATTGCACAAATATTTATTGGTTGAATACCAGCTAAGATCAGGATGCTGTGCTGGGTGTCAGGGGAGCCCTGAGGATAATAAATAAAAGATTACAAGTTGGAAGAGATTTCCAAGTCCTTCTCGTCGTGGTTCTTCCTTTTATGGATGAATAAATGAGGCCACGGGGCGGGTGGAAAAGAGACGACCCAGCCTCCTTGCCCACCCTTTCTAGCATTGACAGTGTTTCCATGCAGACCAGATTTGCTCCCCATTTCTTTGCTCCCCATGACCACTTCTAGGTTCTCCCCCTTCCACTTTAACTCCTCCTTTTGGCATTCACTCAGTCCTTATGACTCACCAGTCGAAAAGCTGCTAGTCACTAGGACAGTCTCCATCCTTCAATGAGTTCAGTGCCTGACTCATAGTCTTCCTCTCCTTCCAACACCTGCTGCCATATTAGGGGACCTCAACTTAGACACTGACACTCTCTAGCACTCTAACCTCCAAGTTCTTGAACTAGTTGTGTCCCCTGACCTTCTCCTCCACCCCATCTCAGCTATATACAAAGATGGTCAGCATCTTTCTTTAGCCATCACTCCCAAATACTCCACTTCCATGTTCAGGAATTCTGAAATTCCCTCATCATTATAGTCTATTGACATTCTACCTCTCCTTCTGTGCATCCTAAAACCCTGTTCTTTGTCTATATACCCTAACTTTCAAGCCCTCAGGGCTATCACCTCTCCAATGGCTACATTCGCCTTCCTTCCCCATCTCGACCCTTTGGGGAACCAGTTCATTCTTGAGTCCCTTAAATTGCTAATTGTGCTCTGCCAAGCTTTAGTACTGGATTACTCCCACCCCCCCATGGCCTTTGCTCCTAAACATGTACTCTTCTTGGGAGACTATAATCAGTGTCTCCACTTCCTTTCTCCTCACTCTCTTCCCAACTCTTTACAGTCTGGTTTCCAATCTCATTATTCAACTGAAACTCCTCTCCAAGGTTACCAATATTCTATTAATTGCCAAATCTAATATCTTTTTCTCAATACTCAACCTTCTTGACCTCTTGGCAGCCTTTGATGTAGTTGAACACCTTCTTCTCCATACTCTGTTTTCTCTAGATTTTCTGGACACAGTTCTCTCCTCATCCTCCTCCTATCCATCTATCCATTCCCTTTCAGTCTCCTTTGCTGGATCTTCACCCAAGTCATCCCCATTAATAGTATGTGTCCCATAATGCTATGTTCTGGACTCCCTTCTCTGTGCTCTTTCACTTTGTGATCTCACTGACTCCTGTGGATTCAATTATTATTTGTCCAGCCCCAACTCCTCTCTTGGCATCTCCAGTTGCCTTTTAGACATCTTGAACTGGATGTCTTATAGATACTTTAAACTCAACTTGTCCAAAATTGATCTCATGATCTTTTCCCCAAGACCCTTCTCCTCTTCCAAACTTGGGGGGTACAACCATCACACTCTATGCGTCATCCTTGATTCTTCTCCCTCTCCTTTTCCTTCTCTCTGCCCCCGCCCCCACATTCTCTCAGCTCTCATATTCAACATATTGCCACACCCTGTTGATTTTACCTTTGTGTCATATATACTCCCTTCTCTCCTCTGATACTGCCACCACCTTGATCGAGGACCCCATCACCTCATGCCTGGACTATTTCAATAACCTACTGGTGGGTCTCCCCACCTCAAGTCTTTCCTTACCTCATCTTTCCCCATTCCAATACATCCTCCACTCATCTGTCCAACTGATCTCCCTATGACTCATAACTGACCATGTTACACAAAGTTCTTCATAACCTATCCCTTCCTATCTTTTCAGTGTTCTTATACAATACTACTTTACCTGTACTCTGCAATGTAGTGACCTTATCTGCCTGGCTGTTCCTCAAACAAGACTTTCCTTTTCCTGGCTCTGGTATTTTTGCTGGCTGTCTCTTCCCTCCCTCACCCTCCCCCCCATCCTTGTAATGCTCTCCCTTCTGACTTCTCTGGCTTCCTTTAAAATCTCACATTTAGAAGGAAGCCCTTCCTGAATACCCTTAATGCAAGTGCCTTCCCTTTGCTAGGTCTTTATAAAAAAAAATCATTCTGCCTAGATATTTTTTGTGTTTAGCTGTTTGCAAATTGTCTCCCCCATTGAACTGTGAACTCAGAGAACAGAGACTGTCTTTTGCCTTTCTTTGTATCTGCAGTACTTATCGCAGTGTCTAGCACACAGCAAATGCTTGATAAATGCTTACTGGCTGACGGAGGTCACACAGATTAGTAAGTAGCCAAGCTATGATTTGAGCATATGCGACCCATGGTTCTCCCCATTAGCCTATGCATACCATCTCTATAACCATAATAAAAATGAGAATTCACATTTAAACAGTGATTTATTTTCCTTGTTGCTACTATCTTTTTTTAATGTTTCATTCACAGCAAGCCTAGGAGACATACAATGCAAGGAATATCACTTCCAAGTGACAGATGAAGAAATACAGGCCCAGAGTTCAAGGTCACCCTGCTCCTGAGTGTCAGAGTTGGTACTTGAACTAAGTGATTTGACTTCAAGATCAGTAATGCTTCTGTTTGGCCACACTAAGATAGATAAGTAAGACATGGTAGCTGAACTCAGAGACCTTCTAACAGCTGCCACAAAAATAATAAGTTCTCTCCGCCACCAGCCTGAAGCATAACCTCTGAAGACACTGTTTGGGGAGAGTTCTTTGTCTCTCTCTCCCTCTCTTTCTCTCTCCCTCTCCCTCTCCCTCTCTCTCTCTTTCTCTTTCTGTTTCTCTCTCTCTCTCTCTCTCTCTCTCTCTCTCCTCTCTCTCCTCTCTCTCTCTCTCTCTCTCTCTCTGAGAGCCCTGTTTCCAGCACTTCTGAAGCTAAAAAAGCTACATAAATAGTAGAATGTCAGTCACTTGGAGGCTGGGAACATTTCATCTTTGTCATTGTATCCCTAGGTCTAGCATGGTGCATGGCATATAGTAGGCATTTAATAAGTCTTAGCTGAATTGAGTAGAACAGAATAACACTCATTTAAATAAATTACTGCTAAAATATAGGTGCTTTCTTAGTGTCAGTTTCATTGTCATAGCCTTTATTGGTTTGCATATGCCTATGTTCTAGAGCTTGAACAGAAGATCTCATTCTGCAAAGGGTGGGAGAGAGGGTCTAAAGTTGGTGTAGTGTAAATAGAATTGTGTTTAGAGTAAGAAGACGAGGATCCAGATTCTGTCTCTGACATTTGTTAACGATGTGACCTTGGAGAAATCACTTAACCTCTCTGGGAATCAGTTTCCTTGCCTGTAGAATGAAGAAATTGGTTTAAAAAGTGACTGGAGCCCTTTCCAGCTGTAGACCTCTGAATTTAATCTAGAGTTTATGGACCTCCTAGCTCCCTACAAAAGGGAGTCTGTGGATAGATTTCAGGAGACCCATGGACTCAGATGGGGAAAAGATTATCTTCATTTTCACTAACTTCTAAAGGAAATTTAGCATTTCTTTAATTTATGAATGTGCCAATGTAGTATTAGCAGTACTTGTGACTTTGTTACCAATAGAATCAAAGATATTTTCATATGCTGTTATTATCTTTCTTTTGTTTACTGTTCTAAATGACTAAATTACAGGGTTTTACTGTGGTTATTAGACCAGATCACACATGATTGAAATCTTCCTGTCTATGGACTGAATTCCTCTATAATATTTTAATATGATATAATTATATTTTAATATAATCGATTTCCTTTGTAATCCTTTGTAATTTTATTATGCATTTAAACATTCTGAGAACTCCATAAGTTTCATCAGATTGCCAAAGGGACCCCAATAAACCAGTAAATTAAGTTATTATAGTCAAACCAGCACTAAGCAAACACCTGTAACTTAGCCATGAGTTACTTAAATAGTTGTTCGGCATCACTCAGGTTAACACAAAGGTTAAGGGAGGCAGCTGGTAGTCTAGGGATGGGATATAGGAATTGGGGTCAGGAAGATCTAAGTTCAAATCCAGCTTTAGACACTTGTGAGCTGTGGGATCCTGAACAAATCACTAAAGCTCTCTCTGCCTCGGTTTTCTCAACTGTAAAACAGGAATAAATAACACTTATCTCTCAGGATTGTGGCAGGGATCAAATGAAATAATATTTGGATAGTGCTTAGTTCAGTTCCTGGCACACAGTAAGTATATATCAATGTCTATTCCTTTGCCTCTCCACTTAAGATCCCTTAATCTCAGGCCAATAATTACTATTTCTTTTTAAATAAATGCTCAATCTTTCTTAAGTTTGGAAGAAGATGCCATTCACTTTTCCATTGCTTTCCTAGGGTGCATCTACTCAAGATATATCAGCCTCCAGGATATAGTCTTTTGCTATGTTTGTCTTTTGTAAATATTCTTGATTATGAGGCTAAAAATAAAAATTAAAAAAAAATACCAATAGTATTGTAAGCACATGCACGAAGTGGACAGATTTCCTTCATGATGGTTTTCAGTCCATACCACAGAGCAGAGCTGTGCGCTGCCTTGCTGTTTGGTTAGCTCTGGGCCGAATTCTGATGTGGTCCAGAGGTTAAAGGGATCCACACAGTTTTAAAGCAAAGGTTCAAGCTGCTCAGTGTTAACCACAAATTCAGAACATATCTAATAATGTCTCGACATTCTCAGGAGCTGGAAGGCTTCCCGTAAGACCAGAGGCTCTAATGTCTTGAGAAATCAATCTAGAGTTTCAGGAGAAAGCCATTGCTATGCAAAGTGCCAGATTTTTTTTCTTTCTTTTTTTAATGACCATAATGTTTTTCCTCTTTTATTTCTACTCCCCCTTAAACCCTGTTAATACCCCACTGCCTGGAAGTATCCTCTGTGCTGGAGCTGAGTTCCCCTTCCTGATGGGAGTCAGGCACTCAGTCCTGGGTCAAAGGAGATGTCCTCAATAGGACCAGTGTTCTGGAAAGAGTCCTGCCCTCCTGCAAAGCCAGAGGTGCCCCAAGGGGGTTTTCACACACCTCCCTGACTCCATTGGTGCTAGGGTCCATGGGTGAAAGCTGGCATGGTCTACGGGCTCGGACAGAAAAGCTCCAGGGTAAAACTGTCCCAACTTGTGAACCAGAAAAATGATAAATAAACAACCCTAAAGGGGAAGAAAATAATCATTCATTTACCTCTATATGGAAAACTTCCACATTAACAAGAAGCTTCAAAAGACATAGCACTTCTTTCTTAACCTTGACCTAAAGCAATGGTCTACAAAGTTTATTGATTGTATGATCTTATCTATACATTTTTTAAAAATTGCATATATTATGTGTATATTTATACACATGAGGGAACTCTAGGTGGCTCAATGCATAGGGCACTAAACCTGGAGTCAGTAAGACCTGCGTTCAAATCCAGCCTCAGACTCTGTGTAGCTGTGTAACCCTGGGCAAGACACTTCACCCTGTTTGCCTCAGTTTCCTCATCTATAACATGAGCTGGAAAAGGAAATGGTGAAGCACTCTAGTATCTTCACCAAGAAAATCCCAAATGGGCTCACAAAGAGTTGGATACATCTGAAAAGACTCAGCAGCAATAATTTATTCATAAACTGTTTATGCAATCCTAATATATGCACATATAAAATATATACATGTACTATTATACTAATAATTATATACATTATAAAACTTAAAATAATTTTTTTAAAGAATGAGAAAAAAAGATGAAATACTCTTTGATACTAGAGGTAAACTGGAGTTTACCCCAAGGGGAGTGATATGGTTAGATTCACAGTTTAGGAAATTTATTTTGGTGATTTTGTAGATGATGGGTTGGTGTGGGGAGAGGTTTGAAGGGAAAGGAAAGAACAATGAAGAGACCATTGAAATACTGTTGGGAGGTAAGGCTTGTACTTAAGTAAAGATTGTCTGAATGGAGAGAAAGGGACAGACGTAAGAAATTCTGGAGAGGCAGCAAGGACAAGATTTGGAGTGAGAAAGAGGGGCTGTCTTATCAGTCACTGACCTGGTGTGCATACCTAATCCTCCATGGAGTGACTGCTGAGACCATTAGGAGTTAGAGGGCTCCTATACTGAAGATTTGGGAGACTTTCCCAAAGGCACATACACAGACACTACCATGGGTCCCCAGGCAGTGATCGAACTAGAATCATCCAGAGGGAGCCATATATTTTAGAAAAGGGAAAGGTTGACAACTTGCAGGAGCCTGTGGGCAGAATGGGGGGGGGGGGTGTTGGGAGATAAGGGATGGATATAATTGTGTTGGAGTCAAGCCCTATCACTAGCTATTGTTGGGAGGGGGGGATATCTCCCATATTCCCACCTTCTGATTGGTTGATATCATGTTCTCCTCATTTAGGGTGAGTTCTTCCCACTTCCCCCACTTTGGAGACCATTGTCTTAAACTTCTTTTAAGTCCTGAGCAGAAAAAGTTAATAAGATCACATGGATGTGTGTGTGTTCATCCTTCATTGACGAAGAAGACCATGCCATCAGAGAAATGATGACATGACTTGCCCTTGACTTTGTTTTGAGTGAGGGAGGACTGTGCAGGTCACCAGCCTCACTTCTCCTCCTGAGCCATCTGGATCCAATGACCAGATATTCATCAGGATGACTGGAGATGACCCAGGATGACACAATTGGGGTTAAGTGACTTGCCCAAGGTCACACAGCTAGTGAGTGTCAAGTGTCTGAGGTGAGATTTGAACTCAAATCCTTCTGACTCCTGTACTGGTGCTCTATCCACTGCACCACCTAGCTGTCGCAGCTTTAGGCATTGGAAGAAGAGCCTTCAGAAGCCACCTATCTTTCCACAGAAAGAACTCAGGTTGTTGAAGTGACACGTCAAAGTCAGTAAATCATCAGAGTCAGTTGTGGGATTTGAATCCAGGTCTTTTAACTAGGAGCTAGATCTATTACGCCATAGCTGCTGCCCTCTTTGTGTCAAATATCAAAGAAAAATTAAAGCATGGAACCTGAATTTTCTTCCTTCCTCTTGCATTTCTATAGAACTCTATTAACTGTGCTTTTTAAATCATTAGAACTGGATCTTTTTGTAGGACTTTTAATTCGAGGTACTTTCTTCTTCAGGAACAGCTCCATCGACTAGAGGCATATGAGTTAAAGGCATCTGTCTTCTCCCATCTTACTGTGAGAAGTGTGACTGGGGAAGGGAACAAGGTTTTTATCCTTTTGGGTGTCTGTTATAGACCCCCTTGGGCAATCTGGGGAAGCCTGGAAACCCCTTCTCTGAAGCATATTTGTACGTGCGTAAAATGAAATTCATAGAATTAAGAAAACGAAATTATACTGAAATGCATTTTCCAAATGTTAACAACAGCAAAGTTCATGGACCTCTAGTTAAGAAGTTCTGCTTTTGGGTCCTGGAGTCCTAAGAAAAAGTTAGCAAGATGGTGCATTTGAGGCTGTCTAATGATGATGTCCCCATTTCCTCCCCCTGCTTCCCCTTCTTTGGTTAGTTTAGAAAACAAGTTCATAGACTCAAATCTGGAAAGAACCTTTGAAGTCACTTGGTCCAGCCCCTTCATTTTACAGATGGAGAAACTGAGGCCGGAAGAGACAACAAAAGATCACAGATTTAAAGCAGTAAGGAACTTTCAAGTTCAAGTCCAAACCTTTTCATTTTACAGATGGGGAAACTGAGGTCCAGAGTCCAAAGTGAAGTTAATAATTAGTAGTATAAACTAAAACTCAGATCATTCTTCTCTACCTCTCCCCTCATCTCCCTATAGTTCTGTGTGCATTCACTCTGAATTGATGGAAATGAAGTTGACTGCCAAGCTTTGTTCTAGGCAGAGGCTGAAGGTGAATTTCAAAGACTGCTTACAAACACGCATCGAGTTGCAGTTATGGATGGGCACACAGTGAATTAAACTTGGTACATATTCCTGGCTGGATAGCAGCCCTGAAGGAGTTAAAAAGAGTCCAGAGAACAAGGAGGTGGCCCCACCCCGTCTCCCTAGAGAGTATTACTCCAAAGGCCAGTGATAGGCCAGGACTATTATGCCAGCCTTCTGAGCATGGCAGTGAAATTTCTAGCAGTTCCCTCAAAAACAATTTAACCATGAGTGCTCAAGGAGCCCTGAGGGCCCAAAAGGGCATATGAGCTATCTCTCTTAATAAACAGCATTTAAAAATGAATTTTAAAACCTGTCACTGTATCACCAGCTCATCAGAAAAGAGCAATTCATTTCAACCCCATACCTAATGCCTTAAAAAAAGAAATTTTATACATGAAAACCTGATTTTTTTTTTTTTACTTCCTTCAGGTAAATACTTCCTTTAAAAAAAAAAAATCAAAACCTTATTTTTTCCCCCAGTGCACCCTTCAAGAACCACAAAGTTTACATTAGAAGTCAGGCAAGAGTTGAAAATGCTTGACTCTTGCTCTTAAAGGTTCCCCAAAGACAAATAATGTTTGCAGAAATTGGGACATTTCAGGTCGGTTAGAGAAAAAAGTCTTACAAGGCTGATCTCCAAGTGTGTTTTCATTAGGGAGAGTGGGATTTTGGATCTGGACGATAGAGGGCGCCTTCACACTGAGTTCCCACCCCAGATGACAGAGTTCAACACTCCTCTGGCTCTGAAGACCTGGGCTCTGAGTTGTCTGAATATCTTTCTGACCAGTCCTTCCAAAGGTCCTGGCCTAAGCCTGTTGCTTACAAAACAGAAGATTATAAAACTTGACTCCCAGGGAGGGGAAAACACACTACAAATCACTCCTGTCTCCTGATTGCTACAGTAAAGATAGATTTTCTTTCCCTGTTCTTGTTCCAAATACGTTTACATAATTGTTCTTCCTGGTCCTGAGAATCACAGCTCTGATATGTCTGAGAATTATAGAGTCATAGGGAAAGGACCTCAGAGGCCATGAAGTCCAGCCCCCTTATTACACAGGTGAGGAAATGAGACCCAGGGAGGTGCCCAAGGTAACACAGGAAGTGGAGATTTAAACTTAGGTCCTCTGAATATAGATACAGGGCTCTTTCCATGGTACCAATCGCATTTCCTAACCTCATATGGATTTCATTTGTCAAATGTCCCCTTCCCCCTCCCACTGTCTTCATGGTTTTTTTTTCCTTGTTCCTTGTGAGTACTCTAAATGGTTTACCTTTGTTTGATGATAATAATACTTGACATTTATATAACTCGTTAAAGTCTGCAAAACATTTTATATACATTATCTCGAATTGTCTTTGCAACAGCAATGAGAGGTAAGTACCATAGTTGTTCTTATCTTTATTTTTCACACAAATAAACTGAGGCACATAGAAATTTAGTGACACGGGCATATGGCTATATTGAGTTAGAGAGGAGACTTGAACCTCACCTCTATCCTCCTGGGCCTCTCTACTGTGTCGGATGTGAGCAGTAACAGTCCTGAAGACAGATAATGGTCTCAAGTGTCTTTCCCTAGGAATCTCAATATATTTTTCAAACTCTGGGAAGTTCGACATTTTCCCAGAATCCATCTTTTTGTACTCTAAAATAAATGCTTCTTAACTGTTACACCATTCCCAGAAGTTGCCTCTCCTTTCTGTTCAAGGAAGTCGACCACAAATCTTCCCATTCTATCCTGCTCTCATCCCTTCCCCATCCTCTGATGCCAATTTAATCTTTTGGTCCCTGAATCTGTGTTATTTCCTGCTTGTACTTAGTCTGTGAGCTCCTTGAAGACAGGGATTATTTTCTTGTCTTTCTCTGTACCCTACTGTTTAGCACAGTGCCTGGCACATTGCAGGTGCTTTATAAATGGATGTTGACTGGCTAGCACATAGTAGGTACTTAATGTGTGTTGACTGACTGGTACATAGTAGGTGCTTAATAAATGCTTGTTGACTGACTTGTTGACTGTTATGATTAGCACACTGTCAAAAAGTGTCCCCAAATAACAATTCTCTAAGATAGACTTAGGTATTCGTTATTTTAACCATTTTTTGTGCCCTTAATATACTCATGTAGTGTGGTGTGCTGGACAGAGGGTTGGTTTTGGACTCAGGAAGACCTTGGTTCAGATTCTGCCTTTAACACTTCCTGGGTATTTGACTTTGGGTAAGTCACCTAACTATTCAATGCCTTGGGCACCTCTCTAAGTCTGTTAAGTGATAGATAAATCCAACAGTCTTCATGGGGGAAAGAATCTCCATACTGGCAGTTTGCAATTAATTAGCATTTATTAAGCATTTACTGTGTGTTGAATGCTGGAAATACTGAGACAAAAGAGAAATTGAAAGTGCCTTCCAACACTTGCTATCCAGTGTCATGTATATGATGAGGTCTATTCTCAGTGCACAGAATACAGACAAAAAAAAAAAAAGAACACAGGGTGCTGGGGGGTAAGGTACATAATAATTACAGTTATACAAAGTACAGGATGTGATGGTAGCCAAGGAGAGGCTCAGACACATTAAGAGAGGCATAAAGGATCAAAAGTCACACTAAGAGCTAAGTTCAAATCCTGCCTTAGACATACTGGCTCTGTGACCCTGGACAAATCACTTTACCTCCCTGTCTCAGTTTCCTCTTCTTTAAAAGGGGGATAATAATGGCAGCCACCTTGTGGGATTGTTGTCAGGACCAAAAAAGGGTAACATCAATAAAACTTTTTACAAATGCTGCATAGACATAAGCTATTATTATAATAATACAATTTAATAAATGTATTAATAGCAATAGTGTTATTTGTCCTTCATTATTAAGAGGACCACGACATCAGGGAGGTGATGCCTTAACTTGAGAGTGGATTGGATTTAAGTGAGGCAGGGCTGTGCAAAGTCACCAACCTTACTCTCTCCTCCCAAGCCAACTGGGTCCAGTGGCAAGATATAAATCAGGATGACTGAAAATGGCCCCCACGAGCAAAAACAGAGATTTTGAGGAAAAAGAAATATTTTTAATGAGTAAATAAGCAAAAATTGTGTATATCAGTTTTCTTTTCTCTGGGCAAAATACCCATTTGATCAGAACCTGGGCGAGTACTTAATTCTCTCTGAGTCTTAGTTTTCCCATCCCAGAAATGGGAATGGATTTCCTACCGGGGAAGGCATGACAAGCTGAAATAATAACGGAGGAGGCAGTGAGAGCTTACTGAAATATAGAACAGAGGAGATGGAACTTTAGGGCTGAGTCCTTTCAATAGCTCAGTCTGTGCCTGGGCCACCTGATCAAGTTCACCTCCCCCTGCCCCCCCCAGGGAATACAAGGGAGGAGGAGGGACGATAGCACAATGCCTGCCAAAGTCAAGGGTGTGCCCATTTTCTAACTTGCATTGTCCTAGTAATTCAGTTCTATTCTTAGTGAGCCTTAACAGGTCTTAAAAGTGATTCTAGCTTGTTCGACCCGCCGAGCACCCTCAAAGAACCTGCATTTCCGCCTATGCTGGTCCTAGCAGGGGACAGAACTCAGGAGAATGGAGATCCTCTTTCCCCAGCAGGAGTGGCCCGTTGCAAGGACACGCTTGTCCGTCCCACTCTTTTTGGCAGAAACCCCACCAAGCCAACGCAGACAATTCTGTGTTCTGCAGCCTTGGGGCCGATAAAATGCTTCCCTTCCACAGGGCAGAAACAGCCTCACTTTCCGGGGAAAAAAGCCAACCTTTCAGAGAATTAAAAAACAAAAAACCAAACCATAAGTCAAGCAAGCAATTATTAAATACATCCTATGTGCCAGGCACTGTGCTGAGTGCTGGTAAAACAAAGACAAAAACTCCTCCAAAAAACAAACAAAAAAAGCAGCCCAAGGTTATTATTATAGACAATAACATCCCAAGCTCCTGATCAGATAAATTTCTGATGGTGCAAGAGGAAAGTTATGGTATGGAACTCTGAAGTGATATTTTTTCCCCAGTGCATTGGACCAGGATCCAAAAAATCCCATTCAACCTCTCTGTGCCTCAGTTTTCTCTTCTGTAAAATGAAGTCATAGGGCTTGATATACCTGTAAGGTGCCTTCTAGTTTTAAGTCTATGATTCAGTGACATTCACAATAGCTAAACACAACTTGAGTGATCACTGTATAAACAAGTGGATAACATAAACAACTTCTGAACTGTGACTTCCAAAGAAGGAAGTTGGGAGAGCCACCTTGGTGCTTAGAGGTTGGAGACAGAGATTGTTTCATTAATTTTCCAAGAATGGGCATTTCCCAGGCCTCTCAGTAGCTCCCAGAAGCAGAGAAGTGATTGCAGATGGCTCTTTAGAGCTTTGTCTGAGGCACGTGGGGAGTAGACAAGGACTACCCAGGACCCAGGATTCAGGGCGCCGGAGGGGTTGGAACCCAAAGCTAAGCACTGTCCAAACTAAAGATGCATCATGAACTCCTTGAATGCCAACTACCCAGACTATCGCTCTGACATCTCATATGCCTTCTGAGGTACCCAACACCTTGTCAGAACAACACATTATGTCATCAATGGCCCAGGGCAGGGTCAAGTAGCATTTCCAGGGTAAATGTCTGGGTTCAGAGCTTGCTGACCTCTCCATTGAAATGTGTCTCCAGTCAAAAGTTTGGACATATCCACCCCTGAGCACATTCTTATTCCTGAGAACATTTTTTTGAAAACAAATGGATCAGACATTTTTATAGGTATGAAAAGAAAAGCCAAGTTGGTGAGTGGTTTCAGATGCTTTTGGAAAGTTAGCAACCAATAATCCAGACAATGGGTTGCTTAGGTAATTCAGCAGAATTGGGTGCCAGGGAGGAGGTGAGAATAGAATATGTGTTAGCAATAACAACCCAGTGAATTTATTTGGAAACAAACTCCCAGTCTTAAGTGGAATGGTCTAGTTGGCCAACTTTCAGAGTTTGACTACCACTAAGTAGGTTCCACAAAGGCCTGAGCCCTGCTCTGGATTCCGCACTCCACTGGCAACATGCATTTCACTTCAGATCTGTACATTGTATATGTTTGAAGTTGACATTATTTGTGTACCATAGAGGGACTTGAGAGATCATAGGATTTAGAGGTAGAAGGGACCTTATCTAATCCAATTCTCTCACTTTACAAAAAAGGAAACTAAGGCTGAGAGAGGGGAAAGGACATATCCAAGGTCACACAGGTCATAGGATACAGAGTTCAAATTTGAAACCCAGTTCTCTGACGCCGAATAATCCAAATGCATTCCTTCTCTTTGCATCACTTCAGAATGTGCTTCATTGGGTGGGGCAACAAGGTGGGTGGGTTCTTTGTAGTGTCTACATAAGCCATTTTTTTAGATTTCAAAGTCACAGTATCTTTGGGTTGGAAGGGCCTTTGAGAGGAAAAGAATCCCCTGTACAGTATATTCAGCCAAGGTCTTTTGCACAAATTCAGCTCAGTTCCTGAACAATTCCCCTCATCAGAGGTTCTCAAATGGAGGCTGAATGATCACTTACTAAGGGCATTGTAGAAAGGATTTTTATTCAGATATGAGTCAAACTAAATGGTCTCTGAGGCTCTTTCCAGCTCTGAGATTCTGGGAGTCATAGAGTGATATGGTAGAATAAAACTGGTGAATTAGTAAGAGATTTATTAAGTGTTTACTATGTGCCAAGCACTATGCTGAGTGTTAGGGATAGAAACGCAAAAGCGAGACAGTCCCTGCCTTGATGGAGCTTACATTTTAATATGGAAAAACAGTAAATACAGTAGGGGAGTGGTGGCTTGGGAGAAGGGTTTTGGTCTCAGAAATCACAGGGATAATGAATGGGGCCACAGGGAACTTGAACATTTCATCCTTTCTAGTAGCAATTACAGTATGGACTTCATTATGGTCCCCAGAGCCGGAGGTTGGGACACAGGGAAGAGTGTTCATGCATACCTAGCCATAGGATAGATGGAGAGGGAGAGAGAGAGAGAGAGAGAGAGAGAGAGAGAGAGAGAGAGAGAGAGAGAGAGAGAGACAGAGACACAGAGACACAGAGACACAGAGAGACACAGACAGAAAGAGACACAAAGACAGAAACACAGAGAGACAGAGACACAAAGACAGAAACAGAGAGACAGAGAGACATAGCATAAGAGAAAGAGACAAAGACAGAGAGAGATAGAGAGAGAGATGGAGACAGAGAGAAAAAGAGAAACATAGAAATAGAGACCTAGAGAGAGAGGGAAAGAGAGAGAGAGAAAAGATAGAGACAGACAAACAAAGAGAAACACAGAGAGACAGATAGATAGAGACAGAAACAGAGAGAGAAGAAAAGAGAAACACAGAGAGACAGACAGAGACTGAGAGACAGACAGAGACAGACAGATTGATTGTGCCTCTTGTCCAAGAACCATTTTGGCCAAGGATGTAAAGGCTCATCAGCATTAGGCTAGTCACTATTGACTCATTCCTTCATGATGATCCATGACATAGATAAGAAAGAATGATGGGGAGGACATATCCAAACAAACAGAACCGACTCTTAACCATATTCACTTTGACCATCTTCCTGTGTATCAGAACACTCCTAATTAAAGAAAGCTAATATCACTGAAAGACACAACTTCTGCTTCTCTCCATGCATTATGCATTGCACCCAAATTGCCTTACTCACTTTCTTTTATAAAGAGACTACAGCACTTTCCCACCTCAATGCCTTTGCTCACGGTTGCCTGGAATGCCTTCCCTCTTCCTGTTTGCATACTGAATTCCTAACCATCCCTTAAAGTTAAGGAACATATTATAGCATGGGAGAAAGTCAGTCAGTCTAACTAACCCACCATTATATGGAGAAAAGCATTTCCTCCATTGTGTTATCTTCTCTAACCAGTCAAGAAGGTTGTGGGAGCTGTTGCTTTAACTGTTCTGTGAGGTGTAGGACAGAATCTTCTCAAAACAAAAGGAATCCCAGGGAATATCAACCGGAAAACCTTTTGCCTTTCACCTTGTACTACTTGGGTGTTTGTTATCTTAAGGGAAAAAGGAATAAGCATTCATTAAGCACCTACTAAATGCTGGGCACTGGTGCCAAACCCTTCACAGATTTTATCTCATTTGATTGGGTGAATGAAGATACAGGAAGCCAGTCAGTTCAGCAGGCACAGAAACAGGGATCTTCAGTCTTAATTAAAAGAGAACTGAGATCATTCAGAAAGAAAGTTGAGGAGCAGGCATTTTCCCTACCTGGACCTCAGTTTCCTTATTTGTAAAATGGAGGAAGGTGGATTAGATGAAATCCCTTCAAGCTCCCATACTCATATACTCCTAAGTTCTTAAATCCTTGTAACTTATTAGAATTAGGATTCATCAAAACTTGGATCTTAATTATAGAACTTGAGAGACCTTAGAACATAGAATGTCAGAGAGGCAAAGATTGTAGAACACAAAATATGAGACCTAGGAGGACCTTGAACATCCTGCAGTACAAACCTCTTTTTTAATGGATGAGGAAACTGAGTCCTAAGCTCGTCATTCCTCAATCACATGTGGCCTTAAATTGCTTATTTCTTATCTACTTGTCTGTTGTTCTGAGGAGCCATTGGTCTACCCAGGATTCAGCTGAGTTGGTTCAGTGAACCCCATCCTAATCAGGAATACACCTCAAGAGCAAAATAGATGATACTTTCTTGAGAAAAAGTCACCCATTGCTCTTCAAAGCAGTAACTTCAAAGTGGGAAATAACACTGTTTCAGATTAGAACTGTCTATAGGTATGTACCCATTGGAATGGTCTTACTAGCAGTTGGGATGGGTTCAAATGAGTCAACCATGTTTTCTTTCCCTGCTGACTGGGTTTGACAACAGAATCTCTTTGGGCATTTTCTTCTTTCTGGATTCTCTGGGGATCAAACCTTGGCTCAGCTTTCTTGTATTAAGTTCTAGCCAGCCAAGACCATAGAAGCTTTTTGCAATAACTGACCACTACATGGAAGAGTAGTTATGTGGGTACTACTACTGAGAATTGCTGGCATGATGTATTTGAAGACAGATCTATGATTTCACTGGTATGGGAAATTGTCAGAGAGGAAACTCCCTTTACCCAGGTAGACTGGCAGTAATGCTGTGCATACATCTTGAAATTCACAAAACACTACACATCTATAATAGCCAACATTGACATGGGGCTTTAAGGTTTACAAAACACTTTACATATATAACAATACCATATATATAGTGCTATGAGTTTTGCCAAGTACTTTATTTTCTTTGCTGTTGAGGTGTTTCAGTCATGTATGACTCTGTAACCCCACTTGGGTTTTTTTTTTGGCAAGGATATGAGAGAGGTTTGGTATTTCCTCCTCCAACTTATTTCACAGATGAAGAAACCAAGGCAAACAATGTTAAGTGACTTGCCCAGGGTCACACACAAAGGTTTTCAAAATGTTTTCCTTTTTTTTTATTTTTGAGAGATCTATCTCACCCAGGCTGTAAATGCAGCGGTTCCTCATGGCTTCCATCCCGCTGCTGACCGATAAGAAAGATTTGACATGCTGGGTGTCAGATGTGGGCTGGTTGTTGCTTCTTAGGCAGCCTGTAGACACCTGATTGACATCTGCTACAGATGATCAAAACTCCTGGTCTCAAGAGATCCGTCACCTTCAGCTACTCCAGTAGCAGGGATTGCTGGCCTGGGTCACTATTGGGCCATTACATATCTAACATAAATGAACATATGTCTATTGTTTTAAGGCTTGCAAAACACATCACAAATAAAATAACTAAAATTCACATTGTTATTTAAGGTTGACAAAGTGTTTTGCACGGATCATTAAGAGGCAGCTAGTTGGCTTAGTGGATAACAGGGTTGCACTTGGAGTCAGGAAGACCTGAGAATGAATTGAACCTCAGAAATTCTGTGACCTTGGGTAAGTCACTTAACTTTTGTTTGCCACTGGAGAAGGAAATGACAAATCACTCCAGTATCTTTTTCAAGAAAACCCTATGCACAGAGAACCACAGATTCATGAAGAGCTGGGCATGACTGAACAACAATAGATGGTACAATGGTTAGAGCAAAGACCTGCGTTCACCCTGGCCTCATACACCTACCACTCTGTGATTCTGGCTAAACCATCTTATGTCTGTTTGCCTCAGTTTTCTCATCTGTACAATAGGGATAATAATAGCACCTACCTTCCAGGGGTGCTGTGAGTATCAAATGAGAATATAATTATAAAGTGCTGAGCATGTTGCTTGGCACATAGTAGCACTATATAAATGCTAGCTATTATTATTAACCAAGAGAGCATATGTAAAGATTTGGCCAATGTAAATATGCTATATAAAGGCTAGTGATTAACATCAAAGGCAACAGCAATAACTAGCACTTTTTATACTTTGTACTGGGTTCTGTGCCAAGCTCTTTGTAAATGTGATCCTATTTCATTCTCCCAACAACCCTGTGAAGCCATCACTACAAACTCTAAGGTCCTCTTTTCAGAGATGAGGAAATGGGGGACCAGAGTTACATAATGTTTTCATGGCCACTCAGTCCATGTTGGAGGTAAAATTCAAACCCAGGGCTTTCCTGCCTACAAGTCCAAGACTTTCCACTACGGCACCCTGACTTTGCCAGATGAGAGCTGAAAACCACTCCCTCTGTACCCAGTCAGACTTGACAAACCTCTGTGAGTAGATGCATACCACTGCACACAGTCCTCTCTTTTTTCTGCTTGACAATGTCAATGTCCCCATGTCACTTGCCCTTGATAGTCTAAGATCTACAGCCATCAGCTTCCTATCCTAGGCTTCATAAATGGGCACTCTGCCATGGCAAGCCTTCAGAGATGGCTCAGGGTCCCAGCCCCCTCCATCCCCACGCCCCCCAAATACTTCAGTTGAGGTCCTGCTTCTCTCTTGTGTGACCCAGCAGCATGCCGGGACTTCCGCACGGCCCCATTCCTAGCTTTCACCACAGACCCTTATCACCACCTCACAGGACATGCAAACGACTTCTAGGAATTGTTTTTTGCCTTCTTGATTTGGTTTTGAAAATCGCAGCAGAATGTTAGCTTGTATCAATTGTGTGTGTGTGTGTGTGTGTAGGTGTGGGGTGCTTGGGTGTGCAAGCACGTGCACATGTGTATGGGGACATCTGTATCTCAGCTTGTGTGTTCCAGGTGTGAATGCACCTGTTGTGGAGGATGTGAGCTAAGTATGTGAGTAAGCATGTATGTATAAAAGGAGTATCTGTGAGTATGGTAACATGTATATTCTGTACTTGTGGTCTATGATCTTACAGTTCTGCTGCAAAGCCCTTATTCATGAGTGGAAGAGTCCCAGACCCTGAAAGACAGTGGGAGCCCCAGGGATGGTCCTCTCTCTGTAAATTCCTCCAGTGCTCTAGATCTGCCTCCCCTCTGTGTCTGCTTTTGAGGCTAACCTTAGCCATATCTCCTCCAATGACCTTATGCCTGAGGGGAGAGTGGGAGTGAGTGAGGGTGATGTCACTCCTCACTCCTGAAGACTTCCCAAAGCAAGAAATTGTCCTCCATCCTTCTCTGGGGAAGGCATCCCAAGGGTCTTTCCTTTGTCCTTACACCATTAGCTTAACCTGGGCCAGCTAGATGGTGCTGTAACCTGAGTTCAAATCTTACCCCAGACTCTTAACATTCACTAGCTATGTGACCCTGGGCAAGTCACTTAACCCCAACTATATCTGGTCTCTGGATTCAGTTGATTCTGGAGGAGAAGTGAGGCTGGTGACCTGCACAGCCCTCCCTCCCCTCAAAAGAGTCAAGTGCAAGTCATATTATTTCTCTGATGGCATGGTCTTCTTCGGCAACAAAGGACGAACGCACACATTAGCTTGGCGCTAAGTACACCTTTTTGGGGGAGAAAACAATTTCTCAAGATTCCTGTTACTATTTCCTAAAAGGTGATGTTTTCCTCTCTTTTCTGTTCTTCCTTCCTCCCCTATCTTTCTTTCTTCTTTTTCTCTCTTCTGTTATTTCCTTCTATTCTCTACATATCCTCCCTTTTTCTCCTCTCCTGTCTCCCTTCTCTGCTCTCCTCCTTTCTTTCTCCCTATTTTTCTTTCCTTTCCTTCCTCCTCCTTTCTTTATTCTTCTTATGCTTCCTCTATTTCTTTGCCCTTTAAAAATTTTCCTGGTCCTCTAGCTCTCCTCTCCTCTCCTCTCCTCCCTTCCCCTCCCCTCTCCTCCCTTTCCCTCCCCTCCCCTCCCTTCCCTCTCTTCCCTTCCCCTCCCCTCCCCTCCCCTCTCCTCTCCTCTCCTCTCCTCTCCTCTCCTCTCCTCTCCTCTCCTCTCCTCTCCTCTCCTCTCCTCTCCTCTCCTCTCCTCTCCTCTCCTCTCCTCTCCTCTTCTTAAGGTCATCTCTGTAATCAGCTTGCTCTCTGATTAACAAACAGCTGACAAATCACATCCTTTTCCACCTAGGTCCTCTGCATTCTCTCTCTGCTCTTTTCCCTTCAGATCTAGAAGGGAGGAAACCCAGAACCACTAGAGATCAGACAAACAAGCCAGCAAATAGGCATGGCACCTTTGGGTCCCAGGCAGTCAGGCAGTCAGAGGAGGCTTGAGCAGGGTAGATGACTCTGTTGCACACAAGCTGGGCTGTGAGCAGAGAATGCCTCAGTGTCTCCTTCTTTCAAGGTAGCAGGCGCCCCTCCATGATTTTCCTTCTCATTGCCTCTTAGTGAGAGGGCCATGTCAAGGCCTCCCCTCACCTCCACAGAGCTTCAGGCTGGGCCACCCACTATCTGTCAAGGCTTCTGCTGCTTCTGGGAGGCTGGGGCCTCCCATAATCTGAATGCAAGGTTCTTTTTCTTCAAGCTTTGATCTGACCACATTTACCCCAAAAAACCAGCTGGGACTCAAGGCTGACCTCAACATGCGTCACCACAGAGCAGGGTGGGTTGGTTTTTCTAAGCATTAAGTGTCTAGAAGATACAGGAATCCCAGGTGCAGCTCAGGGAGGTGAGCCAGGCTGCGCAAATATTTCAGTCTTTGGTGCGTATCCACTTGAGCTCAGAATAGGGCAAGAAGGGGATGCTCATGATAATAGGAAGTTTCTCAATTGCCCTTCAGCAAAGGAAAGGCATTTCCCAGTCTCAGAGGCAGACTGCTTAGGTTTCATAAAACTTTAAAGTTCAGTGAAAAGAAGCCTGAATTTGGAGGCAGAGAACTTGGGTTCAAATCTCACCTTCTGAATTTCAATTTCTTTGTGAAATGCGGGGTTGGACATAACCCCCACTCTCCTTTTTGAAGTGACTCAATATTGAACAAAGTTAAGTAGAACCAGCAAAAAGTACAGACAAAGACCTCAATGAGGTAAATGGAAAGAAGAGCAGGAAGATGAAATGGGAAGCTGAATAATCACAATAAAATAAGCCTTGGAGAAGAGCTGAGAAAATATACATCCTGCCCTCCATTGCAGAGATGGTGGTGATGGTGGTGGGGGCCTATGGATGCGACATGGTGCATATACTGCAAGCACAGTTAATGTCTTGGTTAGTTTTGCTGAAATTTTTTCCCCTCTTTTTCTTATATTTTTGTTATAAGGGATGACTCATTGGGTCAAAAAAAGGGAGGCCACATTAGAAAAAACACTAAAACACAGGGTAAGTAATAAAAGTAAGATCTAAGTAAAAAAAAGAATCATTGCTTATTAGGATCATAAGTTTAGAATCAGAAAGGAAATTAGAAATCACCTAGTCTAATTTTCTCATTTTACAGAGCAGAGAAATAAGGTCTAATTAAGGTAAATAACTTGCCAAAGGACAGAGTAGTAAGTTTCCGAGGCAATATTTGAATCTGGGAGCTTTGACTCCAGCAGCTAGGTAGCTCAGTGGATAGTGTGCCAAGACTATAGTCAGGAATACCCGAGTTTAAATTTGGCCTCAGATACATACTAGTTGTATGAACCTTGGACAAGGCACTTAACCCTGTTTGCCTCAGTTTCCTCATCTGTAAAATGAGCTAGAGAGGGAAATGGCAAACCATTCCAATCTCTTTGTCAAGAAAACCTCAGATGGAATAATGGAGAGTCAGATGGGGTTGAAAATGACTGAATGACCCCTGACTCTAATTCTACAGGCATGACATTTATATAACACCTTTAAATTTACACAGTATTTTTACATACGTTGTCACACTTGGCCATCTCAATACCCTTAGAAGATAAGGCTTGAAATTGCCATGATACAGATCAGGTTCTGAGATGAAGATACCTGCCCAAGGGCCATACATCTAGCAAGCATCAGAGGAGAGATCTGAACTCAAGTCTTCCTGGTTGGCCACATCTAACACCTTCCCCACATTGTCTTGGGGCCTTACCAGCATGTTTAGGGAACGAATTCAACATGGGAGGAATTCGCTGGCCATGAGAGCTGTGTTTACTGCTGAGTGGCGGTTGTTTGGGGGATGTGTTTCATGTTGGTGCTATGGAGAGAAACTTGAAATGCCAACAGTGCTCGGCTTGCTAATAAAAGCTGTGAGTGATGAAAACATTCGGATGGAGGCAAAAGGCAGAGAAAATCTGCTGCCTCTCCCTTCCTCTCAACAATGCAGATTGGATGGATTGGTCCTGGCCTGTAAATGCCTGTCAACCAAATAGCAGAAGGTCTCAAGTGGCCAGGCTATGCAAGATGGGAATCATTTTGTAGTGGGCCCTAGGGAGGAAAATCTCTTTATCCCGACTTTGGGGGAGATGGTCCATGGAGATGAACATGGTCAGGAGGAGAAGGGAAAATACAGGTGGGGCAAAATGAGACTTGTGGGCCAGGTAACCATTTAGGTGCCCCCATGTTCTAAATCTAGTCTTAACATTCCCTCGAGAAAATGCATAATCACAAAATGACAATATTTGGTGCTTCTCGGTACAGTGGAAAGAGCACTAGGCCCTGGAATTAGTATACCTGGATTCAAATCCCACTTCTAACACCTATTATCTGTGTGCTCAGGAGCAAGGCACACCATAGGCCTCAGTTTCTTCATCTGTAAAATGGGGAAGGAGGTAGATTAGATGGTGTTTGGGGTCTCTTCCTAGTTTCAGATCACATATGGTTTCTTGAATACCTTGGTAGAATGCTTTGACTCTCCAAGCTCTCATGGGCTGGGGACAACTGCACAATATTGTGCCATGGACTCTTCAACTGACTATTGGAAGGCGATAAAGCAACTGACTGCTGTCCCCACCAGGTCTACAGGGACAAATTGCCTTTTTTTATATTATATCATGGAATCACAGAGTCAGAAGGGACCCCCAGGGCCTCTGTGTCCAGTCCAAAATCTTCTGAGACCTTGGATTTGCCATCAAATGACCCAGGTCCCCTGTGACCTATTAGCTCCAGTAAATTCCTAAATGTCTCTGGGCTTCAATGACTAGATGGTCTCGAAGACTCCTCCCACTTGAAATCTGTGCTTCTTGGGTCTACTACCTGAGAAAGAGCACCTTTGATAATCCACCTGGTAAGTGTTCAGCTAACTTCTACTTGGAGGTCAGAGGTAGGACACATTTTGGAATAGGTCTCTTTGTTAGGAAGGCATATTCATCAAGGCTACATAGACCTCTTTTCAACTTCTCTCCACTGCTCTCAGTTCCCCTCTCAGGGATAACCATGCTAATCTCACACTAATTCCAAAGTGGGTTTGCTTGCCCCATCCTCCTCCTCCTGGAAAGAACCAGTCCCATTCCTGGGGGCATACTCCACCAGCATCTGGTTATGCGATGGCTAGCACATTGGCCTGCCTAACAGCCCTCCCTCATTGGCCACTGGGGAGCGAAGTTGACAAATGGCTGGTTTAGAATCCTGTCATGCCCACGGTGTCCCCGGGGAAATGCGAGAGTCTCTCCAAACGGCTTATTACCCACCTGTGGCTGAAGCGATGATCAATCAGGCTGATCAGATATGGCAAACGCTGTAACTGATCCCAGGCCGGTGTCTGACCGCCAGGACTCGAGGTTAACATGACAAATGGGAGGATGGGGTGGGAGAGCCAGGCAGGGAAAAAGAGATAGCATATTAAGTGGTGAACTTGAACGCAGCTTGGGGATCTCCCGTTAACATCGATACCCTTTAATGCTGAGAACACTCTCTTTCCATTCATCAAACAGGCCCCAGGTGCATTGCTGAGACCGAGGGGGGATGGGGAAGGCAGAGAGGTAGGAGCGATGAAAAACCTGAGGATTGGCAGGGAGGGTTTCGCAGGGAGGTAGGGGTGGGGGTGTCAGTCCACTAGGGAGTAACAAGACACCTTCAAGCCCCAGTCCTTATTTGGGGGCTCTGATCTGAAGTCTAAAAGAAGGGCCATTCTTTGAACCTACTCTGTTCTCACATTACATGAGTAGGGAGCAAAGGTTAGGTGCTTGGGCACAAGCCGGGGCCAAGGAGACTGTGCCACCAATTCCATACCCCAGGCCAATTAGCATCTCAACTCCCTGAAGGCACCCTTGGGGGCTCTGTATTCTGCCATACAGTGTGGGGCTCAGGTGTATCCCAAGCATTCTATAATGGCTCCTTTTCTTCATTCAGGGGTTGAGTCAGGGTTGAGCCAGCAGACTTGGCTTTGCCCAAAATTAATGAACTGCCAGCTCATACCTAAAGGCCTCCTTATTGATAGGACAAAACCAGCCCTTCACCAGACCCTCCACATGACAGGAGGCTCTCTTCTATGGCCAACTTTGCTAAGAGAAGCTCAGGGAGGAAGAATCCCTTCAGCTTCTATTCTGGTCAGACCACATCTGAAGGAGACAGTTCAGTTCTGGGCACCACATTTGAGAAAGGATTTTAGATAAAAGGAGAGCACCTGGTTAGGGAAGGGTGTTGAGTGCAAGCCATATCACGACCCACTAAAGGGACAAAAGAGGAGGCTGTGGAAGGAACATGATCTCCAAGGGATCTGAAAACCTGCCATGTGGGAGAGACCTGACATGTCCTGCCTGGTCCTAGAGGGGAAACCTCAGTGTCTAGGCGTAATGAGCAAAAGCTACAGAGTGGCAGATTTTAGTTTATGTAAGGGAAAAATTCCTAACAATTAAAACAATCCACAAATAGAAAGACTATTTCTAGTAACAGGGGATCCTCCTCAATGAAGTTCTCCAAGCAAAAAGCCAGATGGATGAACACTCCTAGGATATGTTTTAAAGGGAATTTTTGTTCATATCTGGGTTGAACTACATCGGCCACAGAAGTTCCTTTCAATGCTAAAATTCTGCATCTCTGATTGCTTGCTTTCGGCAGCATCCCGGCCAGGGCCATGCCAGAAGGGCCCTGAATGCCAGCTGCTTGGAGCCTCGCTGCTCTGTCAGCTCCTGGATGGAAGGCTCCCACTTTCCTCCCGCTGTTGGTGTTGATGAATCAGGATGAATCAGACCTTTCTTGGGGAAGTGGCTTCCACAAAAGGACGTTTGAGTCAGACATAATTGGAAGGGAAAATATACTGGCTTTAACAGAAAACAGCTTTCTGAGTTGTTGGGTTTTTTGCCTTTCTCAAAGCCTCTTCCACTTAAGGGTTTGGCAAGGCCTGGTTGGGGGGAATTATCAACACGAAGAGGAGTCCAGAGATGGAAGCTAGTGTGGGGAACTGTCACCCTCTGTTATTAAAGGGACCTGATGGCCACTTTTGCTGGCAGTTCATCTTCCATCCCAGCCTGTCTGAGACCCAACTGCAGGCAAAAGGAAATCTGATTTTGGCTCTGGTGCAAGTAGAATTGGGAGATTACCTCTGAGGCCATAATCTACCCCCATCTCCCCCAAAAAGAACAGCTGAGCCTTTCAAAATATGTGCATACACACATGTATTTGAGAAGAACACTTTCCAAACCTGAATCTCCCTCATGTGAAATGCACAGTAGTTTCCCCATCTGTCCCCTTCCCTCAACTCTCACAGCCGCCATACAAGCATGCAACCTCAGTTCTCTCCTGCACTACTAGAACATCCCCATAAATGTACTCACAACTACCTGCCTCTCCCCTCCCTAATCTTTCCTACCCAGCTGCCAAGAGTCTCCCAAAAACTCAAGCCTGACCATGTCAATTGTCTCATCAAGAGCCTCCTGTGGCTCCCTATTGCTAGAACAAAGCACAATTCCTTCATCATGGCAGTTCAAACTTTTCAGAAGGATGTTCTATGTTCCAGCCAAACTGGATGTTTTAAAAAATTCCACATTCTGCCCCTGTTCCTGATGCTTGGAATGCTCCCAGTCCTCTCTTCTGTGTGTTAGAATAATTCCTGGCTCTTTCTCAAGCCTCAGCCCATATGCTGTATCCTAGAAGAAACCTTTCTTGGGTCCCTTAGTCATTGGGGTCCTGTCCTTCCAATTTGAGTTTTCATGGATATACTTATTTTGTGTTCCCTTCTGCCCCCCACCCCAGCAGGATGCATGTTCTTTCAGGGCAAGGACTGCTTTAAAAAATGTCTATTATCTTTAACACCTAGGACTGTTTTATACACAATAAATGATGAATAAATGTTCAATGGGTTGGAGTAGACAGTTGCAGAAGC
This sequence comes from Bettongia penicillata ogilbyi, assembly GCA_023548195.1. Taxonomy (NCBI): domain Eukaryota; kingdom Metazoa; phylum Chordata; class Mammalia; order Diprotodontia; family Potoroidae; genus Bettongia; species Bettongia penicillata. The sequence continues at coordinate 27,340 of JAJHZJ010000236.1, forward strand.
CTTCTCCTGACCTACTTTATGATTTTATTTCTTCCTCATAAGAATCACATTTCCTCATCAGAAGAATCTCAGTTTCATAGCTGGAAAGGAGTTCAGAGGCCATCTAGTGCACTGACATCTAGGAAGGGTAAGTAACTTGCCTGAAGTTACAGGGACAGGATTCAAACTCAGGTCCTCTGACTCCACGACCAGAGCTTCCCCCACCATACGACATTGCATCCCATTCTCAGCATATGAGCAACATTCTTCTAGTAGAGAGGTCTTAGAAAAACAGAGGCATCACCTCCAGACCTGTTGTCTGCTTTCCTCCCTGACAGAAGAGTCCCATGATCATTTTCATAGTTGGCATAAAATTCTCCCCAGGAGCTGAAGAGGAAGGGAAGGGGAAAGGACAGTGGCATTGGCATCGAGGAACTGGGTTCCAATCTCACCCCTGCTACTTACTACCTGTGGTCTCTTTTACCCAGGATAAATATTTAACAACCAGCTCTGGAGGGGGCAGGGCAGGGAGGGAGTATGCAAAAGATACTTTCAATTTTAATCTATATTTTAAAAAACCCCACATTTTCCACATTGCTTTCTCAAATCTAGACAATCAGCAAAATAATAAGTCAAGTCCTGATTGATAGTATTTGTTGATTTCTAAGGTGCAAATGCTCATAATGAAAATTTAACAGTCATCTCTCATGAGCCAGTCTAAGAAAGCTGCATCCTTCCTAGCTGTAATTCTATAGCTATGATATTATAGTGCTATGTATGTTGACCTCTGAGGTTTTAAGTCTGTGTTCGTGTGGACTCCAAAGTCCTTTCTCACTTCATCTCTCTGGCATGAACTCAGATTGGATGAGAGAAGAGTTCTGTCACAAGGGAGAGTGTCCCATGGTCTAGCACAAAGAATCTGCTGGACGACTTGGTGTGAGCTCTGCATGAATCCTAAATCACACAGATCTCAGGAATCCAGACAACATTTAGCTCTTTCACATCCATGGCTCTTTTTGCCCCCATTCCCTTTTGGTGGTTGGGATAGGAACAAGAGCTAAGGATGAAGAGATGAGCTTAATTTGCTGTGTTTTCTGAATTCTCCTCCAACTTCATTATCTTTTTTTTTTTTATATATACTTGAAGACTAGACCATCTGATCACTTTACCATTACAGGCATCTCTGTTGTTAATTCCCAGGAACTCGTTACAGGGTCTGTCAAGCGCACAGTCAACAAACCCATGTTACTCACTTGAATGGATTCTTGGAAACTCAGGCTTATTTGCTAGGCAAAATTAATGAGAAAAGAAAGACTTAAACGAGATAGTAATTTATGACTTCCACTGTGGCCGGCCTTCTTCCCCTTGTGGAGTGATGTGTTTTTTTCTTTTTTTTTCTTTTTCCCCCCTTTTTGGAAAATAATGCTATGCTTAAAGGACATGAAATTGACTTGGCCCTGCATAGCCTGTGGAAACCAGTTTGCTCCTGGCTCAGGACCAAGGAACTTCTGGCCTCAGGGGCCTTCCAATTTGCTCTCCAGTGTCTATAAATGGTGCGTTCTTAAATGTCTGGAGTATTTGAAAGGCTTATTTTCAAATATCACTTACAGATTGACAAATTTATCAAGCATCTATGGATCCCAAATTTTCAGCATAAGGATAGCTGGGTGGGTCTTTTTTTCCACTCTGATACCAGGACCCCAGACACCCACTCTCCTTCTCCCCTTCTTCCCCCCGCAAGTCCCCACCTGCCGCCATCACGCCAAAGGATCTTCTCTACTACTACCTCCATCATCACCACCCCAGAGGGCAAAGAATGCAATAGAGAAGTTAGGGATGTGACAGAAGAAAATGAAATTAACCACTCCTAATGGCCACCAAACTTGCCCAATGTCAGCCGTGTTCTTATGTGTCACAGAGAGACTGTAATAATCACCCAGCTAAGATACAAGGCCTCTTTCTGGCAAGACCCCACATGACAGGACTTGGAAGGCAGGTGTTACTGTAATTAGCTATTGTTTGACTATCAAAAGTCAGAGCTGATTAAAGCCACTAAGTACAAATGCACTATTTTATTCCAAAGAATATTATGAATTGCACGCTGGGACTCTTTCAGTATGGACCTTCCTTCCGGAGTCTGCTAAGAGCCCATGCCAGCAGTAATCAAACGTAAAATCTGCATAAACCTTCAGGGTTTTTTAATTCAAGCAGAGACCTTTCATTAGAAATATGTTACTTTATGAAATCTGGTCGCCAGCAAGGGGAGAAAAATGTGACTTCTTAAGGAAGTGAATGGCATCTCTCCAGTGATTAACGCGGGATTAATGGAGAGTTCCCACTGCTAAGACTAAGTCCATTTTATTGCTAATTCATTTAGGTACCATTTCAGATATCCTTGATGAAAGTCACCTGCTAAGTCGTCAGGTTTTGGCAAGCGAGGCTAGCCATTATGGTCCAATCCTAAATACAAGTTTTATTAAAGAAGCTTTGAAAAGTGTCTGGTATTAGGCTCATTCTTTAAAGGATATTCTATTTAATGTACTCAATTAGTTAAAAATTTGGATCCACATTCATTAATCAAAAATGAATGTGACTGTTACACTTTGTACCCCCCTTTTTCCATTCTTTACCCCCTCCTCTTTCCCTTCTATTCCCCTCCTTTCCCCACCCCCCGTATAGATCTTTCTTATTTGTAAAGTAGGGCTGCTTGTCTCACATACGGAGGCACACGCTCACACACACGTATGCACACACACACACACAATTTAACTCCATTCAAAAGATTTTAATGCTCCTACTAAGTGTCAGGCACTGTGGGAGGCATTGAGAACACATAAATTAAAGGAGAAGAGAGTCCTGACCTCAAGGAGTCTACATTATATTGGGGGAAATAACACACAAACAGGGAAGTAAAATTTAAAAAAATAAAATAAATGCCAAGTAATTTCAAGACTGAATTTGGGGGGAGACTTAACAATTGGTAGGAATAGGTGGGATGGAACAGGTAAATGAACACGTATTATAAAGGAATATGGGTAGGATGCCACAGGCAGGGTCATTAAAGGATGAGGGATGGGAGAGGAAAGGGAAGGTTTAGAGAATAAATATAACTCAAACCTGCATGAGCATCCTTTGTTCGTTTAGGCACATGCACTATCTAGGGAGCCTCTGCCTCCTCTCCTCCCCTCCCCCATCTGTCTGTCTCTCTATCTCTCTGTTTCTGTCTATCTGTCTGTCTCTGTGTGTGTGTGTGTGCATGCGTGTGTCCATGCGTGCTCCAGGGCTGCCCCCAATGAAAACAAGTCTAACGAGGGTACCCATTCACTTTTCCCTGCATCCTTAGCTAAAAGGGCATCAATAGAAATGCTAAGAAGAGATCACAGATTTAAGGCTGAGAGGTAATACTGCATGTGGACATCAGTTGAAGGAAATGGGTGTGTCTAGTGGGAGAAGAGAAAACTCAGGGGGACATGAGAGTCATCTCTGACTTTCTGAAAGGCTGCTGAGTGGAAGAAAGATTAGATTTGTTCTGTTTGGACTCAAAGGATAAAACTAGGAGCCATGGGTGGGAGCTGCAAAGAAGCATCTTTAGATTTGATGCCAGGAAAATTTTCCTAGCAATTACAGATGTCCTAAAGTTCAAGATGAACTGACTGGGGAGATGGCTGGTTGCCCTTTGCTGGAGATTTTCAAATGGGGCCTGGATGAGGAACAGAGGCTTCTTGGTTCAGGTACAGGTTGAGCTACAAGGTCTCTGAGGTCCCTCCCTTCCACCATTGACATTTTGGGGTTATCCAATGGTGAAGGGAGAGGTTGCTTTTTATCCCTCTTCTCCATCTTTCCTTTCATTTAACCTCCCACAAACTCTAAATCTCCCTTTTCAGTGGCCTGGCTCACTCTTTTAAATAGGAAATGTAAATTGAGTTCAAAGCCATAAGGATTTGGCTCAGGAGGAGGCAGGTACCAAATACACTGGTAAGGAGAAGGGAGAGATCCAGAGATTCTGGCTTCAGCCCCCACTTTGAGATGTCTGCTTTGCATGTCTGTCTACATCATTTCCCTCTGTGTCATTACAGTCCTGAGAACGTATTTTAACATGTGGTTTTTTTCTCCATCCCATGGATTAGACAAGAGAGGCAAAAGATTCAGAAAATAAAATGATGCCCAGGACTGGTACATGCAGGGGTGCCAAAAAATTGGTATTTCATGAACAAGGCTAGAATGTCATCGCAGAAGTCTCTTTTACGACACATTATGGCTATGTTGTTTTCTTTTGGGGGGGGTATTTTTTTTAAATTCAGATTTTACTAATTCTGGCTGAGACCTAGTATAGCATTAGGTACATTTTATGTATTTGATAAATATCCATCCTGGATATGTGTGTGTGTGTGATGAAGGAGGCAAGGAGGACACCTTTCTGAAGTCTACTTCGGCTCAGTCCCTATAAAGGAACAAACATAAGTTTATAGTTTATACTCCTCTGCCCTCTGTGCTCTCTTTGAGTAGGTTTAAGACCCTTCTTTCTCTGTGGATCCACTTGCTTACTCTAAGCTTGGTGGGCTGAGGCAGAGTAGGCTAGAAACTACACCATTTCTATCACTAATCAGCTGTAGGATTTGGACAAAACAATTCCATTGAGCCTCAGTTGTCTCATTTGTAAAATGTGTATAATAATGCATGCAGTACTAACCTTCCCTAGTTGTGAGTCTCCAATGAGACTGCATCTACACAGCTTTTTGAAATCCAGAAAAATTAGTGAGTAAATGAAAAAGCTTTTTCCAAATACTTAACATGGGTAAAACACTGTGCTAAGGGGTAGCATTTTTTGTCACTTTTTTCTTCTCATGTCTGACTCTTCATGACCCCATTTGGGGTTTTCTCAGCAGAGATACTGGAGTAGTTTGCCATTTCTTTCTCCGTTTCATTTTGCAAATGAAGAATCTGAGACAAATAAAGTGAAATGACTTGCCCAAGGTCACACAACTAGGCAGTGTGAGGCCAGATTTGAACTTAGGTCTTCCTGACTCCAGATATGGCACTATATTCATGGCACCACGTAACTGACCAAGGGTAGGAATACTAAGAGAAAAATAAGGCACTTTTAGCCCCAGTATCCTAAAGGGTGGGACAACACATCTAGAAGTTTTCAGAAAGGTGAATGATTGATTATCAAAGTGTAAGGGTTACACCTAGTCCTTTTTCCAGAGACTAGGGCAGAAGAAGGGGACCCCTGGATGATATCTGGAAAACTGAGGAGGTGACAGGGGAGGGAGGGAAATTGACAATCCAATCAGCTGACTGATCTTCCAGGTTCTACCTGGACAAATTGTCTCATGTCTATGTCTTCTCTACACTTTCACAGCCACCATCTTGGTGCTATCCCTTTTCATTTCTCACTTATGCTCCTTCCATAGCCTCTGTCCTGCCAGTGGAAAAGGTGAGATCAGACCAGCTTATTCCATTGCTCCAGAAGCTTTCACAGTTTCTTATTATCTCTAGGATAAAATACCTAGAGATTTAAACACTTCCAATCTGACCTGACCTATCTTTCCAGCCTAATATTACATCACTCCCCATCAGGCACTCATCTAGTCTGCTAAATGCTTACTCGCTGTCCTCATTCATCCACATTTCATCTCCAGCCTCCATGCCTTTGCATAGTCTGAGTTCCATTTCTAAAAATTGCTTTCCTTCCTCATCTCTGACATTTGGAACTTTCTTCAAAGCTCATCTCAAGGAATACCTCCAACCAGAGCATGTTTCTAATTCCTCTAGTTATTGCTATACTTCTTTATCTTGACCTTACTTTAGATTCATTTATTCTCTATGTAATTTGTATAGAATGTGAAATTCTTGAGGACAGGAACTATTTTTTTCCTTTGAATCTCTAACACAGAATCTGGTATACAATGGACACTTAAAAAATGCTTATTGAGGCCAAAAAACATATATATTAACTGCCTGCTGTGTATGTGGGTCTAAACTGAGCCTTTAGTAGATACTGAAAACTCATATAACCAATTAGCAGGTAATTATTGAGCATTTGCTATTTATAAAGCTCAGATGTAGGAGAACAAGTACAAAATTTAGAGACAAAAGATCCAAGTTCAAATCTTAGCCCGGAAACATGCCGGTTAGATGACTTTGCCCATCTGAGCCTCAGGGCCCTCCGTAAGGAAGAGAGGTATTCTTTCTCTGTTGGAATAATTGATCTCTGAGTTCCCTTTTAGCTCTGTGGGTCTGGAAAAGACCCTAGAAATGTCTGATACCCAAGAATCAGGGGTGCAGGCCTGGTTCCCTCTCCATCCTAAGGAAAAGAAGGACAGTTAGCTGCAGGGTACACTCCCACAAATCCCCTGGCATCTTCTTGACTCTGATTGTAAGGAGAAAAGCAAAATAGTCATTGAAAGGGGGTGTGGCCTTGTGGGAAGAGTGCTGGGCCCGGAGTCCAAAGACATCAGGTCTCATATAAATCCTAGTGCTCATGCATTGTAGGACACTGGATGAGTCACTTAAATACTCTGAGTCTCAGTATCCTAATCTGTAAATTGCAAGCAATAATTTATGCCCAGCAGAACTCACAGAACTGTTCCTTTGAGTTCATGTGGTGCAGTGGAAAAGGTACTGAACTTCAAGTCCTTGGAACTGGATTCAAATTCTGCCTCTGACCATGTGACCTCAGGCAAGTCACTTAAAGCTTCGATTAATTCCTCTGTTAAGTAGGGAGGCTTGACAAGTTGACTTCCAAGGTCCCACCCAACTCCCAATCTATAGGAATAGAAGTGATTCATGAATAGAAAATAAAACATACATGTTGTTAAATAGCAACCCATTTTCATTCTGTGTTTGTTGTATGATTTATACTCTCTACCCTGAAAAACCCTTCTAGTCACAAAGACAAAGTGGTATTTAACTTTGAAAACTTTGAGGGACTATGTAAATGTCAGATATTAATATAATTATAGTTATTAAAAATGTTTATTATTATAATTATAACCAAATGAGATCACTGTGAAGTGCTTAGCACATAGTAAGCTATTTGAATGTTACCTATTATTAATTAATTATAATGATAATATTATATTAAAATGATCATTTATATTATACTAAAACTATAATTTATAATACTATTGTTATAATATATTAAAATTATAATTTATAACATTACAATTATAATATCACATAAAAATCATAATTTATATTATAATTATATTACATTAAAATTAATAATATAATAAATGTTTTATTTAATAATAAATTAAAATTAAATAAAATAATGAATAAATTATAAAAATAAATAAAATACTAAACAAATTAAATTATAACAATATAATGAAAATTATCAATGCAATATATTAAAAATGATAATAATTAGTTAATATTATTTGCATGATTATTCATTTGAGCCAGCATGGTAGAGTGGACAGAGAGTCAACCGTAGAAGCAGAAAGAACTGGGCTCAACTTTAGCTGCTAACACATACTAGCTGTGAGAGACTGGACAGATGGCATCATCTCCCAGACAACCCTCCAAGTTATGGCTGAACCATCAATATGCTTGGATTGAGGCTGTTTGCATCCTGGAGGTCCCACCACAAATAGGTTTTTAGTCCCTTTCCCAAAACCAAGTACAACAGAAAGAGTTCCCCTTTCTATAACTCTTCAAGGATTACCACATGCTTGACTCCCAATCTTTAAAGGTTGGGAATAGTACCACAGTTATTTTACCCATTTTACAGGTGGAGAAAATAAGGTTCTCAGAGATGAAGTGACTGCCCAAGGTCATACAGCTAATTAGGCAGAACCCAGAGGACCTGATGCTAGTATATGTAGTCATCCTAGGGTTTGGGGGTAAAAGATGTGACTTTGGAGGTGCCCCTGGGATGGTCTTGACTTATTTTAAGGTGTGCCTATCTCTATGTATACCTTTAACTAGGCAAGAATAATTCAGGGAAAGGAGTTTAATAAAAAATATAACAAGCAGCCTCTCCCAGAAAAATAGGAGCAACCCAGATAACTGTTTCAACTTTTCAGTAGAACTGACATTAATCAACCAATCAGTGGGCTAGCCTTGGAATCAGTGAGACCTGAGTTCGAAACTTCCTTCTAATGCTCATTAGCAGTGATCATGAATTTCCAACATTCAGTAAACATTTATAAAGCTCCTACTGTGGCAATGCTTTGAATTCAAACACCAAAGTGAAGTAGTCTTTGCCCTCGGGAGCTTTTAGTCTGCAGGAGAAGAAGACATGTAAGTATATACAAAGGCAGATGGGGTCTAGACTTGTGATTTCATTGGTATAATGAACTCCCAGATAAGGAAACTTCCTTCACCAGTGCAGAAGAGTATTATCTCTGTAATTTTCCATTTGAGAGAGTTGCCTTGAGCAACTTAACCTAGCGCAAGTGACTTATCCAGGGTCACATAGTCATCAAGTGTCAGAGGCAGAGACTGAATCCAAGTCTTCTTGGCTCCAAGGCCAGATCTCTATCCACTAGGCTATACAGAAGAGGTTCCAAATACAAAGCTACAAGACGATTTTGGCACTGCAGGCACTAGCAGCTGGAGGGAATCAGGAGAAACCTAAGGTAGATGATAGAGTATGAGCTGCGCTTGGAAGGAAAAGAAGAACGTGTCCCTCACATTTTCATGTCACTTCAAGGCCTTTGAAAGACTGTCTTGACCACAATTTTGTGTGAAGTCTTATTATCATGTCTATTTTACAGAGAAGCAAGGTGAGTTTCTGAAAGTCGTGACTCCTTCAGAGTCACTCACAGGAAAGTCAAGGATTCTCTTGTTTTTGCCTTCTCATCTGCAGGGTACAGCACATACTAGACACTTAATACATGTTCATGGTTCTCAGAGGGGAAGGGATTTGTTCTGAGTCACCAAGTAAGTGAGTGTCGAAAGCAGGATTCTCTCATTCCAAATCTAGCAGGCCATTATTCCCTACAGGACCTGATCAACTCTCACTGTAGTACAAAGTTCCCCAAGGGGTCTTGTAGACTCTGAAAGACCAATGTTTTTAGGTCTTTCATGACCCCAGACTTCAGGCCAATTCTACACTTGGCCGGTGTCACATTTTTGGGAATTACAGCAAACTCTAGGCAGAGAGGGGAGATGTTTGGAATGGAGCCACAGGCCAGGAGCACATCTGGGAATTCTGCCTATTTTGCCTAAAATATGACATCTTTGGAATGTTGAGAAAACCAATGAAAGGTGGTAAGAAACACAAGTATCTAAGTGAACATTAAGGTGGAAAAATATCATAGAATTTAGAACCGAAAGGGATATAAAAGGTCTTCTGGCTTTTTTAATCTTATTTTATTTTAATTTAATTCATCTCATTGTATTTAACTTAGTTTTAACTTATTTAGTTTAATTTTGATTTTATATAATTTTATCTTATCTTAATTTATTTTATTTTTAAAAATTTTTAATTGTAGAAGAATTATATGCATTTCCAGGGAGAAGTGTGACTTGAACAAGGTCGTGCAAGTTGTAAGTGACTGAGTTAGCACTCATATGCAGGCCCCTGACAGAAATTTCTAGTCCAAGATTCTTTCTAATACATGAAAAGAACATTCACCCAGGGCTCAGAGGACTTAGGCTGTAACCCTGCTTCTGAAGTTTTCTACTGATGTGATATTGGCAAATCTTCTAGGACCTCAATTTCCTCACTTGCAAAATGAGAACTTTGGACTTTGAGGTTCCTTTCTCTAAATCTCTGACCCTATGTGCCCTCATCTCTCTGCTTTAGGCATATTTTTCCATAAATTTGACCACTGGTTGATTGTATAATCTTAGCCACACTATCTCCTTTCTTGGGGACCTCAGTTTCTCCCTTTGCAAAATGATAGGCTCCTACTTGAATGATCTCTAAAGTCTCTTCCAAGTCTGAAGTTCTAATATTGTTTTCATCCCCCTGGTTTTTAATTTTTTTTCCAGGGGGAGTTTTGGTTTTGGGCTGATTGATAACATAGGAAAAAGTGAATTTTTTAACCCAATGCTTCTCCTTGTCTCTCCCCTCTGCTTTACAACACCTTTGGGTCCCAGCTGGACACTAATGTTCATTCCATTAAGTAATCCAATCACAACCCAAGCATCTGCTAGAGGCCCTTTGCAGAGCTGGGCAGTGACTCTCCAGGGCCAGGATTGCTGATGAGGTCCTTGGATACATAGCTGTGACTGGAGCACACAGTAAGAAAGAGTCATACTTTCTGTTCTATTTTTCAAGGCAAGCTAAAGTATTTTGGAAAGACTTTCAACTGAGTTTCAAAATTCAATGACAGAGGAATCTGGGCTTTTTAATTTTAGATATGGGGACGGGGGAAGGGGAAAAATTATTTGAATATAATTATTTTCTAAAGAGTATTTTTTTTTAAAGAAAGAGTTGGGTATCCCACTTTGATGCTGGACTGTTTTTCTCCTGCTTTGCTGGTCTTAGATCCAGGAAGATAGAGATTGAAGTACTGTCTCTGATACATACTGGCTGTATGTCATCACGTGTGTCACTTAACCTAGAGGCAACTAGGAAATACAGTGGATAGAAGAGTCAGGAAACCTGAGGTCAATGTTCCTCTCTGGGCCTCAGTTTCCTCATCTGTAAAATGAGACAACTGGATTTGATAGACTCTAAGGTCTTTCCCAGCTATAGACCTCTCAGAGCTGTAAGCCAACAGTGTCAAATTCCAATAGAAATGACTCCCTGAACTGGTAAATTCACCTTGAAAACCACAGATTCGCATTTTTTATGTATTGTATTTTTATTTATTTTGTTAAACATTTCCCAGTTATATTTTAATTGAGTTCAGACTCCTGTCAGGAGTGTTGCCTGGTTTAACATCTCTGATAGGCAATTCTCTCAGACTATAAATTACAGAGAAGGTGTGTTGAGGGCTACCGATGAAATCACAGTCCCTTTTTTAATTATTTGACAGGGTCACAGTAGTAGTAGTAGCAGTACTGGTAGTAGTAGTAGTAGCAGCAGCAGCAGCAGTAGTAGTAGTTGCTGCTGTCGTTTCAGCCATGTGGGGCTCTTCATTTACATGACCCAGATCCCATTCTAAGCTGGGAATTTCAGTTGCCATTACTTCACTTGTGTCTTCTCTTTCTCTAGCTCTTAGACTTGTTGAACAAATATTTTGAAAGGCTATATAGAGCAGTGGTTAGATAACTTGACCTGAAGTTAGGAGAACCTGGGTTTAAATTCTGCTTCTGATTGTTCCTAGGAATATGGCCAACTCTCAATTTCAATTTTTTCATCTCTAAAATGAGAATATCCACAATATCTCACAGGGCTGTTGTAAGTCTCAAACGAAATAAAGGATTTGAAAGATTTTGAAAATTAAAGCACTATGTAAATGTTAGCTGTTGGTGTTTTCTCCTTCCCCTCAGTGAACTGGCAAAGGACGAGCACACACAGGGCTAAGCACGGTGAAGATAAAGAGGTGTCTAAGGGGGCGTCTATTGTCATCGAGAACCCTGTGATAAACTGCTCAAATGTACTCCGAGGATACTCATTCAATAAAATAAGGGTCTAATGATTCTATTCGGAGAACACCCAATCCTGAAAAATGAGGACCTGGATTAAATTGTAGAGATTCCTGGCCCTTGCTTGTCTTGTGTGTTATGTAAGAGTTGGCTTAGATAATAATTTTTATTAGCTATATTAATGGACATTTATGTAATGCTTTTAAGGTATCTAGGGTGCTTGCTCCCATAAACGATCATTAAGGTCCCTTCCAGATCTGACATTTTAAGATGCCATCATGGCAAAAGTAGGTACTCAGACTGATGAAGTCAAAGGATACTAAGACAGGTTGGGAAAGGGGCAGGGGATGGGGAAGGATGGATAATGGAGAACCATCTGGCATTCCCAAACCATCCCAGCCTTTTGCTAAGAAAGACCACCAGATTGGAAGGACTGCCTTGGTAATTCCCAAAACAAACCTTTTTGTTAAGAAAGACAACCAGGTCAGAAGAGCTTTGTTAGTAATGTTTAATGTCATTAGAAAGAGTAGTGTATGTTCAATGGCAGATGACTACTTCTGCTGAAGACAGTAAAAAGAAAAAAGAAAAAAATAACTCAGCAGACTTTGGAAATGAAGGGAAAGGATCTCTATAGGCTAACCAGATATGATCCCAAAGTTAACCTAATGTGTATTCCCCCCTCCTTCCCCATTACCTCGACATGCCATCCCTAATTTAACTCTGTGTTTCTCTATAGACCTTCCCTGATTCAACTCTCTCTCTTACTATCCTATAATACCCTTGTCTAACTGGTCTCTTTTAAATGCATGTGTTAATTATCTTGCCACTGCTGTAATTTCTCCCTGTAGTCCATTAATTAAGGGGTCACAATCTGAGAGCATGTTTACCCAATAAGCTTTCTTTTTTAATTATCCTAATTGCTTGGATCCTGACAAAGACTCTACCCTTCTCCTTTCCCTCAGTGGATTAGCAAATGACGAACACACTCTCACACACACACATGCACGCCTGCATACCAGCAGACAGTAGGTTCATTCCATGGGGACATCCATGTTCCTTGACTTAAACACACACACTCTTGGATTTGCTCCTGTCTTCTTGTCCTGGACACTTGCATAGAGGCGTATGCAGAATGATTTCTATATTTGTATTTGACTGTAAATGGCTAGTAGAATCAATGCTGTTTCTACTAGAGCCTAGAGTAAGACCCCAAGGCAATAACTTTCCAGATTGCAGAACTTTATTTAAACATTCTATGGGGGATATTTATACTATCTATATTATGTAACACCACCGGAACTTTGCTTTCAGAAAGCTTGTTGGTGGGATTGATATAAATGAAACAGAAAATAGTCAAGGTGTGGGAGATGGTCTCAGAGTCAACATGCATAGTTGACGTTATATCACTTCATTCCTACTCCCTAGCACAGTGCCTAGAACCCAATAGGTACTTAATAAATGCTTGTTGTTGGCTGATGGACAGGGTCTGAGATTAAGAGTATGAAGAGGATGTTATAAAGGAGAAAAGCAAAGACAGCAAGTCTTTCTGTTTCATCTCTCAAATTAGGGAATCAAGAGAGAACAGAGAGAGAGAGAAAGAGACAGAGACAGCGACAGACAGACAGACAGAGAGGGAGAGAGAGAGAGAGAAGTGGCTGGCATTTGTTCACGGTCTAGCTGGGTCAGGAGAAGAAGACAATCCTGCATTTGGACAATCAACTTTTATTACATCGACACATCTGCTTGTGAATTATCTGAATAACTTTAAATGTTTAAAAAAACATCAAAGAGCAAAGAATCAGCCTTTGGTTTTCAGAAAATCAAGACATTATGCCTCAGCTTCTGAAAGCACGCATTTTATTGGAAGGGCAAGTTTTCAGTTGACTAACACGATCAATTTAAAGAGCTGAACAGTAGTTCTAGTCTATAAAGAAATAAGAATTAAAAAAAAAATATGAAGGCATCTGTTTAGTGAGTCTGGAAAAAGAAACATCTATGATGATTTCCCTCATCATCGTGTCAGACAACGTTGTCAACCAGATGACCAAAAGAGGGTAAATTTTTTCTTTTGTTTATAAGGCAAACAATTTCCCCCCGTTGTTGTAGCTGCAGAAAATTGGCCTCTTTGGGACGATGGAACGGAGAGCTTAATTAATTAGAATTTGCTTAGGTAAGCATGATGGATGCATGGTAAACAGCTGTTTCCGGCAGCCATTCTTTCTGGCTGATGGATTAGGAGGGATTGTTTAAGCTGCCTTTGGTTGGACTGCTTTTTACCGGAGTTTCTGACGTCTGGCTGTGCTACGCGGCACCCACAGCTCCCAGGCAGTTTAAGTCTCTTTAATAAAGATTAAGATGTCAGAGGGCCGGCATTGTACAAAATCCCAATTTTATTAACTTCTCATCATCCGCTAAAGAACGCTGCACGTTTCTGAACTTCTGAAGGAGGGATGTGTTTTCTTGGAAAAGAAAATAGTTATTAAATATGCATTTATGATGACTGAAGGTCATGGTGTTCCCCTGCTGGTTAACAAATGGGCTGTATGCCACATGGATGGGGCAGGAGACAATAGAGTTTTAATGAAAATGGTGACCAAAGGGACTTACTTTGCTATATTTGGAGGGGAGGAATCAGGAAGGAAGGGGAGAACGGGCGCACAAATGCAGCTTATGGTGCCCCCAAGCAGAAGGCACACTCCCCATGGCCTAGCTCTACCTCAGTGAATTCCCTCCAGAGTGAGATGCCAAGTCAGCAAATGGCAAAATTGTACCAGGACCGGGGCTCCCTACCTTGTAATCATGAAAACTGATCACAAAAAGAATTCAAAGTCCACAACAGGCCAGAAATGGAGATAATTAACTTCCACCCTGAGCCTCCCCAGTTCCTCCTAGGCAGCAGTTTACTAAGATGAATGGGCTTGATTTAACAGCCAACTTCAGCACCCATAGGCAGATACTGGGACCAAAAGTAGTCTGTTAACTAGGAAATAAAAGGTATGGAGACCCCTTTGGACTAGAGCCCCTACCACTGGGTGTATGTCCCAGGGTAAACAAAGAAAGAAAGAAGATTCCATTGATACCAAAATATGAGTAAGAATATTTATTGTGGTTGGCATTTGAAATACACACACAACTTCAGAGAACCAGAAACAATGCTAAAATCCATTGCTTGGGTCAGAATATGGCGAACTGCAATATTTGAAGCTCATATTTCATCATGGTGCTGTAGGAAAGATGGGAAGACCCATAGAACCTGATGCAGAGGAAAGCAAGCACATGAAAAATACTCCCAATGAGTACAATAATAGTAGTCTAGCCTAATGTATCATGGTGTAGAGTAAGTAGTTCAAGTCAAGTCAAGAAGCATTTTAAGTGACTTCTATGTGCCAGGCACTGTGCTATAAGATGAAGATACAAAGAAACACAAAAGAAAAACCCAGTCTGTACTATCAGGGAGCTCACAGACCAATGCGGGAGATAACACACACACACACAAAATCTATCTGTACAAGTATATACAAGGAAAAATTGGGGATAATCTCAGGGGAAAGGCACTAGTATTAGAAGGGATCAAGAAAAGCTCCTTGTAGAAGGTAAACTTTTAGCTGGGACTTGAAGGAAGCCAGAAGGCTGAGATGAAGAGGAAGGGGAACGTTCCAGGCATGGGGAACAGTCAGTAAAAATGCCCAGAGTCAAGAGAGGAAGTGTCTGGTTTGAGAAAAAGAAAGGAGTCCAGTGTCACTGGTTGGTAGACTATCTGGGGCAGGGAGGTGGGGGGCAGGTAGGGGGTGAGTTAAGTACAAGAAGACTGCAAAGTTTGGGAGGGGGTCAGGGTGTAAAGAGATTTTAATGGCAAACAGAAGATTTGATCCTGAAACGATAAGGAGTCATCAGGATTGAATGGATGATGTGTGTGTGTGTGGTGTGTGTGTATGTGTATGTGAGTGTGTGTGTGTGTGTGTCTGTGTGTGTGTGTGTGTGTGTGTGTGAGAGAGAGAGAGAGAGAGAGAGAGAGAGAGAGAGAGAGAGAGAGAGAGAGAGAGAGAGAGACTTTAGGCAGGTTGATTTGATGGCAGAATGAAGGATGGATTGGAGTAAGGAAAGATATTGCAATAGTCTAGGCATAGAAATGCTTGTTGATCAATACATAGAAAGCTAATTAAAATGAAGGCAAAGGCTAAATAGTCATTATGTCCAATCTTGGTTCCAAAGAAAAGATGAAGAAATGTACTCTTTCCTTTCTGCAGAGAGGCGGGTGAATATGGATGTGAGATGTTGAATACATTATGAGATGTGACTGTTGTGTCAGTGATTTTGTTTAATTGTTTTAAACTGGCTTTCTTTGTTAAAAGGGAAGGTTCATTGGTAGTAGGGATAGGATATAGTCAGAAATATTCGAGATGTTAAAAAAAACAGAGTATCACAAACACAGTTTTTAAAGCAAAATAAAGCTATAGAGAGGAGAGAGAAGGGGGAGCTACACCAGAGAATGAATCAAAGATAGAGGCAGAAAGATAGAGATAAGGTGAGGGTAAAGAACATGCCAGTTGACATGTGGGCAAAGATGCCGTTGCTTTTTTTGCAGTGTGGCCACTTCTGTGAGGAATTTCTGAGAATTTCTCCTGAATGAATTTAAAATATTTAATAGTGAAAAATTCTTCAAGGACAGAGCTCTTCCCGACAGTCTGTTTGGAGAGGGAAGCAGTTGGCATGAGGCACTGAGCAAAATGTCTGTGGTGGATGGTGGAGGGAAGGAAGGAAGAATGTTCACAGTAATTGATGGGAACAGTGAGACACCAGCCTTAACAAGACAGAGGAGGGAGGGTGCTGACAACAAGGTAGAAGATGGATTTCTCTGTCTTGTGCTTAGGATCAGATTGTTTCCTGAGACACAGAGGGTAGACCCATTCTCACACCAACGTGGAGGAATTTCCTTGTCCTCTCTTGGCCCGGCTACCATATCACTGACCTGAAATGGATGGAACACTATGGAGAGACCCCTTCTATTTGGGATGGGAACATCATCAAACCGGGGTGTTCAAAACCAGCCAGAAAGGGCCTCCTGAGATCCAGGCTGAGTTCCAAAAGATCAGTGCATCCCTAGACCCATCTTCAAAGCAGCCCACATGGCTGGGAGGTCCGTCCTGACATGGATACCCCAAATACCACAGAAATAGCATTTCCCACAACAGATGGTCCCGTCTGGTGTCAGTTGATGATGGGAACCAGAAGGGAAGGAAGACTCAGCTACATATTTCAGAATTGTCTGAAAGCCTCAGGTCTCAGCCTGACTTTCCCAAGCTATGAAAAAGAAACAACAATGTGAAAGAAATAGGAGATGGGGGCGGTGTTTGAAGGACAACACCTCCAAACGGCCATCCTCCAAGTTGTTCGTGTCTTCTTCCTCCAGAAATCACTTTCTATATATTTCGCTTATTTTACCTTCCTCCCTACCCCCAGTAGAGTATAATCTTCATGAGGGGAGATACATGTTTGCTTTTGTCTCTGTGTCTCCAGTATTTAATAAATACTTGTTGGGGGGCATCTCCAATAGACTCTGATCTATATCTGGCCACTGGAACCAAATGGCTCTAGATGAGAAAATGAGGCTGGTGACTTTGCACAGCCCTTCCTCACTTAAATCCAGTTTACTTGCATGTTGTGGCATCATCTCCCTGATGTCATGGTCCTCTTTGAGAACAAAGGACAAACAAATGTTTATTGGTGGATTGGTATTCTATCAACATATTGATATTGATATTCTATCTCCTAAATGGCATATAAGGTCTTTGAGGGTGAGAATGCTATTGTTTGGTCATGTTCAACTCTTCCTGATAAGATGTATCCATGGGGTTTTCTTGGTAAAGATGCTGGAGTGCCTTGCTATTTCCTTCTCCAATGGATTAAGGCAAACGGAGGTGAAGTGACTTTCCTGGCTTGTCTCAGCTAATGAGAATCTGAGGTTGGATTTGAACTCAGATCTCCTTCACTCCAGGTCTAGCACCTTATCCACTGAGCCACCTCTCTACCTTGTGAGATGGCTGTAATTGAAGTTAGAAAGACCTGAGTTCAAGCCCTGCTTCTGATTCTCACTCTGTGACCGCAGGTAGATTGCTTAATGTTTCTAGACTTCCATTCTGAAATAACACTTGACACATAGTAGGTACGTATGTGCTTTCTGAATTAAATCGAATTGACTTCAGAGGCCACCTAGTCCAACCTATGTCTGAACAAGAGTCCCAGCTACATCTTCCCGAAGAAGTGGCCTGCCAGCCTCCAGTGATAGGGAGCCCACTGTCTCCAGAGGCAGCCTGCTTCATGGTAGGACAACTCTTATTGTGGAGAGGTGCTTTCCTGACATCAAGCACAAACATGTCACTTGGCCATTCCTCCCCTTTTATTGATTGACTATTACATGAAATTACCGACAAGTCTATCCTCCAAAGCCGCCTACTACTTGTGCTGTTTCTATCCAGACACTCAGATCTTTTCCTACTTTTGCCAGATCTTGTCATAGCTTTTCAGGATCTCTGCAGAGTGTACTGGGACAGACAGTTTTTAGATTTAGTTTTCTGCTTTAACAAAAAAGAAACTCATAAATATTTCTTACTCCTCCTCCTTCTCCTCCTCCTCCTCCTCCTTCTCCTTCTTCTTCTTCTTCTTCTTCTTCTTCTTCTTCTTCTTCTTCTTCTTCTTCTTCTTCTTCTTCTTCTTCTTCTTCTTCTTCTTCTTCTTCTTCTTCTTCATCTCTGAATTATTTCCCTCCTTTAAAGTGTAATATGCTTCCTGTATACTTAATGTATGTATATATATATATATACATATATATAAACTTTTATCAAAGAATATAAGATGAGTTTCATGATCCTGACCCCTCAGAAAAGAGGTTAACTTTATTTCCTATTTTCAGAGATTAAAAACTGATGCAGAAAGAGGAGAAGCAGTGTCTCATATGTGTAGGTGGTCAAGGAAGGAGACAAGCCCCCCAGCATGGTGAGTCTGCCTTTTCCAGGGGCACAAAGCTCACAAAATCTCAGGGGAAAAACTATTCTGAACACCCTGAAGTATTTTAGGTTCTGTTTTCTTCTCCAATGCTTGGGTTTTGAGTTCATTCCTCATGAAGCTCTATCAATCAAGTTCTGGGACATTGGTAAAGAGTACCCTTGTTAAGCATAGTTGGGTTTTTGTTTTGTTTCACTTTTTTGGACTGGATTTTTCTGTGTCAAACCACATTTCTCTTTTGCCAATGGGATTTGTTGTTATTCTGTCACAGAAGGGTGATGGGTTCCTGAGGCACCTTCATGGCATGAGTTTTGGAGTTCAAGGACCTGGGTTTGAATTCTTCTTCTAATGGGTATGACCTTGGGAAAGTCTTTTGACTTTCCTAGGTCTTGACTTTCTCTTCCGTAATATGAGGGAGGGAGATTAGATGACCTCTGAACATTGTAGAAACAGGATCTTATAACACTTGTTGGAAGGGCAGAGCAGCTCTAAGGTCTCAGCCTTGAAAAACCTGGGGAAGCAGTTGGGTCAAGATCAAAGACTAACTTAGGCTCTCTGTGATCCCTTGGTTTGTCTGCTACCAGCAATGAACCTTTGATAGGCCCATAGACTTAGAGCTGGAGGGGATCTCAGAGGCCTTCAAATCCAACCTCCTAGTTTTACAGATAGGGAAACTGAGGCCCCAGGAAGTGAAGAGACTTAAGGTAATATAGGATTATAAATTCCAGAGCTGGAAGGGACCTCAGAAGTCATCTGGTCCACTTTCCTTGTTTTACAGAAAAGAAAACTGAGTTCCAGGGGAGGTAGAGTGCCTTGTCCAAATTTATATACAGGTATTAGGCATAAGAAGCAGGATTTTCACCCTGGTCTTCTGAATCCAGAGGCAGGACTCCACTCTGTTACAAATTCAATTGGTGATTTCCATAGACAGAGAGAGTGATTTAAAGTCTAGGGAAATACTGGATGAGAGAATTCACTCTACCTGTGCAGATAGAATGCAGGAACTCTGTTATATTTTCTTTGAATGAATGATAATAATTAGCATTTATATAATGCTTAACAATTTGCAAAGTGCTTTACAAATATCTCATTTTATTTTCTCAACAACCTTGTGAAGTAGGCCCTATCATTATCCCAAATTTACAAATGAGGAAAGTGAGGGAGACAGTGGTTACGTAACCTGCCCAGGGTCTCACAGTTACTAAGTGTCTGTGGCTGGATTTAAACACTGCACTTCTTAACTCTAAATTCAGCGCTTTATCCATCAAGCTACCTGGATACTTCTGACAAAGTGTGTTCAGAATAGAGGGGGGTAATCCAAAAGGGCAAGGCACCTCCTGGTGGGACTGGGATAGATCTCCTGTTGAATGTGGGATTTGAGTTGAGTCTTGAAAGAAACAACAAAAGCCAAGGTGGGGCAGAGTATTCTAGACGTGGGGGCAGCTGGGGCAAAGGTTTCCAGTCTGGAGACAGCGTGTCATATGCAATGAACAGAAAATAGATAAGTGATGCTGGATCATAGAGGAAAGTAAAATAAAAGAAGACTGGAAAATTAGAAAGGGGTCAGGTTCAGAAGAGTTTTAAAAGCCAAACAGAGGATTTTATATTTGATCCTGGAGGTACCAGGGAGTCACTGATGTTTATTGAGCAGTGAGAGGACAAGGATCTATCTACACAAACACACATAAACACACACACACACAGAATTAGAGTGGAGAGAGACTGAAGACAGGTAGACTTTTCACAAATCTATTGCAATAGTAAGTAATTAATAAACATTAATTAATTCATTTGAATTCATAAAGATCTGTCATGCTCTGAGATTCTCTGATCCTCCAGATTCAGTAAAAGCTGGAGATGGTGATGCTGTGTGTGGAGTGGAGTGAGTTGGCTTAGAATGATAATTCTACTACTACTGCCACCATTGCCACTACTACTACTACTACTACTACTACTACTACTACTACTACTGCTGCTGCTGCTGCTGCTGCTGCTGCTACTATTATGAAATAATAGCTAACATTTATATAGTGATTTGAGGTTTGCAAAATATTTCATATTTACTATCTCATTTAATTCTCACAACAGCCCTGGAAGGTCGTCATAAATATCCCCATTTCACAGCTGAGGAGACTAAGGCTGAGACAGGGAAAGGGACTTGGCCAGGATCATGAAGTTACTAAGTGCCTGAGATCACCTTTAACTGTGTTGTGTCTGCAAAGGAGTTCGGGCTACCTTAACTATACAAACAGTCCAGATACTGTATTTCTAAGCCAGTGCTGGAATGGGGACTGGGCAGATAGATCTGAGAAGGAAAATGCCAACTCTCTCCTCCCTTCCCTTCCCCACTGGGGCAGATCAAGCTATCCTGGACCTTGGGGGCATCAGCCCATCACCCCCAGGGGGCAGCCCCAGACCTTGAGCTGGCTCTTGTCAAAAGGACAGAGTATTTGCTGGACAAAAGACTGGGAGAGGGTGGAGTCTGGGACTGATCGCCCCACAGTTTAATCCCAGCCACCTCTAACTCTAACTGTTTACCAGCTTGGACAGAAAGGCACTCTTAATGCTGTGTAAATATGACTTGCCGAAGGACTTTGCTTCCTTGGCTGATTCTTGGGCTTTTCAAATCAACATTATTAATTGGATGGCTTATCAGTAAGAGCTGTCTGGTAAGCAGGCAGGACATGGTTCCAGCCTTGGGGGCTACATGGAAACTGAGCAATGTCCAGCACATGGACCAAAGAGAGGCGAGTGACTGAAATGCCGAAATAAGTTGACCTCGGCTGGCTACGTCAACCTTCAAAGGGTAAAAGGAAAATTCGTCACTCAGTGATTTCTCTATCTCACAGGAAATTCAGCATTTCTTAGAACTTCCCGAGGCAGCTTCTCCAGGAGGAGAGGTCATGAAAGATGACTCTCAGTCTGGGACATTTCTTCTTCTTCTTCTTTTTTTTTAATGCCGTCTTCAGACTTTGCACCTTAGCTTGAGTCACATACTACATCTGCAGCATTCTCCCTTCTCACCCCGGCTTCTCCTTTGCTCCTTTTAAGTTTCAGTTCCAGGGTCATCCTTTCCATAGCCTTTCCTGTCCCCAGGTGTTAATGCTTTCCCTGATCTCTCTCTCTCTGTTTGTCTCTCTGTCTCTGCCTCTGTCTCTCTCTTTCTCTCCCTCTCTCTGTCTCTGTCTCTGTCTGTCTGTCTCTCTGTTTCTCCCTCTCTGTCTCTCTGTCTCTGCCTCTCTCTCCCTCTCTCTCTCTGTCTCCATCTGTCTCTGTCTCTCTGTCTGTCTCTGTCTGTCTGTCTCTTTTTCTCCATCCTCTCTTCTTCTTCTTCTCTCTCTGGTCAGGGAGAGGAAGATGACTAGGATACTAACAAACCAACACTAGATTTGACTTCAGATGTCAGGGGTTCAAATTCTGACTCTGCCCCTTGCTACTCAGGAGACCAAAGGCATACATTTTAGTGTTCAAAACAAGGTGACTGCTCTGAATGACTTTTTATATCCCCCTTTAGACCTAACTCTATTATAAGATTAATTTAATGGATAACTAATAAAATTAATTTAATGGATAACAGTAATAGCTGACATTTAAATAGAGCTTTAAGGTTTGCAAAGTGCTTTACAGATGTTATCTTATTTCATCCTCACAACAACGAGGGGGGTAGGTGCTATAATTATCCCCATTTGATGGACAGGGAAACCGACACAGATGGAAGTTAAGTGACTCAATCAGGGTCATACAGTTAGTAAGTATCTGAGTTTAGATTTGAACTCATCTTCCTGACTCCAGGTCCAGCACACGCGCGCGCGCACACACACACGTACACAAAAGTATATTTCTATACATCCATCTATGTGTATATATACATATAGATAGATGTATATAAATATATATATATATATATACATGTATGTGTATATACACAAGAACACACACACACATACATATTGTTGGTGAGACTGACTTTTCATGACCCTATTTGAGGTTTTCTTAGCAGCAATCCTAGAGTGGTTTGCCATTTCCTTCTCTAGTCTATTTTACAGATGAGAAAACTGAGGCCAACAAGGTAAAGTCACACTTACATATACAGATACATCTACATGTGATAGCTACTTATCTATGTATATGATATTCCCCCAAGTAGAATGGAAGCCCCTTGAGGAGAGGGCACATTTTTTTCTGTTTTGTGTCTGTCACATAGGAGATGCTTAGCAAATACTTATTAAATGGAATGAAATTGAATACAAGGACCTTGAACTTTATTTGTGTAGACAATCTTTCCCCCAGTGCAGACTGTAACTCCTCCACACTTTAGTATTAAGGGTCTTCATAAGTTGCCAAATTCTTCAGCTGGTAACTAACCCTCAGGTGAGAAGCTAGGCTGGGTCTTTGATGACACACATAAGTAACTGTCACCTGGTCTGTGCTGAGGTGGGGACTCCTGAAACCCTCATTTTACTCTTGAGGAAACTGAGGTCCATCCTTCCCAGCTTGGTGAGATCTACCAGAGGTGGGCTTCCACTGCCATTCAATTTAATCTCATTCCATTTAACAAGTATTGATGGACATCAAAAAC
This sequence comes from Bettongia penicillata ogilbyi, assembly GCA_023548195.1. Lineage (NCBI taxonomy): Eukaryota > Metazoa > Chordata > Mammalia > Diprotodontia > Potoroidae > Bettongia > Bettongia penicillata. The sequence continues at coordinate 50,393 of JAJHZJ010000236.1, forward strand.
AAAAGTTACTTCCCTCCAGGAGTCTTACATTATGTGTGGGCATAGCCTTTGAGATCTCATGCCACCAGAAAGTATTGGAAGAGATGTCTTTAGTTTATTATGAGGCCTTAATATCTTTGACAAATGTTTTTAACATTTCATTTTGCGCTTTCTTGTGTCTTCAGATTCTGTTGTTTGCTTTAAGTAATAAACCGTCACATTTACAGTTACATAGCAAGTTACATATATTATCTTGCTTCTATCATTTACTACCTTGGAGAGGTCACCTATCCCGGGTCTAAGTTTCCTCCTCTTTAAAATGAGAGGGTTAGACTCCATGGCTACTCGGTCTAAATCTGTGATCCCCTTTGAGTCTCAAAACACTTTGGAATTTAATAGTAGAAGATTCTTCTCAGTTTACAGGGAAACAACATTCCTAGGGCTTCAGGGACTAGTCCCTCATCTTGCCGCCAACGATAGATGGAACTGGGACACACAGCTGATCCCAACTCCTTTCTGTTATGCCATGATAACATTCTCCCATGAGAATGCTTGTGTCCAATGCTAGTATCTACTCTTCCTTGGAGCTGGAAGAGGCCCTCAGATCAACTAATACAGTCCTCTACTTTTCAAGAACCATCCCCCCCCCCACAAAAAAATTCCCCTTCCCTAAATAAAGTGTTGAACCTGAGATCATATCATACAGGGTGAGAGAAACAAAGACTCTTAGAATGTAAGGGCTTTGTTCTGGCTCCCACAGTAAACAAATTTTGCAACAGGGGTGGGCTGGAGTCAACCCTGAGTGCTAGAGAGCTGATTGTTCAATTTTCAATTTGATCATTTCCATCTTAGAAATAAGTGATCATGACTTGATTTTTTTGTTTTATTGACTGTCTAGCTTTAAGAAAGCATTAAGATTATACTAAAAATATGACATTAGTACATTTTTCCCCCAGAGAGCCAGTTGTAAACATTGACCTCCATTCCAGTCCTCTGGAGGAGGGATTCAAACCTAGGATTCCTGAGTCTAAGTCCAACAATCGATCCATGACATCACACTCCTTCTCTAAAGACTTTTAGCCTGAAAAAGAGATTATACTGATAAACTAGATAACAAGTTGGATGGCAAAGGGTCTAAAGCCCCTACCAGGTGAGGGAAACTAGGAATATTTACCCTGAAGAAAACAGAATGGGGGAGAAGGTGGGGAATGGAAAGAAATGTAGAGAAAACACTAGCTCATCTAACACCATTCATTCATTCATTGATCCATTCAGCAGATGCTTATGGAAAGCCTACTTTGTGTAAAACATCACCCTAGACACTGAGGAAGATGAAAATTTAATTGAGATTTGACTCTTAGCCTCAAGAAAGTGACAGTCTGGTGGGAAGGGGGTGCGGGTTGAGAAAAGATGTGCCACATACACAAGTATGCTGTACTAGAATTGTACTATGAAAGTGAGCATTGCCAGGGTAAGAAAGATGCCCCATGTGAGGTCCAGGGATTTCCATCTGGGGAAATGAAATTGTCAGACAGCTGGGGGATTAAGTGCATTTTTCAGGAACTCTAAAAGCTTACCATCCAAGTTGAAATATGCTGGAGTTCTGTGGATATTCTTTCCTGCCTTCTCCAAGACTAACACTGTGAGAGTCTTGACATAGAAACTATGTCATCTGACTCCGTTCCAGGGTGTCTCTCAGTATTATCTGGGGAGGGGAGGAGAGCTGGGGAGGGGAGGTTTTCTGTAATGATCCTGACACCTTGTCACTAGTGTGTAAGTAAAGTGATATCGTAAGATTGGAATTGTCTACTTTTATTCAAGCATATTTTAAATGTCATTGTGTACTATGACATGTTAGAAAAAAGCAACTATCTTAATTAGAACATCATGTCTTCAGAGATGGAAGGGACCTTCGAGCCCTGGATTTGAAATCAGAAGTTTTGGATTTGGTTGTAATTTGGGGCAAGTCACTTTCCCATTTACTTCAGTATCCTCATCTCTAAAAAGAGCTAGAGAAGGAAATGGCAAACCACTCCAGTGTCTTTACCAAGGAAAACTTAAATGGGGTCACAGAGAGTTGGGCATGACTGAACAATAGCAAACCTCTCTATTGTTAAGAAACTTCTCCTGGACCTTACATGATGTTTTGTTTCACAGTTCTCTAATGTACATTTCATATGCTATTATGTATCATAGTGTCTTATTCCCTTGAATAGATAGCAAGCCCCTTGAGGGCAAGAACTCCCTAAGGGTATATGTTATGTACATATACATATACATATACGTATGTATACACACACACACACACACACCTAATGAGGGTTTGATTTTTTTTAAATGAGGTAGATAATGAGTAAATATACTTACTATTTAACCTTGATAAACAGATGGCTCATGAGAAACCAATCAACAAGCATTTATTAAGTACTTACTGTATATCAGGCACTGTGCTAAGAGAAACATTGTTTTGTGGGCTTTTAAGGTTGGTGAATTTATAGCTGAAAAGGACCTCAGAGACCATCCAATTTAACCTTCTCATGTTATAGATGAGAAAATGGAACCCTAAAGAGATTGAGCCCATCACATAGAGATGGAATTTGAACCCAGGTCCTCTGCCTTCAAACCCATTGCTCTTTCCATTGACCCACGCCAACTCCTTCATTTGATTCCTGCAGGCAGGAAAACTGCCTGGTTTTGACCATTGTAATTACCTAGGATCAAACTCCTGAACTGATTTGACTTTCGCAGGCTTGAACACACAGTCCAACAAGCAGACCATCGCTCATGAGTTGTAACTCAGAAAGAAAGAGCCAGAGAACACTTGTCTACCATGAAAAGCATTTTTAGGTCCACTTATCCCTGAGGGACATCCTGAGTCACTTTCCTCAGAAATTCTCAACCTAGAAGACACAATAGCTGACCCACTCAGCTTGGCCAGTTCAACAGCCTGTCAAGGCCTTTTCCTGTCCTGGCCCAAGGCTATTTCAAACCCCTGTCAGTCATTCTAAACAGCATCAGGCATGGGGCAAGGCTAGAGCTAAGATATATCCACTCTTTCCTTTCTCCTACCAAATGAATGCATACAGAAGCCAAATTCAGTTACATGCAGAGGTGACCAGTTCCAGATTGAATCAGCCCTGTTGCTTTGGTGTGTCCTGAATTACAGCCAGTGGGACCTACAATAGCTATGTCAAAGACCAGTAGGTGCCCTCTGTGGATCCTTTAATGTGATTTCAATAATTTATAATAAAAGAAATTCAATTAAATATCTATATTCTTGGCACCTAATAGAGCACCTTGAATACAGTTGGTGGTTAATAAATGCTTATTGATTGATTACTCTTTCCTTTTTACACTGGCCATTGCAATTCACAAGCAGAATAATCAATAGTAATAGTCAATAAACACTTATTAAACACCTACTGTATATCAGGTACTGTGATAAATACTGGAAGAGGAAAAGTAAAAACGTTTTCTGCTGATCATAGAGGTGCTTCTATGACCTTCACAACAACCCTGTGAAGTAGGTGCTACTATTTTACAGTTGAGGAAACTGAGGCAGACCAAGGACTTTTAGGATAGACCAGAATGTTCAAGTAAGAGGCTCTGTAGAAATTTAGCAGTAGAGGCAGCTAGGTGGAATAGCAGAGAGAGGACTGTGCTTGGAGTCAGGAAGACCAGAGTTCAAATTCTATCTCAAGTTCTTAGCTGTGTGACCCCAAGCAAGTTACTTAATCTCTGTTTGCCTCAGCCTCTTTATTGTAAAATCATAGCACTTACATCCCAGGGTTGTTGTGAAAATCAAATGAGGTATTTGTAAAAGTACAGTGTCTGGCATATAGTAGGCAGTTAGTAGATAATTTCTTCCCCCTCCCCATTAAACCATATTTCCTTGGGATTTGCTGGGTAGAACCTCAACTATCTTCTAAAGAACAACTCAGATGCTATTTCCTACACAAGGTCTTCCTTGCCCTCTGGTGGTTAATTTTTTCTCCCTCTTGAAACTACTTTCGATTACTTTGCATAAACTTCATATTTCTCTGTCTGTGTGTACTTTGTGTCTTCCCTCCTCCTAGTAGAATATAAGCTCCCAAGGTCAGGCATTGTTCATTTTTGTCATTATGTACTTAGCGCCTAGCATCGTATCTGGCACATAGTAGGTATTTTATAAATCCTTGTTAGATTGCATTGACTAGCATTGTACCAGTCTCTTTTTATGACACAATTTTCCATCCCCAGCAATGCAAACATTTCTGTGGATAATGCTTAGATGTTGGCTGAGACTCAGAAATAACAGAGGCACTGTTCCAACAGAAAATAATAAGCCTTGCTTTTTATTACTTAATTTATCAACACTCTACTGGAAAAACATCTTGTTAACTGGATAAGAAGAAACTGTGTTCCCCAGTCCAGCACTGGCTGATGGAAACAAACGTCAGGCAGAGTAATGAATCCTGTTATCGTCAGAAGCAGCAGCAGCTAGAGGACGACATCATTCAGACAGGGGAATGGAGTTAAATAGCAATGCTTTATGCTAACATAGAGTCCTTCAGTCCCAGAGTCCTCCAACATTCCAGCATAGCTCAGCTCACCAACCTCACAAAAATCCCAATCTGGGGAAAGTCCAGAGCAGGGCAGCCAGAAGAGAGAAGGGCACCAAGGTCATGTCCATATGATGATCAGGTGCAGAAATTGAAGATACTGTGGTCTCAGAAGACCAAAGACTTAGGGTGGGAATTGGGGACTGTCTTTAAGTATCTGAAGCATTCTGGTTATAGAAGAGGGGTAAATATTATTCTGCTTGACCCCAGAGGGCAGAAAATCCCTGTGACTTCTGGGATCAGATATAAACAATGGTAAAACCACTAGCTTTGGAGATTGGATTTGGGTTCAAATCTTGACATTTCCTACCTTTCAAACCTTGGTTAAATCACTTAATCTCACTCATCTTGGGTTTCCTCAAGTCTAATCTTTGATCCTATAAATGCCTGGAAATGCCTAGTTTTTTCCTTAGCTATTTATTATTTCCAACTATCCAATTAAAGAAGCTTTTAATAACAGTAGCTAATATTTACAAGAGCTTTAAGATTTACAAAGTAGTTTTGCCTTTATCATCTCATATGATCCTCACTTCACACCTGCAAAGATGCTGCTAATATTGCCTCCATTTTACAGATGAGAAAGCTGCGGCTGGGAATGAATGCCTTACAAACAGCCAGGTGTAGGACTAAATGCTAAGGATCCAAAAAAGAAAGTGAAACAGTCCCTGACTTCAAGGAGCTAATATTCTGCTGAAAGAATTGTTAACAGCCGACTATCATAGAATTCCAGATTTACATATGGAAGGGACCACAGAACTTGTCTTGTCCAATTCCCTCCCTTCCCCCATCCCAGCCTAGAGACTTGTCCAAAATCACACAAGTAGCAAAATACAGGACTGGAATTCCTGCCCAGGTCCTCTGACTTTTCATGCAGCTCACTTGAATGTGAAGTATTAAGCATGAATTAAGCAGAGATGGAAGTGATTATTTTATCTGAGAAAAAAAAATAGCATGTGGATCCACAGTATTTAATGACACCTTTTTTTTACTTGTGGTCATTATTTAGTTGACAACTTTGTGATCCCATTTGTGATTTTCTTGGCAGATATTGGAGTGGTTTTATCATTTCCTTCTTCAGCTCATTTTACAGATGAGGAAACTGAGGAAAACAGTGTTAAGTGACTTGCCCAGGGTCACATTACTGGAAAGTATCTGAAGTGAGATTTGAACTCAGGTCCTCCTGACTCCAGGGTGGACAGTCACTCTATCCACCAAACCACTTAGCTGTCAAAGCTTTTTCCTCTAACTGTCCCCAGTGTTTAGAATGTTTCACTCCTTGGCTTTCCTAATTTATTTCAAGACTCAGATCAGATCCTACCTTCTGTAGGTGATGTTTCTTGGTCCAATTGCCACCCCCACTCCCTGCCCTGGTCCTTACCACTGCTTGAGTTTCCTCTCTGAGAGGAGTTCCTAACAATTCTGTAAAAATCTTTTAAGTACACAGTTATTTACATGTAGTCTCCCCCAATAGAATGCAGGCGGCACATTTAGGGTGGTTGTTCCTTTTGCCTTTCTTTGTATCTCCAGCCTTTAGGACAGGGTCTGGCACATAAAAAGTGTTTAATAAGTAAGAGCTCATTGACTGAGTGAGCAAAAGAGTGAGCAGTTCTAAATCAGGCCCTGGACCTGATGAAATTTGAAAAGAGGAAGATTTAGGCTTGATTTAAGGAAAACTTTCTTTGAAGTTAGAACCTATGCAAAGTGTAAGGGTTGCCCCTCATGGTGGTGAGCTCTCCCTCTCTGGAGGAGGAGATTCTTGGACTCTATGGCCCCTGAGGTGCCTCTTGACTCTGAGATTCTGAAGATGAGCCAGACCTCACAGAGAAATTTAATATCTCCTGCATCACCAGTCTGTTTGGTTTCCATAGAAATCTGTGTTTAGAGGTAGTGGTGGTTGTGGGAGGGGGAAAATTCTTAGCAAATATATCCAGGAAAGATGGACCATGGCCCTATGAATAAAGACAGGTGTTAATGATGTTGGTGACAGATGGTGGGTGATGGATGTTGCCTGGGTGAGATCATCTGGGGACTAATGCTTTAGGAGATTTTTTTAACAGACTAATGTATCCTTTACTATGTGAGTTTGGAGTCAGAGGTCCTGGGTTTGAATCTCAGCTCTGTCATCCATGTTAGAAAGCTACAGATGACTCCCATTCCTTCCACATTTATCCCACCCCAAACTCTGTTCCTCACTCTGGAGATAGATTGATTCTCTGAAAGCAGGTGAATTCTCAGCTAGGACAAAACCCAATTCCATAGGGCTCTATTTCGTTTCCCAGAGAATTTCAATAGGAAAGACATGGGCTTACAGAATTGTAACCCTCTCATCTTCGTAAGAAGGAGGGAGTCCTTATTTACAACCAGTATCACTTTCCAAAACTCCTTGACAAGTACAGTAAATGTTAAGAATTCATGGAGAATAAAACATGAGGAAACTTATTTCTTTCTTCCTTAGTGCATTAAGTTATAGATTCCATACACTGTGAATCAAAATCTCTGTCAACTCAGAGAGCAATGGGAAAGTCATGGTGGGTGGAAATAGATGGTGGGATATTTACAAGGATGATTTTATACCTAGAAGTAATTTAAAAAACAGAAGCTCATAGTTCTAGAACTGGAGTGACTTCAGAGGTCATCCATTAGATAGTAAGCCCTTGAGGGCAAGGGCTATCTTTTTTTCAATTTGTATCTCCAACACTTAGCACAGTGCCTGGCATATAGGAGGCATTTCATAAAGGTTTACTGGATGGGATTGCATTTAGTCTAGTTCCTTTATTTTATAAATAAAGAAACTGAAGCACAGAGGTACTATGCTACCAGACATGTACCCAGGTCCTTGGACTTCAAAGTTAGAATTCACTATGCTGCTCCATACAACATCAAGGATATATATGACTAGAAGAGGAGAGGAGTTGATCGTGTATCCAGAGTGAGGTATACCAAGCAGACAACCTGGATGTTACATAAAAAAAACCCAATAACAACAACAGAGAGGCTTCCAGGGTCACCCATGTGGATCTGTGGAAGAGCAAAGGTGAGAAGGATTCAGTAAGAAGAGATGTGGATAGCATCAGCCAGTCAAGAATTTATCATATTCCTCCTATGTACCAGGAACAATGCTAGATCCAAAGACAAAAATGAAATATTTCCTGCCCTCGAGAATCTGACATTCTAGAACCCATGTCCATGGATATGTCAAAATGTTGCTCAGTTATTTTTCAGTCGTGTCCAACTCTTCACAATCCCATATGGAGTTTTCTTGGCAAGGAAACTGAAGTGGTTTGCCATTTCCTTCTTCAGATCATTTTACGGATGAGGAAATTAAGGAAAACAGGGTTAAGTGACTTGTCTGGGGTCACACAACTAGTAAATGTCTGAGATCAGATTTGAATTCAGGAAGTTGAGTCTTCCTGACTCCAAGTCTGGTGTTCTGTGTACTATGGGACCACCTATGGGACATACTGTATGTCTATGAATGCAATCGATTAAAGTGTAAGAAACAAAGACATGAGGGATTCAAAGAAACATAAGGAGACTTATATGAACTGATGCAGAAAAAGAAAATGGAAGTAAAAGAAAAATATACACAATTGCTATAGTTCTGTAAACAGTGATACTTTTAAAAGGTAACTGGCTTTTAAAAGGCAGTGGTTGATCTTGGTCCCAGAGATGGTGAAACACATTATCCTCCTCTAGGTAGGGAGGTGGATCTTATGGATGTGGAATTCTGCATGTGCTGTTATGGTGATTAGATTTGCTTCAATTGATTTAGTTTGTTTCAGGGGAGATTCTTGTGTGTGCTGGCAACACATCAGAAAAGCACGAAAAAACTAAAGGCATCATCGAAACTTTAAAGGAATAAACAAAATGAAGGAAGTTGACTAGATTAGAGAGGTCAGATTTGCAGACCTCTAGAGTTCCTTGAACTAGATTAAAATGTATTTGAGAAATATTTAACTAAAATGAATAAAAAAATCAACATAACATAGATAATGTTAATTTGTGGTCTTCTCAGCATGAAGCTGGCAGGAATCTGTTTCTATCTGAGTTTAACACAGCTGGAGATGACCTGTAAGGTCTCTCATAGTATTAAAACTAACCCTCCCTAAAACTATTTGTTATTTATCTATAAATATTTTATATCGACTTATCTGTGTGTCTATTCTTTCCTCCTGCAGAATGTAAACTAGTTGAGGGCAGGGACATTTTTTGTCCTTGTATCTCCAACACCAACACTCTGACACTGATAAATCTCTTAACTAAATGTTTGTTGAATGAATCTATGATCCTATGAACTTGGATTTAAGAGATCATTTCAAGGATGGGTGGAAATTTGGCATTCGACTTGGAATGACAAATTAGAGCCAAGGAGTGCTTGGGGATAAAGCCAAAGACAAGATACAGCAAAGCCATCTTCAAATATACCATTCAAAGCATGTATCGAATGAGCCAACTCTGATTGCATTTATTAGTGTGTATAAATTCCTTAAGGTAAGGGATTAAATGACATTAATTATCCCCCCACCTCATATCCCTTATAAACCTTCAAAGTTTATAAAGCCCAAGAAGACCTGAGTTAAAAATCCTGCCTCTCATTGATTGTATTACCCTGAGCAAGTAGGTCACTTAGTGTCTCTGGGACTCAGTTTACTCAATTATAAAATGAGAGGGTTAGACTAGATGACCTCTGGCACCCTATGCTTCTATAAGGAAAGAGTTTGGGTCATGATCTCCCTTTTGAAAAAAGGAAATTGAGACTGTGAGAGAAAAAATAGTTTGCCCATGGTCACCTAGCTAGGAATTTATCTATCTATCTATCTATCTATCTATCTATCTATCTATCTGTCTTCTATCCATCCATCCATCTATACATATATATACATATACATGTAATAGGGTTAGCTATAAATATACATAAAATGCTTTCTATGTATTATAAATATATACATAATTTTGATATATATCAGAGGAGAGAGAGATGGAGAAATAAAGAGAGAGAGAGAGATATTGAGATGAAAGGAAATTTAGAGACCACATAGATCTCACTGTCTCATTTTACAGAGGAGGAAACTGAGGTGCAGAAAAGATTGACTTGCCCAAGATCACACAGGTATTAGTCAACAAAGCCTGATTCATATTCCAGTTCATAAAGCTACACTCTAGGGATTTTTCCCCTGCACCTCAATACTTCTAGTTAAATTCAGGTCACAAGATTCCAAGGCCAGCCCTCTTTCCATTATATCACTGTAATCTGAAAGGGTAAAACACACACACACACACACACACACACACACACACAGAGAAACTTTTAAATCTTGGGGGAAAATATCAGCACTCCCACATATGTAGACTAAAATGAACAGGAGTCTGTATTTCAGCTTTTAAAATGATGATAATCACAGTTTGCCATAGGAATTTAATGAAGGCTACCCAGATCAGGAGCTAATTCCTGGCTTGTTTCTCACACCCAATACAATGACCATATGGATCTGTGACTCGTGTGTGTGTGTGTGTGTGTGTGTGTGTGTGTGTGCGTGTGTGTGTATTTTAAGGCTGAAAATGCTAAATGGGCTCCTTAACTGATATATTTCTCCTCCTCCTAATAGCGCTGCCCAACTTAATTAACTCCATCTCGCACACACCTGAAGATTGGAGATTTTATTGGCTCTCCCATCTGGCTTTTATAACGCCAGTTATGTACACAATAAATCCTGCTTCAGAACTTAATTCTGGCTAAGAGAGCCGTCCGGCTTGATGTCATCTTTCTTAACAGCACTCATAGAAAGAGACTGTGGAAATCATTAGTAGCTGGAGAGCCTCACACATTGGGGAGTGCCGGGAGCCTGTTTATTTTTAAAATCCTGCTTTATTTTAAGAGCAAGTATTTCCCTCTGAAGTCAAAAGGGCACTGGGTTGGGATTCAGAAGACCTGGGTTCAAATTCTCCCTTTGTTTCAAACTCCCTGTGTGGCGATGGGGAACCTCTCTCTACTCTGGTTTTGATTCTCCATAAAATAAAGGGGTTAAACTAGTAAATGGTTCCTAAGGCTCCTTTCAGTTCTAATGGATTATTCTATGGTTCCTATTCTCTTTCTATTCTGTTCTATTCTATTCTGTCTACAAAGATCTATACACTTACCAAGTTATCAAATTTTGTCATTTCTATCCCCAAAGCATCTCTACCATTTATCTCCTTCCCACTCACAGAGCTTCTAATTTAGGTCAGGTCCTGATCTGACACTTGGACTATTGTCTCCTAAGTGTTCTTTGGGCTTCCGGTCCCTGCAGATGCCAAATGGCAATTTCTAAACCCCATATTTGGCCTTGTCCTTTTCTGGAGTCATATCAATGAATGGTAACCGATCGCCTCTTTTTATAAGATACAAGCTCTTCAGCCTGGTATTTAAATCTTTCACAATCTGGCTCCCATCTATCCTCCCTCTTTACTTCTTCCTCTTAGAATTTCTTAATTTTCTTCAAAGCTCAGGTTAAATGTTAACCACCTACACAATCTTCCAAGTTGTTAGCTATCTCCTTAATTTTTTTTTAAATTAGTTTGTCTTTATTTGTATTGACTTGTCTACACATGATAGGCAGAATGTAAGATCCTTGAAGACAGGGGATTCCCTTATTTTTGCTGGTGTATCCCCAGCACCTTGAATACAATAGGCATCTAATAAATGCTTGTTGAATTTAATTTGTTGAACTGACCGGTTGGGATCTGAGTGTTCTGGTGGAATTTATGTAACCTCTCTGATGTGATCCCAGGGTACCTGCTCCCCTCCCTGTGGGAGTTAGACACTAGGGGAGGGGGAAGTCAAGGTCCATTTGTTTACCTTCGAGGTTAACATCTCAGAGGCTACCACTTCCAAACTGGGGATGTTTTGTCTGCTATTCTGATTCCAGCTTTGTCAGAAAATGTCAGCGGGGCCAGGAGGGCAAGGGCTTCCTCATGATTGAGGATTTTCTTTCACATGACCTTCCTAAAGCTGATTTGGGGCTCCAGACAGGACAGGCCCTGGCTCTGACAGGGGCCGGCTGGCAGGGGCAGTCTGGGGTCCCCCAGGGCATTCTGGCATTCTTAAACTAACTGGAGGCTGCTGCCCTGCCTCCTAGTCATCCTCCCCCGCCCCCACCCTCCCAGCTATATTTTACAAGCTGGTCTGGCCGCTTTTCTCAGGGAGGGTAAGAAACATCCCCTCTATGTTCTTTTTTTTTTTTTTTTTTTTTTTGGCTTGAGAATCAAACAAAGCAAAATTAAAAAATTAAGGGGGTGAGCATTTTCCAAATCTCTTTTCCTTTCAGGAGGAATTTCAGAGTGGTTAACTTAGAAGCAAAAAGCCTGTAAGGAGGAGTCATCTAAAATCTTTTTTTCCCAAAGAGGTTTCCCTTCAGTGACCCCCAAAAACAGCTTCATAACAGGAATCAGTCCCTTGGACATGCAGATCATTTAAAGATGACAACAGAAGCAGCCGGTTATAAATTAATGGGAAGAAAATTAATTAGTTTCCTTGCTCCCTGGATTAACC
>JAJHZJ010000236.1:67500-167500 GCA_023548195.1 Bettongia penicillata ogilbyi
TTAAGGGAAATCAAGAAAGTGCATAGTCAGAGGGGCTCATTAGTGTAGTGGTCATGGGCTGAAGGATCTATTGTTATTTTTTTCAACCATAACTCTCAAATTACATCTACTCCATCATAGACACATTTTTCTTGGTAACAATGGCAGTAAACTCACATCAATGAAATTGGTAGCCCTTGATATAGTAAAGAATATACAACTATAGTCTACTCTTTTATTGCTGCTATAATTTCATAACTGTTTTCTACAGTACAATTTTTATTATTCAGTACTGTCCAACTCTTCATCTGGGATTTCCTTGGCAAAGATACTGGAGTGGTTTGCATTTCCATCTTCAGCTCATTTTATGGATAAGGAGATTGAGGCAAAGAGGGTGAAGTGATTTGCCCAGTGTCGCACAACTAGTAAGTATGTGAAACCGAATTTGAACTCAGGTCTTTCTGGCTCCAGAGCCAGTGCTCTACACACTACAGTGTCACCTATGACTACGTTCTCACTCTATTTTGCTAGTATGCTTATCCTTTCCACATTGTTTCTTGCTCTATCATGGTTTCAATATTTCACAGGTTGGCATAAGAAATTAAAAGGGAATTTTGAGAGAGTTTTGCAGAAGCTTAAAACAACATGCAAAGACCAACATATGACACAGGAAAATGTTTTCAAATTCAGAAATGGATAAAATAAATTTATAGTACTGTAAAACATCAACAGATTTCATTTTAATACCATAATAATTCAAACTTTTTCTCTGATATGAAGAGAAGACCAAAAATGTTTACTTGGATTTTCCTGACTGTGGGGGTGCTGCACCCCTAACCCCCATGATGTGGAAAGGATAACTGTAGTCTCTGATTCTTCTGTGTCATTACAACTGCCATGCTATAATTCTACTAATTTTTTATTATAACTAGAACTCTATCACTACTGTGTGATAACTCTAGTTTTGTAGTAGATAGAAGCCTGGCTGATTAGTTATGAAGACCTAGGTTGAAGCCCTGTCTCAGACATGCTGTCTTTATGAATAAGTTATATCCTCCAACTTCCCCAGCCACCTCTATTACTCTGAGCGATAGAATAGGTGTTGATCCTCATTGGTAGAGGGAGATTCTCTTACAGATTCAGTTTTAAAAAAAAAACCAGATCCTAGGAATATGTCAATTACTTCACAATCTTATTAATTCAGTCAATCCCTCCAAGGGTGCAGATTCCAATTCAGCCACACCTTTTTTATCTTGTATGGTTCTTGTCCAGGACACAAAAAGTGAAGGGTTCCACCCAATATCCTGGGGGCTTCTAGGAGGGAGGGGAGAAGAACTACCTCTAAATATCTTGAAATTTAAAAGATACAGCTGGAGGATGCCATCTATTCATCACTAATCCATGGCACACACTCAATCTTATAATAGAAGGGTCCTAATGTTTCCCATTCATGAGAGAACTTTTCTCACAAAAACTCAAGGTTACTTTCTGTTAATCGTGGTTTCATTTATCAATCAATAGGTTCCTGGATGGACCTCAGTTATCCCTGCAAACCTTCACTGCAATCTGTGGGGAAATGCTATCATTTCCCACATTTTTCAGAATGACGTCTGAAGTCTAGAGAATTTGACTGATTTGCTCAAGGTCATGCTAAGGGTAAAGAGAGATTTTAGATTTCCTGAATCCTAAATTTCACACATTAAGCTAACTTCATGCTATTCCTCCCCACATACAAGATGGCATGGAGATAAGTTTGTCTTACTTCAAGAAAACTCTGAGAAGACATTTTCAAAATTATAAAAGATATGTTGCAAGGAATTCTTTGCTTAAAAAATTAATAGAGGAGACAACAATTTCTGGACTAATGATAATCAGTAGACCTGAGTTCTATTCCTAGTTATGTCACTACTACTACTACTACTACTACTCTACTACTACTACTACTACTACTACTACTACTACTACCTAGCAGTGAAGTAAAAGAGATCAAGCAATTTACCAGGCCTGCACAGCTAATAAGTGTCTGAGATTAGATTTGAACTCAGGTCAAGAGCTCTATCCACTGTGCCACCTGGTTTTCCTCAGCTTTTTACATTTCATGTCCCTGAAATCTCCTACTCCACTGGCTCATTGTCCCTAAAAATAGCATCTTCCCTGATTGCCAGGTGGTATAGGAGGAAAGAACGTTCTTCATTCAGACCCAACTCCTGTAGGGCCTGAATTCAGTGGCAGCCAGACTTCCAAGTCAACTACTTGGAAGTAGTTACCCTAGGCATTTATGATTTTGTACAGAACAAGGAAGGAGACACCGAGATACGTTCTCAAATGTGTCTTTCTGTTGTTACAAGAAAACAATTTCTTCAGCCTGCTTTTGGAAAGCTGAGGACAAAACCTCACATGCCTGATGTTCTCAGAAATAAACCACTACCATAGAATTCAAGGCGGGGAGGAGGAGTAGAAAATTTTTCCTGATTTTATGCTTAAAAATTTTTTTTGAGTTGAAAAGCTGTCTCTTCACAAACCATTACATTTTGACTTGAACTCTTTACCTTACAGCTCTGACCTTTCTTAGCCTGGCTGTAAAACCCTACTGCCCATCTCTCCATAAATTTGCCACCTCATAAACCTCTGCTACTACTTCACGACAATACCCTTCAGCGACATAATGTCCCAGAGTGGATCCTTGCTCCAAGTAACTAAATGCCTCTGTTCTAGACTGTGAAGGGTAAGGAAAGTCAATATTTTGTTTGGAGGTAGAAGGATGGATATACATTTAAAGTATGTAGAATTAGGTCCCCATCTAGAAGAAAGTAAGAAGTCAAGTTATGTATATTTTAAAATAAAAAAAATACTTGTTTAATAATTCTTACTGTCTTGGGAGAGAGAGAGAGAGAGAGAGAGAAGAAAGAAAGAGAGAGAGGAGAGAGAGAGAGAGAGAGAGAGAGAGAGAAAGAAGAGAGAAGAGAGAGAGAGAGAGAGAGAGAAAGAAAGAAAGAGAGAGAGAGAGAGAGAGAGAGAGGAGAGAGAGAGAGAGAGAGAGAGAGAGAGAGAGAGAGAGAGAGAGAGAGAAGAAGAGAGAAGATTAGGCTCATTTTGTATTATGATGAAATCCCGATAATTTCAAGGGCTTAAAAAAGGCCTCAGTGCTCATTTGACTGGGAGGATTTACTTCATTCTGAAACGTGGGTTATGAGGATCAGAATAACTTATTCAGTCACCTTCTCACCCACGTCTACTCAGACAAAAAGACCCCACTGAGGCACAAACACTGCCAAATGAGTTATGGAGATAAGAAGGTAAAAAGTTCATCCCCGTTGCTAGAGGTCCCTCAGAAGGTCACGGCATGGTCAGAAACTGAGTCCAATGGGAAACTTGATTTCCAAAATAAAGGCCTATTGGAATCAATCTCGTAAGAGGAGACTGGTTCTCCCCACTGAAGATAGATATGTCTAAAGATTGTGTCTCCAGCTAGCTGCGGAGCCGGACAGGGATAGGGTTTCATCATATTTGGCAGAACCCTAAGAGTGTTTTCTTTTAACTCTCAAAGTTCAGAAATGGCGAGGAAGATGGCTCCCATACCTCTATATTAGGTCCTCGGCCTGAATTCAAAATATATGACAGCGTTGCCAACTCAAAAATATGTGACAGCACTTCTCAAGCATGCATTTTGACCAGGAGAAATCCAATAGTCATTCTCACATTGAGAAAATAGCCCTTGATGGGAATTTGATTACAAAAAGTCAATCTACTAATGCAAATAAGACCATGTTGCTCTTCCCAGTGGGGATCTGGATAAGAACTATCTGGATGAAACTTACTATGGTTTATTTTGGGGATATCTTTAACCAAAGACACCAGCAGGAAGCCTGACATTTTTACCTTAAAGGAAAATCCAAAATAAGAGACAACCCTCTCTTCCCTGCTTAATGAAATAGAGTAACAGTTGGATGAAAGGTCTATCCTACTACTTAATTACAAAAACCACTCAACATCTGTTGCTATTACACAACCCCTTCCATTAGAAGGATGTCTCTCTGTCCACTTAAGTCAATCTGTGGTAGTGGGTTAACAGTGTATCAAGCACAGGGCCAGTTATTAGATAGGAACTTTGGTTCTGAATTTAATAGCTGGTTTATTTTACTGAGGGCTTCTTCCTATATTAGAACTCATTAGCCAACCCTGTCGTTAAATTTCCAGTCATAAATGATGACTATGCCAACTCATTTGTTTTCAAAGTTACTGGAGGGTGATTAAAAATTCATGCATGACTTCTGTGTGTATATACACATATATGTTTGTTTATACATGTGTATGTTTACACATATAGGCATGCATGTATATATACATTCCTTTGAATGCAATTTGTATTTCTAAAGGAGATAAATTGATAAACTGAAGTATTTTATGTATCTATTCATGTACGATATATATGCATACATACGTAGGCATGTTTATATATTCCCTTGAATGCCTTTGGAGATCTAATGCAGACAGGTTTATAAACTAAAATATGTTGTCCTATGTATATAAATGAGATATGGAGACAAGAAGATAAAAAGTCTATCCCCGTTGCTGGAGGTCCCTCAGAAGGGTACATATAGGTACGTGAATATAGGCATATTATGTAGATGGATGGCTATAAATCATCAACAGATCTATTGAAATATAGACCATTATCTATACATAAATATAGCAATAATTATTATAAAATAATCTAATAGTCACCACCTCCCAAAGAACCCCACTTTGGCTTGGATGAATCAGGGTCACACAATAAATGTCTCCTCTACCTGCTCACAGTGCCCTTGGCTTCTCAAACTGAAAGTACTATAATTACATCCAAATTTTGGTTCTGTTGACCCACATGCACACGTCATGCACACGCTTCCCTTGTCTGCATCCCATCTGCCTGGGACATGCACATAACATCCATATGCTAGACTTAACATCCAGCACAAATATAGGCTGGGGGCTCACAAGATTCCAGAACCACCAAGAACCCAGGCAGTACACTTCCACACAGTGACACACCAGAGAAAAAACTCCTACCTTTTTGATGCAACCTTCTGGAGACACCACATCAGAATCAGTCAGCACTTGCTGCAAAAAAAAAAAAAAAAAATGATGAAAAAGAATATTAGTTTGAGATTTAATGACTCATAGTTCATAATGACCTTGAATGCCATCTTGGAAAGGTTTTGCTTTGTGGCTGGAGGGCAAGCCTCCACCAGGGTTGCTATAGGGGAAATGTGGTGAGGTGGATTGTATGCTGGATTTGGGATGCTCCTTACTAGCTCTGTGAACCTGGACAAGTTACCTAACCTTCTGTGTACCCAGACAATTAGTGTGGTTCTGTAGAAAAACACTAGAGTCATTGCCAGTATTAAGCATGGGTTCTGTCACTGGTTATCTACATGATCTTGGAGAGATCACTTTTCCTCATTCATTACCTTGCATATATTTTATATAAACTCATAGGTTCATACAGTGTCACCCTTGACAGAAAGTGAACAGATGTTTCCTACCTTTCTTGTGTCATAGACTCCCTTGTTGGGATAAATTAGAGAGCCCTTCTCAGAAACATGCTTTTTATGAATGAAGCAAAAGCTAAGTTATATTTAGAGGTTAATGAAAATCAAGATGCAAACTTTTGTTTTTCTCGTTCAATTTCACAGACCCCCATTGAGATCTATCTGCTACGGACTGCTTGGGAGTCCATAAACCCCAGGTTGAGACCCTTAAAAGAGGAAAAGCTCCTAGAAGGCAGGGGTTACTTGGTTTATTTTTTTGTATCCTCAGCACCTCCCACAGTGCCTGGCACATAATAGGTCCCTAATAAATGCTTGTTGATTGACGGATTCAGTTCTCTGTGCCTCAGTTTCCTCATCTGTAAAATAATGGAGCTAAACTATTTTACCTTAAATGTGCCTTTTAGATTAGACCAATACCTCAGTGTGACAGTTCATTAAAGGAAATTAAGAAAAGCTCTGATTGAATCTTTAATTTCAAATATCTCATTTCTTATTCTACCTAGAAACAGCAATTTCAAGCTTAATTCTTCAGTTAAAATAAGGCATGATGTAGCTAGTGGTTCTTCTTATTAATTATAAATATAATAATTATATTACAATATTATATATTATACTTATTAATAATAATTAAAATATAATATTGACCATTATAATTAATAATGATACCTAACATTTACATAGTACTTCAAAGTCTATAAAACTTTTCACAAACAATCTCTTGAATCTCATAATACTTTTAGGAGAGAAGCAATATGAGCATTATTATGAGCATTTACAGGTGAGGAAACTAAGGCTTAGAAAGTTTAAGCAGTTTGCTTGGGAGTCAAAGTTCTAGCAAGTGCCAGAGGCAGAATTTGAATCCAGTTTGACCTGGCATCTAAGTCCGGTGCTCTATCCTCCATCCCACACTACCACTACCAATCCACTGTAAAGGTGGATTGGTGCATTTCTGTGATGGGCAAATCCAATTTATACAGTTAATTTCTCAGTTTGCTTAGCTTATAAAGCACTTTCAGGCCCATTTGGATTAAAGGTGCTATGTATACACACATACGCATAAATTGTCAAGTTGCTACTGTAAGAATAAAAACCAGGGCTTGAAACTAAGATTAAGAAAACAAAATGAGAAAATCCTGGCAAATTCAGGGGTCCCTCTTTTTTTCTCCCGCCCCTGAAAACCACACTTTTAAAAGAGGCGGCCAATACCCACAGAGGCCAGGTGAAATGGTCCCAAAGAACAAATTCCAAAATGTCATCTAATTGCTCTTAGCTCAGCTGTAATAACAATAAGTCATATTTTAAATGTTAAGAATTCTAACCAATTTGGTATTTTATGTTTCTTTTAATAGATCCCGAAATTGCGGTTTGGAAAGTATCTGAAAGCAAACAGAGAAGGAAAGGTGAACACCCCGAGCAGTGAAACAGGAACATTTTCTGCAGGGAAAACAGCAAGAGATGAAGGAGGTTAAGTAGTTCATAATAAACTATTCCATGCAATTTTTATTGGTCAGCCTTGGTGGAGGTGGGTGGTGGGGTTGTTGAGTTTTTAGAGACAAAACCAGAGGCAATAACTCCAGTGACCCTTAATTCTGCTAGCTACTCCCCAACCCTGGCCCCTGGCCCCCACCCAGATAGGTCACTGCCACTTCTCATTTTTTAAATAAAAAGCCAGAGAATCGTGGATGAATGCTTGGTAAATTTCTGGGCTTCTGAAAGGAGAATGAGCCTGGCCACCTGGCCTCTCAGAGAACTCTACCCATTATCTAATCCTGGAAACCAGATACCACTCCTTCAAGGGTCAAAGAAATGGCTGCATTTGTGAAGACCCAAGAGGAATATTAGGGCATCAAGCTGAGGTGAAAACTTTCATACTAAAGCTTTTAATCTAGTACCCTAAGGCATGGCATTTAGGATAGAGTCACAAAGAAGACAACTTTCCATTTATATTAAATAGTAAGGGCAAAAACCAAAACATTTAATGTTGATAGGACCCTGGGAAAGCTGGCACACTATGACAATGCGGATGGAACCATAAGGAAGAAAATGGAATTATGTGAGTGAAGTGATCAAATGCATGCTTTGATTCAGAGATCCCACTCATGGTCATATATGGTTTTGTTTTTTTTTTGACGTTAAAAAAGGAAGGAGTCATCTGTACCAAAGAGCAGCAAGGTGGCACAGTGGATAGAATGCCAACCTGAAGTTAAGAAGACTTATTTTCCTGAGTTCAAATGTGGCCTCAAACAGTTACTAGCAGAGTAACTCTAGGCAAGTCACTTAATTCTATTCGCCTCCATTTCCTGATCTGTAAAATGAGCTGGAGAAGGAAATGGCAAACCATTTCAGTATCTTTTCCAAGAAAACCTCAAATGGGGTCACAAAGAAACAGATATAACTTTAAAAATGACTCAAAAAACTCATGTTCCATGCAATTTGGAGTCTATGAGTATTTATTTATCATCGTCGTCATCATCATCATCACCACTATGGAATAGAGAGCTGAGTCTTAGAGGAATTCAGAGAAGCATTGAGAAGATTTATTTGAACTGATACAGAGGGATGTAAAGAGAACTAAGAGAAGAATCATTAGACCATAGATTTTAGACAGACTGGGATCTCAGCAGCCATCTGATCTAACTTCTATTCCCCCAAGTTCTACAATGACTGCAATCATATGCATTAAATGACCATTATAATTGGACCAAACTATGATGAACTATTTTTACCCTGAGAAGAAAGAATGAAACACATTTCCCTCCTCTTAGCAGAGAGATAGGGAATTGAGTGCGAAGAATATTGTATGTGCTGTCAGACTTGGTCACTGACTTTGATCAATTGTTTACTTTTGTCACAAGAAGAGATTTTTGACATCAGCGAGACTAATGTCAGGCATGTGTGGGCTCTGTATCCAGAAATGACTCTCATAGAAAAACAGAAGATATGAATAACATTTATTTTTAAAAAATAAATTGATAATAACTGGTGATGATAGGAGCCAGTACCACAAGGACCCTTTAATCTCTCTTAATCAAAGACCCATGATTTCTACATATCATTTCTGGACCCCATGAACAGTTTTAGCTGTTTAGAAACAAGTGGTTGCTGGAAATCCCCAAGGGGGCTGCAATGCAGCATTCTGAAGCCTCTCAGAAAACTAAACAGAGATACAAAGGGAGAGTATTCATTAGAAAGAATTCTCTTGTTTGAGGACTCTCACTTGGACTGTGCCCCGTGCCCTTTGCAATGCCATGGAAGGATGGAATGCAGGGCTGAACAGCTCATCCCACAGTCCTGCTACTGCCTCAGATACTTTCGGGCATCATCTGATTTTGTACTGTATATATTTTTTAATCTGACACATTGCTTTCAGCTAAGAGAAAGTAATCACTTCATTAGCAACCATAGAGAGACCTGTGGGTTTTGAAGAGCTGGTTGGAGATCAGTGGTTTCCCATTATGGAGGAACTCAATTGAGTCTTGTTTTCTGGAACCCTTCCAAAAAATATCCCCCCCACACACACCAAAAGCCATACCCCTAAAAGTGGCCAGAGAATCTCAATCGGGCCAGGGCATGGGAATGAATAAAAATCTTTGCAAAGCCTCAAATGACAATATACTAAACATTTCAAGGGATACCATGTGAATCTTTTTGAGACACAGTTTACAAACTGGCATGCTCCAGCTGTAGCTAACCCCAAACTGATTATATTACTCAGATCACAAAGAGCTTACATAAATAGTAATGTTACCCATTTATTGTATGAGCCCAGATAAACTATCATGGGGATTGGGAGGAGGTAGGGAAAAGATCGAAGAGCTTGTGGGGTTTAAATAATAATCATTGCTCGTATGTTTATATATCTATATCTGTTGCTCTATCTCTCTATTCTCTCTTTCTATGCAGTCATCCAGCTATTGATCTATCAATCTATCTATCATGTATCAATCATATATCTATCTATCTATCTATCTATCTATCTATCTATCTATCTAGTCTCTTATTCATCTATCTATCCATGTATCTCTCTATCTATGATTTGCAAAACACTTTTCATGTTATCTCCTTTGATTCTCACAACAACCCTAGGAAGAAAGTATTACTATTATTACAATTGTATAGATATGCAAGATGTGAGAGAAGTCTAGTGACTTTTTACTAGGATCACCCAGATAAGAAGTGTCTGCAGCATTCATTCTTAAGACTTCCTAAATCCAAGTTCAGCAACTAACAACTGTGCCACTTAGCTGCCCAACGCATCCCAAAACAAACATCCCTAGCCCCCTTCACAGTTTGATTTCCCCCAGTTCTTTACTCCCCTCCCCTGCCACCCCCTACCTCAGCAACATTGGGAATGTTTTCTATACAGTATTCCATATTGGCCGATTTGTGAACACGTTGAATCTTTGATGATTGTCTTTGTGGCTTGACACATAGTATCATCCTTATTAAATGCTTATCGGTTGATTCATATTGATAGACTATTAACTCCTTAAGAGAAAGGGTTGTTTCCTTGTATCTCTATAAACATTTAGAACAATGCCTAATCCATACTAGAGATCATAAATTCTTCTTGCTTGATATATGATAGACTACTGTTATCATTCAAACATTGTGTTTTCTATTACTTTCTTGGATTACCCTCTTCTCTACTCCAAAGAGCCCCTGGAAAGGTATAAAGCCTGCTTAGCACTATGACTTATCCAACCAATGACCGGTACTTCCAGACTGGTCTCTTCTCCAAGGCATACAAAACACCAGGAAGTTCCAGCAGATCTAAACTGACCTTGGAAACTAGGGTAATGCCCTGAATCCAGATGGAACAGAACGGTCAACCGAACAGTGTGACAACATTAGACTCCTGAGCAGGCTGGCCTGACTGAATCTGCTGCTGCTCTGTCTTGACTCAGTCTTCCTGGGGATTTGGGATTTTCTAGAGCCAACTGAGAGAGACCAGAGTTAAAATGATGCAAAAAGAGAGACAATGTGGTATGGTGGAAAGGATGGTGGATTTGGAGTCCAAACACCTGGGTTCAAATCCTGCCTTTGTACAGGGCAAGTAATAAACTTTCCCATTTGTAAAATGAGAGTAGTTGATAGATGGTTTCTAAGATCTCTTCCAACTTGAAATCTAAGATCTCATGAGCCTTAGTCACTTACTCTTGATGGGTCTCAGTTTTCCCATCTCTAAATTGAAGAGGTAGGGCTAAATGGTTTCTATAGTTCTTTCCAGATCTAAATCTAAGGTCCCCCATGATCCTGTGGTTCTATAAACAGGATTTCCAGGCTTTCAGTTGTTCTGGAGTGGGGGGGGAGATGGAGAAAGTTACCAGTTTGTCACAGTTTAGCGACTCATGGACAGTGAGCACACACATACCCACGTATAGGATTTGACATCTCCTGAGAGCATATATTTAGACTCCCAGAATGTTCCAAGTGACCTTAGAAGGCTATGAATTCAAGAAACAACAGAAAGGACCATAGAGATCAGGAAAATAATGTTGGAATAATATCTAGAATGCTATTTAATATCCTGAATATCAGGAAGTACTGAGTTCAAATCTTACCTTAAACACTTCTGAACAAGTCACTTAAATTAACTGAGGCTTTGTTGTCTGTAAGAGGCAGCAAGGTGGTGCAGTGGATAGATTCTTGGGTTTGGAGACAGGAAGACAGCCTCAGACACTTATTAGCTGTGTGACCCTGGACAAGTCACTTAACCCGATTTGACTCAGTTTCTTCATTGGTAAAATGAGCTAGAGAAGGAAATGGCAAACTGCTACAGTATCTCTGCCAAGAAAACCCTGAATGGGATCACAAAGAGGCAGATGCAACTGAACAACAGTTTCATGTTCTGTAAAATGGACATAGTAATAACACCTTCCTTCCAGTTTATTTCCAGGATCAAATTAAATACATGCTTTGCAGACCTAAAACACATATAAGGATTAACTGTCATCACCTAGTGCAACTTTCTCATTTTGGCGGTGAATAAATTAAGGCAGAGAGAAGTCAAGTAAGCTTCCCAAGGTCACACAGCATAACTTGACCAAGGTCATATAGTGAATTTAGTGGTAGGATCAGGAGTAGAATCCGGGTCTCAGAAACAGTGTGTTTCCTAACCCGCTGTGCCAGAGGGCATGAGGCACAAAATATCCTGAGAATGGAAAGTTTCTGAGGCTGCTTTTTCCTCATCTCTGAGTGATCATCTTTTCCTTTCAAATAGAGGCCACTTTCTATTCTTGTGGGAGATGAGTCAGGCTCCAGGCTCCCTCTATTCTGATGTGAGAATTGCATAGATCATCGCTGGCTGGAGAGAAGGTCAGTGGTATTCTCTATGCATTGATCAAAACAAAGGGCTCGTCTGTCATGAGCGAGCCAGCTTTTTTCTTCAATTCAAATAAAATATCTTCTTCTTTTTTTCATTCATAGGCTTGGACAATCTGCCCAGCTCCTTGCTTGCCTGACAAAAGGCTGGGCTCATCCTCATGGGGTCAACCCACAGGGCATAGTGCCCAGGATGGCTCAGGTCCCTATGATTCCCTGGGACTAGCAGAAACGAACAAGGGCTAGAACTCATTTTCTGTCATTTGGGTGAATGTTCAGAATGATGATAAGTGTCTCTCTAAGACTGAAAGCTGCAGAGGACATATGGCTCTGAGACTTGGTTTCTTCATCTGTTAAATGGTACAATATGATCTATATGATTTATTAACAAAATAGACATAATAAATGGGTCAATGGACTTCTCAGTTAGTCCAAAACCTCGTTTATTACTCCTGTTTTGCTAATTCATCACGTAGCTTGCATTGTTTCCTCAGTTATTATTAATTAATCACCATAATGGGGATAACCAGAGTTACAACAACCACATCCCAGGGCCATGAGGATAACCCTGGGTAAACCATGAAACTGAAACCAATAGTTAGACGATCTGGGCTCCTATCCCAATTCTGATGGCCACTTCTCTTCTCTGGACCTCATTTCCTTTTATAAAATTAGGGGTTTGGACTAGCTGATCTCCCTAGTACTTTCCAGTTCCAAATCCAAGATCCCATGATGCTCATCAGCTCCTCCAGGTGTCCAGTGAGAGCATACTTGCTTTCCAAAGGAATTGCTTAGTCTTTCAAAATCATTCATTAGCTCTGTGATTCTGGGCAAGTCTCTTAACCTGTGAAGTGAGGCGATTCCACTAGATACCAACTGTGTTCCTTTCTATCTCTAAATTTATGATCCTATGATCCCCAAACATGGCCTTAGTTGTCACTGATCCTGGAAATGTGGTCTTGGGTAGGCACACACTTAGAATAAGGCAATTAGTTTGGCACTTATTCTGTATCTTGGTGCAGCAGATGGGGGCATGGACCTAGAGTTAAGAAGAGCTGGGTTCAAATCCTACCTCAGACATTTACTAGCAAGTTGTTTAAATCACTTTCAAACTCCATAAAATGAAGAGATTGGAAGAAGAGGGATTCCTAGCTTCCTTCCTGTGCAATGTTCTCTGTTACTGAATTATTACATCAGGAAACAGCAAATTGGACATGGCTTCTACACTGTAATCTTGTAATAATACCATAATAGTTAAGATTTACATAGTGCTTACTATGTGCCAGGCACTCTAGCAAGTATCTTACAGTTATGCTCTCACTTGATCCTTATAATAACCTTGTGAAGTAGATGCTATTATCATTCCCATTTTACAGAGGAAAAACCTGAGACCCAGAGAGCTTACTTAAAGTCATAAAGCTGGTAAACAGCAAAAGCCAGGATTCAAACTCAGGTCCTGTGATCACCAGGTTCAGACTTCTTTCCACTGCAACCATGTTGCCTCATCCCAATGTGGGAGCTGAATCCTTATCTGCTACATCATCTGCTACAATGTCTTTATCTGCCACATCATGTTTTATTGCTGTTCAGACATTTCAGTTATGTCTGATTCTTTGCGACTCCATTGTTGGCCAAAAAAACTGTATCCATTTGCTATATCCTTCTCCAGATCATTTTACAAATGAGGAAATGGAGGCAAATAGGGTTAAATGACTTGCCCAAGATCACACAGCTAAGAAGTGTCTAAAACTGACTTTTCTCTCAGGTCTTCCTGACTCCAGTGCTGGTGTTATTTGTTCCCAACAAAATGAAGTCACAGAAGTATGGAAAGATTTATAGAATGGATGCAGAATAAAATAAACAGAACCAGAAAAACAATCAAAGGCAAACAACAAAGCAGAGGAAATCCAATGCTATCAAAGCATTAAGACCAAATTCAATCCCAGAAAAGAGTTATAAGGAGATACCTCCTATCACTCTTTCATAGAGGTGGAAGAAACATGGATGTGGGATACTACCCGTACTATTAGAGGTTTTTGATATATTGGCTCATTTTCCTAAATTGCTTTAAAAATAACAACAATGAAAAACTCCTTTTAAAAAATTCGTTGTTTCAAGGGATGGCTCCCAGGAAAGAGAAATGGAAATATGGGTAATGTAAAAACGAAAGATATGAAGAAAAACTATTTTTTTAAATAAGCTCACTACTTCCTTACCTTATTGTATGCATGAGAGTTTCAAGAACTGACCACCTTCAAGAATTTGGGGTGGGGGTTGGAGGGGTAGAGTTTAGAACTTAAAATGGAACAAAAGAATAAATTTCATTTAATTTTTAAAAAAGTACCTGGAGAGTGGCCATTTTAATAGCCTACTCGAGTTATGGTGGGCTAGTGCACTGTGCTGGGGGCCTGAGAGTCTCTTGGTGTGGATATCTTTAACAGAGCTTCCTCACCTAGCATTGACCTCAGGTGAAAAAACACTTGCTCCCCTCAAACACATACATATACATACACAAATACACCCCTGCTTCTGTAGGCTCTCTGTCTCAGCTTCAAACCAGGCCAATGCGGTTTGTTTTCTGAAATACCACTTTATGATCTCTAGCTTAGCCCCTTGGCACCAGCGCTGGCTGGCTTACCATTTGCTGGCAAAGACCATCAATACTTTAAAATCTAGTCTCCCCATATTGTCAGAAGTATACATAATATAGAATACAATATATAATTATATATCATAACATGTTATGATATGTAATTATATTAGATCACAATATTATAATATATAATTATATTATATATTAGTGTATAATATATTACCCATAGAATATTACATACTGAGCATGTATGTGTTATATATGTGTGTATGTATATATAGTGTATATATGTGTATATGCATATATGTGTGCATGTGTGTATATGTCTATGTATATGTGTATATATAGACATAGATATACGTTTCAAGGTGGGATTACCTTCAAAGATGCAGATTGTCATTCTTTCATGCCAGCCCACCTTTGAGACTTGATTTTCAACTTTTCCCAGCAGGTAACTCTACGGTATCTATGATCCCATGATTCTATTTCCACACTCCTAACCCAGAGCCAAACAGGTCAAAGCTGATATACTCTTCCATGTGATAGCCTTTCAAATACTTCTCTTTAATGAACATTACAATAATCATTAATGCTTAAGTAGCTCTTAAATGTTGGCAAAGCTTTCTCTGTTATGTCCTTTGATTCTCATAGAAATGGGAAAACTGAGGCTGAAACTTACGCAAGTGCATACAGTTAAGTAAATGTTTGAGGTGCGCTTGAAACCGAAGTCTTACTGACTTGGGACCTATATTTAGGTTCTATACCATCTAGCTGTCTGAAACTCAGGTTTGTTTTTTAATTTTTTATTTGGTGGTTCTTCTCCAGAAACCCATAGACCTAATTTAAGAAGACTGAATTCAAGAAGTATTTGTTAAGCACCTACTATATGCACTTTAATGTGCTATGCTAGGTAAAATGAATAAAACAGTCCCCTATAGCCTCTGCCTAAATAGTCATAGATTGAAAAAAAAAAAAAACAAATATAATGCAGTCTGGCTTCCTTATTATGTAGCTATGGAAACGAAGTGTGGCAAAAGGGAAATGATTTCTCCAAGATGACACAGTAAGGTGATAGTATATCTAAGTCTTCTTGCTCCTGAGTCACTGCTTTTATCCATGAGTAAAGTACATGTTCCCACAGAGGAGAATGTTCCCACAGAGGATCTCCAGGCTTCCCATCCCCAAAACCAACATTTGGGAAGGACAAATTATTCCTCAAGGTCACCAAGTGGTCCAGACAGAGAAGAAGGCAAGCTTGTCTGATCAAGTAGGAAGAAACATTTGTCAAGTCTGAAATCCACCTTTCTTCTTGGTAAGGGTGGCATACTGTAAAACATATTGGCCCCAAGCATTAATCATTTCTGCCTGGGAGCACGAAGAAGTGATGACTAAAAGTCAATAGAATAGCTCATCTTGGGTCATGGGTTGGCTTCTGTTCCCTCTGTGGTCAGACCTTCATCCTACATACCTGGGAATCTCTTACATTTTGACTAGAAGTTGATCCAAGAAATAGATTTTCTGTAGGATTAACTTTCTCCCAGTAACCATACTTCATTGAGCTCTTTAAAAAAAGTTTTCACTTCATGAAAATATCACGACTACTTTCTGATGGATCTTGCTTCTGTAGAGTTTGAGATTTAAAAAAAAAATTTTGAGCTATGTAAAACCACAGTGTGTCCAAATATAAAGCATTTCCAAGCATTTCATTTTATAGATAAGGACCCTAAGAAGCAGCAAAGGGAAATATTTATATGGGATCACAAAGCTGGCCTTCAAGGCCATCTAGCCAAACTCATACCTGAACAGAAATTCCCTATCCCACATTCCTCAGAAAGGGATAACCCATCACTTCTCAAAGTGTCACACACTACTTGCAGACATGTCTCTGAAAATTTTCCTTTCATTAAGGCAAAAATCTGTCTCTGCCTCCTAATTCTGCCCTCTATGGCCAAGGAGAAGAAATCAGATCTCTCTTCCATATGTCAACTCTTCAAATACTTGAAGACTCTTGTTATGGTCCCACTACATCTCCTCTTCTCCAGGAAGATCATGCTAAGGCTTGATCCTGGTCTCTTACTTACCTTGGCTTACCCACTCAAAGCAAGGTGACTACTAAAATGGTCTTCTAACACAAATTATTTGTGTTCTATTTTATTGTGAAGTAAGATTCTGGAGGATCATACTGGTCTTAATATTAGAGAGGTGTAACTAGGACAGAGTTTTCAACTCTCAATCAATCCATTCCAATCAAGCAAATGTAAAGGTGGGGTCCATTAAATCAATCTATCAATCAATCAATCATTCCACCTACACTTAAGAGTAATGACCTAATCAGTTGAGAACATCTCTAATCTATCAATCAATCAGTCAATCAAAGCCTTTACTAGATGCAAAAAGTGCTCAAAAGTCAATAGATGAACTGGAGAGGCATTCACTGGGTATTTTACAGGGTACCCACATTGCTGGAGGAGATTTGATCCTTCTATGTCAGTTTTCCATAAATAAAAAGCCAGTTCAGGACCAGAGGATTCAAGAATCCGACACAACGATGGAAGCCTCAGGAGAAAGCCCTGAAAAGGAATTTTTTGTGATGGTGGAGAAGAGCCTTGTTCTTGGCCTCTATTTCAGACTTCTCCTGTTCCTCTTGGCCAGAAAAAGACCTTGAGAGATTCAAAGAGTCCAAATGAGCTTGAACTTTCCAATGGCATCCTAGTAACATTCTCAGAACCACTGATAGCTATGTCTAAATTGGGATCCAAGGACAGAGTAGACATGATGGAGACAGGTAGATTCAAAGTTATTAGAAAAAAAGCTACATTATCCTTAAGGGAAATATCTTGAGGACCCCAACAAAAGGACTTCCAAGAACTGTATACCTCTTGGCCATGTATGCTTTAAGATTGAAAATGTACTTACGGGAGAGTGTACCATAACTTTTTTTTTTTTGGTGGGGATGTCTTATATTCATTGTTCCTATTCTGCCATCTTAGTAAAAACCCCTTTCTAAACACTAAGTCTGGCTGACTAATTGATACAACCAACAACCATGGAGAACCACACCGATGGGGGATCGTGAACTAGGTACTGGAGTTAAAAAAATAATCTCAAACTTTAAAGAGAGTTCTCCCTACTCAGATTGCTCTATATTTATTTATCTATATACAAGCTGTCTTCTCTCCTCCCCTGTTATTTCCCTCTCCAAGTAGAGTATGAGTTCCTTGAGGGAAGGAATTGTTTTTCCTTTTGCATTCTCAACTCCTTGTACAGTGCCTGACACAGAGAAAGCACATAGTGTACATTTCAATGAATTCAATTAAATAGATCTTTGCAGCCAGGACAGACATCTCTCACCACCAAGGATTCTGGAAGCCAGGATTATTGCTTTCTGTACTACTCAGCCAGGAGTGTGACATTCAGAATGTCTGGTTCTGAAAAACAACTTTATCATGAGTCTGAGATGTATCTCATTGTTAGCGTTAACTTGAAACATGAAAAGCCATTATTTAAGAGGCTGAAATACCATTGCTGCCCCAGTAAAGAACTATTGGTATTGACACAACCTCTTTGGGTATCAACTAGGAGCGGGATAATATTTATTTAGTTATGGCCATTTATTTAAAAAACATACACATACATGCACATACAAGACAGTCTGTTTTGGGCTAGAGAAATGAATTTTCAAAATGATTTCAACACTGTTTTTAAGCTTTTATAATGAAACAGACAATTCTCAGTTCTTTCCAGTGAAATTTACCAAATGTATGAAGCCTATTTCTTCTCCCCTAAGAAAAATATTTACCCAGTCGAGTACAGCAAGGGAACATACCTTCTCTAAAATGCACATTGCAAATCCGCAGCATGTATATTCACAATATGAAAAGCTATCCAGTCCACTTCCTGCCCACTCACACTTTCAACTCATGCTTCAATAGAAACATGGACTTGTCCTCCTCCCCATTCCAGATTCAGAGTGATTGGAACATTTCCATTTTACTTGTTCAGGTTTTGCATTTGTTTATTCTTTGTTGGTTTATTCTAAATAACTCTTTTCTTAGAGAACTAATAAGTCAAGATAAAAACAATAATAGGCTCTATCTCCTTCCCTCCCTCCCTTCTTTAGTTTTGCATATGCTATAGAGTCTCATTAACATTCCATCCTTCACTTTAAAGTGAAACAGGTCATTATCAAGATAATTCACTCCTTTATGGACATTCCTTACCAAAAGTGAGCTTTAGGGGAATTCTCACCAATTTCCTTACTTAAATTACCTTGTAATAATTATATACATTTGTGAACATTTTGGTTTCCCCCAGGAAAATGTGAGCTCCTTGTGGGAAGGGAACAATAATATTTAGCATTTATATAGTGCTGTAAGCAAAGTTAGCAAAGAATCGGACAAATATTAGCACATTTGAGCTTCACAACATACCTTGTGGAATAGACACTATTATTCCTTTTTTTTTTTGCAGGTAAGGCAATTAATGCTGAGAGGCTGAGTGGCCTTCCCAGAGTCACAACGTTATGAGTTTCCTACCTAAGGTAGAATTTGGTCTTGTAGCACAGTGGATAGAGCTCCTGGAGTTAGGAAGACCTGAATTCAAATCCAGTCTCAGACACTTTCTAGTTGTGTGACCCTGGGCAAGTCATTTAATCCTGTTTGTCTCAGTTTCCTCATCTGTAAAATGAGCTGGAGAAGGAAATGGCAAACCATTCCAGTATCTGCCAAGAAAATCCCAAATGGGGTCACAAAGAGGCTGAGCAACAGCAATCACCAGTTTCCCAACTCCAAGTTCATCACACAGTCTCTGCTGTACCAACCCTGAGCCTTGTTGATGCTGAATAAATGTTCCTGAATTGAAATTATTCATCTAATTCCATGCTTCTCACAGTACAGGGTACATTTTTTGCCCGGGGTTTGTCACCCTAGCTTGAAGCAAAGGGAAAAATTAGGTACTTGGGACATTGAAGATATGGAAAAGACCTAAGTAACACATTAACCCTTGGTCTGCTCTGACTCTTGGGTAGTGATAAGAAAAGCAGAGGGCTGAGAAAACGACATTCCATTTCTCTCTTACAAAAGCCAGATTGGCAATTAAAGATGATGATATTAATGTTAACAAGCCTATAGCTCATTTAGACTTAATGAGATAGAACAGGTCAATAATAATGACTCACATTCTTAAAGCCTGCCCCAGTGCAAACAAGAGGGGCCATATTATAAAAATTCAAGATAAAGGGGGCTTTACAGATCATCTGAGGACATAGTACAGAGGAGGAAACAAAGGCTAAGACAGACTAAGTGATTTACCTAATTTTTTTGAGGGGAACTTAAGATAGAGGCATACAGTAGGAGGCAGCATGATAGAATGAGTAGATCACCCGAGGATCTGTGTTCAAATCTTGCCTCAGATGTTTTACTAGCTATGTGACTACTACTACTCCTATTACCAACAACATTTATTCGTACATTACTCTAAGATTTAGTAAGCACTTTATAAATATTATGTCATTCCTCACAATAATCCTGGGAGGTAAGTGCTATTATTTCCTTCATTTTACAAATGAGGAAACTGAGGCAGACAAAGGTTAAGTGATTTGTTCAGGGTCACATAGATAATGAATGTCTAAGGATGGATTTGAACTTGAACCTCTTGCCTCAGTGTCTCATGCTCCTAGTTTTCAATTGGTTAGCCTCTCTATGTCTCAGTCCTCATCTGTCAAATAGTCTCAATGACCTCTTAGGTTCCTCCGAGCTTGAAATATATGATCCTTTCTATCCAGTCATGCCAGTAATCTTAGACAATGAAGGGAATTGTCATCATTCCTCAGTGACTGTATGAAACCTTTCTCAGTTCCCTTTAATCTGAGTGCCTTTCCTCTCTCGATTATCCCCATTTCATTCTGTCTACATTTTGTCTGCCCAGAGCTGTTTGCATGCTCTATCCCCGGTTAGATTGCAAGTTTCTTTAAGAAAGGGACAGTGGAGTTTTGGGGGAGAGCAACAGAGGATCTCTTTTGTTGGCTCCTTAGCTTTCAGCCCAGAGCCTGACACACAACAGGCAACTGACAAGTGCTTATTGTCTTGATTGCATGATTATTTCTTTGATTCATTTTTCTCTCCAAATTTCTCCTATGATTGTGTCAAATGGTCCCTGGGTTTTCCATTGTTTTGTAAGAGTCCTCATACCTCAGGAAATGTCCTTTCCACTCAGCCATGGTGGGGTACCCAGAGGGAAGTCCTTGGGTTCCCTTGGTCCTGACCACTATGCCCTGGAAACACCGGACAGTCACTGTCCTGACATGCTCCCAGCACTCTTGTTCTCCCTCTTTGGGCAGAGCTGGATTTCTTTGCTTCTCTTCTAGGTGTGCAGTCAGCTGGGCTCCTTCAAAAGGGGTGGAAGCTCCTCATTTTGTCTCTCCATCATGTGAACCCAAGGAAAGCACCTTTGGCTCCAGAGACAGACTTAAGGAATAATATTAATGGCAACAGGCTTCTATCCTATGTCATCTGAGGCGTAGAATCCTCTTGTTCATTTTACAGATGAGGAAACTGAGCTTGAGAGAGACTAAGCAACTTAGTCACACAGCTAGTAAATGTCAGGAGACAGATTTAAACAGAGGTCTTCCTTATGTAGAATCCAGCACTCACCATTAGGCTCCACTTCCCTACCACTTGCATAATAATATCACATATAACATCAGCGTTTTTTGTTGTTCAGTGTGGTTGATCAGTTTTGTGGATCCCTCTCCCTGCTACCAGCCCCTTTATCCTCTTTAAAAAAATTCCATTCCAAGGACTTTGGGGAAGGGGGAAGTATGCAGGGAGAAATCTAGGCAATATAAAAACAATATACTAATTAAATCTATTACTAAAAATGAAAATGTCACATCTTATTGCCTTAAGTATAGCTTTGGTGACATGGACCCTGAAATCCTGATGAGGATCCCCCGCCTGTCTGTCCTCTGGGGACCAGGGCCTTTCTCAGGGGATGGAGTCCAGGCCAGGATGCCTTTGGTAAAGTAGGTCTGGACTATTTCTATGAGGTTAAGCTACTAGCTAGACTTATGCAGGAGCCCTGACCACAATTACCACACCCTCCTATCTAACTGCACTCTCTAAATAAAAGTCAAAAGAGTGCAGTGTGGCCACAGTACAGAGGCCTGATGTTCCACTGGGGACTTCCAATATAGCTCCAGGCATTCCAAGAAAAGTGAGTGTTCCATTTATATAGTCCTAGGGAAACAGTAAGAGCCTCTTAAGTGATCCCTCAGCCTTCAGTCATTTTCATTTAATTCATCTTTCCCACCACAGGCAAAATAGTTTTCCTAATATACCGGTCTGACCATGTCCCTCCCCTACTCAAAAATCTCCCATGGCTCCCTATTTCCGACTCATAGGCTAAAGCGCAAACACTTTGGCCTGCCCTTTAAGGCCTCTACATCCTCTTTCTCATCAGCCAAACTAGAACTTTGGCTATTTGTTGACTAATTCTAGTCCACTGACTTTAGCCTCGATGCATGCAGGGAGGCTGCCTCTCTTATCTGGAATAGGTGTTCAAAGTCTCATTCGTCCTAAGGCTTCCTTCTAAAATGAGCTGGAAAAGGAAATGGTAACCTCCTCTGGTATCTTTGCCAAGAAAATTCAGATGGGGTCACAGAGAGTCAACTGAAACAACTCAATAACCACTGTGTAATTCCAAAAACCCTCTTCTTGCCACCATACAATGCTGTCTCAGTAAATTCTACTCTCCATTTAAGAGAAACCTGGGAGTAAAGGAAAAGTAGGTCTCACTGCTGGCAGCAAATGGAGAGCATGCTGTGCAAGGAGACACCTCCAGTAGCTGCAAGGTTATAAGGGGGAAGTGCAGGGGTCAAGGTCATCCTGGGAGGAGACAAATGTGACAGGGATAGCATGAGAGTAAATAAATAGAGAAGGTGCGTGTAAAATATCTGGACGTCAGGATCACTTTTCATGTTAGAATCTGTCTCCATAACATCGTGATACAATTCAAGGACAAATGAGAACAAGTAGAAAAACCTCACTGGAAGGGAGTACAGGTCATGATTTCCATGAATCAAGAACCTGAGATTCTTTGCCAAGACAAATAAAAGAGGGGGCCTGACCAGCTTGGGGTCACCTTTTCTCCCTTCAGTCCCTTGGACACTGGCATAGGAAGGCATTGCTTGGGAACTCACAGTATTCAGGACTGTTTGATTTTTCTCTTATGTTCTTATTATCTCCTTCAAGTCTCATGGTAAGGATCCCAAAAATATGCTCTTAAGACTTTGGCTGAGTTGCCAAACAAAACCCTCCCCAGAAATATTTTTCATTCATTTTTCATTCATTTTCTAGGTCATCCAGAAAGATAGAGAATGTCTCTAACTTGAAGGCTGTTCCTAGGTGTTGGCCGCAACCACTATTGCAATCCTTTCCTCCTTTATTTTTTGTCTCTCATCCATCTCGTAGAACTCCTTACTTATTTCAAAGCACAGTCTAAGTATGACAGCTTCTGCAGGAAGCCTTACCTAGCTCCTGAGGCAGCTAGGAGGTGCAGTGTATAATATTGGACATGGGGTTGGAAAGACCTGAATTCAAATCTAGCCTTAGACCCTTACTCACTATATGACCTTGGGCAACCTGCTTTTTTGTTTGCCTAGTTTTCTTCATCTGTAAAATGGGTACAATAAAAACACTTACCTCCCAGGGTTGTTGTGAGGATGAAAGGAGGTATTTGTAAAGTGTTTTGGCAGACCTCTTTTGTTATTATCGTTTCTGGGTCATTTCAGACTCTTTGGGATCATTTTGTGTTTTTTTCTTGGCAAGGATACTGGAATGGTTTGCCATTCCCCTTTCTGGGTCATTTTAGATGAGGAAACTGAAGTAAACAGGGGTAAGTGACTTGCCCAGGTTCACACAGCAAGTAAGTATCTGAAGTTGGATTTAAACTGACAAAGATGAATGTTCCTGACTGTAGGCATGGCACTCTATCCACCTAACTGCCTGTAACAGCACATAGCAGCCACTTAAAATTCCTTTGTTGGCATTTAAAGCCCTTCACAACCTGATGCCAGCCTTATTACATGTTACTCCCTTTGTCATATAATAGACTCCAGCCAAACTGACCTTATAGTTCCTTGTCCTCAACACCCCATTTCCAGCTTCCATGCCTTTGCACTCCCTTCTACCTCTTAAAATCCCTAGTTTCCTTAAAGAAAGGCTCAGCTCAAACATCAACTTTCACTTAAAGCCTTTTCTGATTTCTCCACTCGCTAGTGCTTCCTTCCCCCAGTTGCCTCAATCTATTTTGTATAAACCTATATATATAGTCTCTCCCTTCTACATTGTAAACTTCTTGAAGGCAGGGATTTTCACAGTTATCTTTGTATCCCTAGAACCTTGTAGTGGATTTGATGGAAAATAGATAATGAATAAATCCTTGTGGATGGATTAATGGATGGAAAAAATTCTTCTCAACATTACTCCCCTCCCCTAATGTGTAAGTTTTAAACCTTTTTGAAGCAAAGTCATCAAGACCTCTTTGCCCCCAAGAAGTTGGACTGGGCATCAATAAATCTCTCTCATTTTCCGTTCTGTTTTAAAGATGTCTTTTGGTACAGAGGAACTCTAAATCTCCATCTCTTGAGTATTTTTACAAAAAAAAAAAAAACACTCCTTGCTCTCCTATGATTGGGAAATAGACTAAGATCTGACAATTCACCCAAGAAGCGACTAATGGAAAGCAATGATTTCAAAGAAGAGACCGTTGGCAGGCAGATAACCCCTTTGTCCATTCAAGGGGATCTTCCAAGCATCGTTGATTTTGTGAGTATCTGGATCTTCCTGTTCAGGAAGTGTTTCCACTCCTGGTGGGTCACAGCATGTCTACAATGTAGCAATGCTGGAAACAATTTGATTCCATCAGCAAGGATTTATGAAGCACTGGCTACATTCCTGATTCCATGCCAGGTGCCAGATTGGAAACAGACAAGAATGAGAAGTCCCTCTCCTCAAGAAGCTTATATTCCACAGGAGCTGGGGAAAGGTTACATGTGCAACTAAATGAATACAAAATAAATACAAATTAATTTAATATAAATGACTGATGGAATCAGGAAGGTAACTTGGATGTAGTGATATTCAAGCTGAGGCTTGAAGTGGCCTCCAAACAGGCAGAGGTAAGGAGGGAGGGCAGTTCAGGCAGGGGGTCCAGTCCATGCAAAGTATGAAGATGGAAACCCATACAAGGGATGTCATCTGCTACCTAGTTTAACCTCTTAATTCTACAGAGAAGAAATGAAGTTAAGTGACTGACCCAAAGTCACATAGGTAGGGAGTATCAGAGCTGACATTTGAACTCAGATCCTTTGATTTTCTAAATAAGTCCTGAAGGGTTCCTTGGAGGCACATGGTGACTAAGTGACTTGCCTAGATTCACACAGCAAGTAAGTACCAGAGACAAGATTTGAACTCATATGTTCTTTAGTTTTTCTGGTCTGCTGACATACCCTGCCTGAGTATTTACACTGGCTGTCCTTCTTTCCTGGAACCTCCCTCCTCATCTCTACCTTCTTTAAACCCCAACTTCTGCAAGAAGCCTTTGCCAATCCTTCTTAATCTCAATGTCTTTCCTCTCATATTATCCCCAATTTATCTCATAGAAATTCTTTGTACAGTTATTTGAATGTTGTCTTTTCTTGTAGGTCAGACTCCTTGAAGTCAGAGATGGTTGTTTTCCCTTTCTTTATATCCCTAGTGCTTAGCATGCTGCCTTGCACATAGTAGGTGCTTAATAAAGGCTTGTTGAATTGTTGATTTCATACTTCAAACCCACAAAAGAAAGTTTGTGACATAAGGACTTGGCACTGTTGGTTCAATACAAGAAGCTGATCTATTTTTATTAATGGAAATGACATTAAAGAAAGGACATTCCCATCTGCTTTGCATCTGTCCCCTAAGGATCATGGAGCCTTTCCATCTGGCTTGCAGTTAAAACCACTCATATACATTGAGTCCTCCTTTTAGAATGGGAGCTTCTTGAGAGCTGGGACTTTTGCTTTTCTATTTTTTTCTATTTGTATTCTTAGCACCAAGGACAGTAATTTGCACACAGAAAGCATTTAATAAATCCTTTTTCATTCATTCCTTCATTATTGATGCCAAGCACTCCCTTCATTACTATAAATGCTACTCCACAATATTCCAAAATAAAGGAGTGAAAAACAGAATCAGAAGCCATTTCCATTCATCCCAGAGTTTAATGCAACAAACACTTAAAAAAGAAAATGCTTGCTCAGTGGAACTGAATGTAAGACATCTTCCTAAGTACAATATGCAATCAGTCAATAACTCTGATCCTGGGAAAGAGAAATAGCATAGGACACTTTAAACACAGAGGGTCCTAACCTGAAATGTTCACCTAATGTCTACTTAAGAGAGCTCACAAGACCAGAAGTTGACTGTATAATTCTGCCTCCCCTGAGAAGGAAGTTAGCTTTCCATAGTAGGGCAAATAAATCACTTCAGTCAATGATTTGTCTTCTATGCACATCTACCTTTGATCTCCAACCCTTTTAAGTTATAGAAGTGACCTCCCTATTGACAGAATAATATAAATGCACTTCAGCTTGACCCTACGTATTGATAACTGGTTTGTTAAGATGATCCTTAATATCGTAAGTGGATAAGGAAGGTCCATAAATATCCCCGTAATGGCCATGCTGGCATACATGAGTTTGAAAGTATTAAAGCCTCATGATTCAGTAGGAAGAAACAATACTCAGAGATGGAGTTCAATTCCACTGGGGTTATCATTCATCTTCCTGTGCAATGGTCCCTGGCATTGGTCTGGTGACCCTGGGGTGTCCCAGTCATCTCAGGGGGCTCATAAAATTCTCACCAAAATTCTTAAAATGCAATTATCTTAATTCACTTAAAAAAAAAAAAAACAAAATCATGTAGCACTTTGAGAGTGAGAAAAGGATGCTATAAGGGCCAACCATAGGCTTATAGATCTAGACGTATCAGAGGCCATGGAGTCCAAATTTCTCATTTCACATAAGAGGAAACTGAGGACCAGAAAGGTTTAAATTGCTAACCTAAAGTCATGAAATTAGTAGGCACTAAACATTTATTAAGTGCCTACTATGTGCCAGATACTGTGCTAAGCATAGGCTATACTAAGAAAAGTAGGTATCGGAAAGAAGATTTGAGCACAGGTCCTCTGACTTGAGGAATTTTGTTCTTTCTACTGTTAATCACTGCTTGCTAATTAACACTGCTTTTCAATCAATAAACATTCTCTTGCTCATTCATTTCTTTCTTTCCTCACTGAATCATTCACTCATCCATGTGCTAAAATAGTTAGCAAATGCCTAATATTTAACTTCTACAGACTTTAAAGTTGTTATAGGTGTTTGTCCTACATTTGCACAGAGAACCAATGACATCACTAGGATAATGTCTTGCCTTGTGCATGAAATGGATTTAAGTGAGGCAGAGTCGCACAAAATCATCAGCCTCTATCTCCCTTCCAGAGTCATCGAAGTCCAGAGGCAGGACAAATGTTAAGACCCAGGATGCAATGCAGTGAAACCAAATGAGTTCATTGTGTCAATATTGTAGCCACTTGTCATCAGACCAATCCCATAGAAACTAATGGATCCATTTGGAGAACTTGACAGTGAGATAGAGAAGACAGAAAGATGGAAGCTGATGTGTTGTTTCCAGTCTGAGGGAGAGGACAATTTCACACCGGAGGGGGATGTCTAGATCAGTGCTCCTCAGTTTTGATTACAGTTGTTTGTAGTAACCCAAGACCCCCATGGAGTGGCAGAGACAAGAGGAGGGGAGTTGCTGAGCAGGCCTGTACACTTTCCTAATGGATCCCAATTACAGAAACATCTGCGCTGAGGAATTCCACACATCCATCCACTCTGAAAATCTGCCTGGCTCAGAATCCCACAACATCCATGGAACTGTAGTTTAGCTCTGGCATCTCCACTTCATGGATTTTAGCTCTTAGGGTATGACAGGAAAGATTGGGACACTTAGATCACTGCCTATTTGGAGTCTCTAACTTTTAACTTATTGCATACCCACATCCAATGCCTCACCCCTCAATTCTTGCTCCATTCCTACTTTAAAACCAAATACTGGATGCTACCATTTATCTTTTTCTGGGGGAAGCCTGAATAGAAGGAGAAAATGGACTGAAGATATTGAGGAAGGAGTCAAAGGAGACATCTGAGCCTTCTGGAGATGTACATGTTTCCTGGAACATCTTTAAAGTTGTCTGTTAAGAAATCAGCATTTGCCAAAAGCTACCCAAACTCTTACATTCTTGACATCAGCCTGTTCTTGGAATAATCCTGGACACTGTGAATGTTAAAACTGGAGGCGACCTTAGGAACTATCTCATTTAGCTTCCCTTTACCTTCACGCAGTTTCCTTATCTGTAAAATGAGCCAGAGGAGGAAATGGCAAACTGCTCCAGTATCTTTGACAAGAAATCCCAAATGGGGTCACAAAGAGTCAGACACAACTGAAACTACTGAACAATGGCAACTACCCTCACTTTACAGAGGGAGAAATAAAATTCCAGAGAGGTCATAAAATATGTTACGGGCAGAAACGGTATAAATCTCCAATCTCCTGAGTCCCAAGTAGCTATTTTTTTTCCATCATAGCCCTGAAATGAATAAATCACCAAGCATTTATTAAATACCTACTGTGTGCCAGGTATTGTAGTAAGTGTCAAGAACCTAAAGACAAAAATGAAATCCTGACCTCAAGAAGCTTACATCACATGGGCACACTTAGCAGTTAGTAACACAAGGCAGAACTTCTTAGCTTTAACAGAGAGAGAGTGAAGGGCATCTTTGTCGGCAAACCATTGCCTACCTAGGAAATGGACACACTACCTGGCTCATCAAGACATAACAGCAATGGCAGCAGCCACTGGGGTGGTTGGGATCAACCAACCAGCATTTTCTAAGGGCCTACTGTGTTTCAACAAGTGTGCTAGGCATTGGAGATAGGCATAGTACCGGCCCTCAGGGAGCTTATATTTTAATAAGGAGAAAACATGCATAAATATGGATAAATCCAGATATAACAATAGATTACATTCAAATAGCACTTTAAAGTTTGAAAAGCCCTTTACAAATGCTATCGATCTTCATTCTCACAACTCTAGGAGAGCACTGCCATTATTATCCCCACTTTACAGCTGAGGAAACTGAGGCAGGCAGAGGTTAACTGATTTGCCCAGGCTCACACAGCTAGTATCTGAGGTTAGATTTGAACTCAGGTTTTCCTGACTCCAGATCAAGTGTTTTATCTATTCTCCAAACTGCCTTCTGTATATTATATGCTCTGTCCCCTGTAACATTAAGTTCCTTGAAGGGCCATTCCTTATTTTTTTTAATCTTTCAGTCCCCAGTGCCTAGCATAGTGCCTGGC
This sequence comes from Bettongia penicillata ogilbyi, assembly GCA_023548195.1. NCBI lineage: Eukaryota > Metazoa > Chordata > Mammalia > Diprotodontia > Potoroidae > Bettongia > Bettongia penicillata. The sequence goes on from JAJHZJ010000236.1 coordinate 96,390, forward strand.
ACATAATAGGTATAATAAATGCTTTGTTGATTGATTGAGTAGACCCCCAAGCCCACTAATAAAGGACCTGTCAGTTGGAAGCAGCTTTAGATAAAAGGAAGGATTGGGAAGGAGGCAATTTGGATTTTGTTTCTGACATAATCTGTGTGATCTAGGGTTTTATCTGCCTCAGTTTCCTGTTCTACAAAAGGAGATGGTCAGACTAGGTGACCTATAAAGTCCCATCCAATTCTATGCCTATGATCCCCTTCTTTGGGCCTCAGTTTCCTTTCTTGAAAAAACAAAAGGGTAGGTGAGAGGACCTGTAAAAGAGCTATACATCCATAATCTTGTGTTCCTAATTTTCCCAATGAAAACGAACATCAGAAAGGGTCCACTGAAGTAACCTCAAAATCCCTTATTTGTCTCTTAGTCAGAATATTTTTTCTATTTGCATGTTCCTCCCCCCCACCCCATCGCCTTAAAGAAGGCAGGAAGCCTTTCTCTCCTGGTCTGAAATGAATGATTTGATAGCTACCCCTGTTTGACAACAGAGCTGTCCACCCAATCATTCTGTCTTTGACCCCGAATGTCAATGGAATGCAGTGGTAATTGAACCCTGGACCAAGGCAAGCCTAAGGAGGTCAGGAAACCAATGTCCTCATGTGTGAAAGCTTCAATTAGGCCCCAAACCTCAGAAATAAAAAATGCCCCTACCCCATCACCTTTCATAGGAACCAGCTGCTAAGCCAGAAATCAGAGAGCAAAGATCAATGAAGTGGAGATTTTCCTCTCCGGGCCCTCCACAAAAGAGTTCCATGCCAAGAATCTGCCTTTCCACTGAGTTGGTTTCTGCCTTTACCCCCGTTCTTGATGATGTCAACCCTCTATTGATTGCATTTTGTGACTGTATATCAGCAATCTAAGAATCCTAGACAGCTGGAGGGAGATTTGAATCAGAGCCTTAGTTCAGAGACAAAATACCAAGAGAGGACATTTCTAGGGAATTGGAGAGAATGTTAATAAAAACAACACTCCCCTTCTCCCCAACCCCCAACCCACTTTTTTATGCAATTAGAGTAGAATTTTCTTGTGTGCTTTTTCCTCTTAAATTACTTCTAATCTCTCTCTCTCTCTCTCTCTCTCTCTCTCTCTCTCTCTCTCTCTCTCTCTCTCTCTCTTTCTCTCTCTCTGTCTCTGTTTCTGTCTCTGTCTGTCTGTCTGCCTCTCTCTCTCTCTTTGTCTCTGTCTCTCTGTCTCTCTCTCTGTCTCTGTCTGTGTCTGTCTGTCTGCCTCTCTCTCTCTCTCTCTCTCTCTCTCTCTCTCTCTCTCTCTCTCTCTCTCTCTCTCTCTCTCTCTCCCCCCCCCCCCCCCCCGCCTCAGTGAAGGTAGATCTTTCCTATGTACCCAATGAGAGTTCGCACACTCATGTATGAAGACTTCAATTAAGCATCAAAATTGGGAAATTAAGGGGAAGAGGTTCTGAGAAATTAAATGACTTGCCCAGGGTGATGTTCACAGTGTGTGTATCAGAGGAAGGGCTTCAATCCAGGTCTTTATTACCCCAAGAAAGGTCTTCCTATCCACCAAAATATGACTCCTCTTGGTCCAGTTCCAGGATCAGTTCGCAGGGTCATAGATTGAGAGTTAGAAATGACCTCAGAGGTCATCTAATCCAACCACCCTATGATACAGATGAGGACACTGAGGTAGTGAGTGGAAGAGCCAGGATTTGAACCTGTTCTTTCTACCTCCAAATATAATGCTCTTTTATACTGTTAGAAGTATCGTTTATGGTTTCCTAAAATACTTATGGAGTTCAAAATTTTCCCTAATATTTTCCCCCAAGATTTCATCAATGTTTTTTTGGGGGGAATCCAGAAATCAGGGAGGGAGACAAAAACATTGCCCTGGTCCAGTATGTATGAACTTTCTGGTAAATATCTCAGGATACGTTTGAACAACTGTTGACTCTTATTCTTTCAAGAATTAGGAATGGGCTAGCCAGCCCTTTTTGGATTTTCTCTAGGGCTTTAAAAAGGAAAATGCAGCATTGGAACGAACAGCTGAGTTCAGTTCCCCACAGGGTGAATGGATTGAACTGAGCTGGGATGTATCCTCTGATGCTGGTGCCTGGATTTTACCTCTGCCTCAAGTCCCTAATGGCAGAGATGGGAGATGGCAGTTTGGAACTCATCACAGGGACATAGCAGAACTGTCACTTTAATATGATAGGGTCACCATCTGTCCATGTGATGGAGTGAGAAAAATGACCCCCATTAGTGCAGGAGGCTAGCAGATGTGTGAGTGAGCTTCCCCAGGGCTGAGCAGAGGCAATAAAATGGAGGGAGGATGTGTGACGAGTGTCTTAGAGGATGCTCTATGTGCCTTCTCTCTCAATTGAGGACTCAGCCTAACCTGCAGGACACAGCCTGGATGGGTGGCCTTTCCCTGACTCTGCAATTTTCTCTTTGCATTCCAGGGGCAAAACTCAAAGGCAGGACCTTGGGTTTGTGTTTTCTTAACTCACAGGTGAATCTGAAGTTACACTGTGCTGCAGGAGATGCAGAGAAGGGGGGAGGGTATAGGAAGGAATTCCAAGAAGCACCTGCCTATGGGGCTGTGGAAACAACAAAGATGAACAGAAATGACTAGCTTTAAGAGATAGTGGAGCATTCAAGGATCCTTGAGATCATGAAGAGTCGGACGTATCTGAACAGCAAAAATCCCTCCCTATGGTTTATTACTACTATCATTATTATTTTAATAATATTATAATTATATTAATATGCTATAACTAGATCATTATAACTACATCGTATTACGACGTAATATATAATTGTGATATAAGCATGTTCTGATGTAATTATAATATAATTGCATTGTAATTTTATTTTTTATTAATAATAGCATTAGTGACAATAAGTAATGATAATAGCTGGCAATTCTACAGCACTTTAAGGTTTGCCAAGTGCTTTACTTAACCCATTCGGTCACTAATTGGGAGACAATATGAGGCAAATGTTCTCTACAGTGACAAATGTGTCAATGCCACCCTGGGCAGGTCATTTAACTTCTCAGTCCCTTCAGATAATTCCCTAATGTTTCCATGGATTACAGACTGGTGCAGGCACTGGATTCAATTCCCAGTTCAACCTGGGAGAATCATTTAATCCCTCTGGGATCTAGTTTTCTATAAAATGGAGACAATAATATCTACAGTACTAAGCTCACAGGGCAACTGTGAGGTTCAAAAGGGAAAAGAAAGAGAAGGAAAGAAAGAAATGAAGAAAGAAAGAAAGGAGGAAAAAAGAAAGGAAGGAAGAAAAAGGAAGTTTCTGTTCTCAAGATACTTACATTTTGGGGGGTAGGCAATACAGTATGTACAAAAATAAGTCAATAAAATGAATGTACATAGAAAAATAATGATTTCAAGAGGGAGAGAACAGTGAGAGCTGGGAGGAGGTAGATGGTAGAGTGGAAATAATGCTCTCCTAGGATTCGAAGAACCTGAATCTGCCACTTAAAAATCCCAGACAAGTCATTTAACCTCTTTGGGACTCATCTGTAAAAAGGAAGGCATTCTATCATATGATCTCTAAGATCTTGTATAGCTCTAAATCTGATCCCTCTGATCCTACAAAGTGTTTGTGAAGGAGGTGGTACTTGAACCAAGCCTTGAGAAAAATCAGAGAATCTATGAGACAGGTAGAAGAAATGAGGACCAGGGTCACAATGAAGGAACAGGGGATCCAGAGACATTACGAGATTTGTCCATGATCACATGACTAGTAAAAATTGGAAGGGATTTGAACCCAGGATTTTCCAACTCTGAGTCTAGAGCTATGTCCATTAAGCTAGGATGTCTCTCATCAGAGACTTTATGCCATGTTAACACAGTGCCAAAGGAAATGAAGTGTTGGTGACTGGCAAGTGGCCATTCCTCACTGGTCAGTTAAGCTCAAGCCCAGAAACCTTTTCTGCTAAACCTCAGTTGAGGGAGACACTGCCCCTAGATCCATCCATTGTTCAGGGATATACTTCCTCAAAGGCATTTAGGAAAACAAGGTAATTACTTTTTCAGCCTTTTCCATGTCCTGGCTCCATAGAGGGAATAAGAAATGGAGATGATTCGGTCCTATATAAATATGGCAACTTCTGCCCAATCCTTGGTTGCGTGGTCTCATCTGAATTCTGAGAAGCTGCAGCCTTTTCATAACTTTTCCATTTGAGTTGAGTGGTGTGACTTGTCCACCATCACCAGTATAAATAGTATCCATATTTTGATTTCAGAATTAGAAGGCCAGGTCCTGGTTCTTATCGAAGGCATACAGGGATCTCTTCTGCTGTGATTAGGGCCCAGACCTGGAGTCAAGAAGACCCAAGTTCAAATATGACCTCAGACACTTCCTAGTGTGACACTGGCTGAGTCCCTTAAAACTGTTTGCCTCAATTTCCTCATCTCTAAAATGAGCTGGAGAAGGAAATGGCACTCACTTCAGTGAACCCCAAATGGGGTCACAAAGAATTGAACATACCTGAACAACCACTCACTGTGATTTTCTTTCTCCATCAATGTGGGAAACTCCATCTACCAGAACAGGTCATGCTTATTATCTTAAGCTTAGTAGAATGCATGGCACATAGTACATATATGTATACTATGTAATACATGCTTCCTTCCTCTCTGACTGTCTTCCTTCTCCCCTCAACTCTCTTTTCCCTCCCTATCAAACCACTTTTGAGCTTCAGGGCAAGAGACACTCTGCCCCACAGTTTCCTCATCTGCAAAGTGAGAGATTTAGATTAGATGGTCTGTCAGGCCCCTTCCAGCTACAAATATATGGTCCTAAATATATTTTCCAGTCTCAGTGATTTGTCCAGGGCCCCAAAGCCCATACATGCCAGTGGTGGGAGGACTTCAATCTGAGTCTTCCTGACTCCAAGGCTGTCTTGTGCATTATGCCAAGTGCTGCCTGCCTGCGACGGAAGTCTTCAAACAGGCAGCAGAGTAGCAAATGATTTCTGTTCCTGGTTTCTACACATGTACAGAAGAGCCAACGCTAAAGGCAAAGTAAGTGTCTGCAGCGGATTGAGAGCGGAGGGCGCCAGTTGGCTGTTTCCAAAGCATTCATTTATCGTTCTCTTCAAAAAAGAGCTGGAAATTTGAGGACTACAGACTACAGGAGGCAGGAACTCCTTCTTATTAATTAATAGCAGTTATTATCCTATTATCAGACTTATGAATTGCCCCTTTCATCTCACATTTGGGTATCCTGGAAAGTGCTTTATGAGCTAACATTAACCAGTCTAATTAACCCAAGATGCCACATCTGTGTAACTAGCAATTCCAGTTTTGTTTTGATTTTCAAGGTGGGGGAGGGGCAGACAACAACTGCTTCCCATGTTGATTGGATTGGGTCTCTGTACAATTAGAAAGGGATCCTGGAGGTTAGCCCCCGATGATTCCATTCCCCAGAGTTAGCAAATGGAGAATGAGGAACTGGGAGCCTTGCTGCGATGTAGAAGACCTTAAGTTCATGGCATTTAAGGGAATTTAACCTAATCATGCCCTCTTCCATCTCGGCTCCTTTTGGAAGTTGGCATGCCCTTCCACATCAAAAGGGGAGATTATTTATTTTTATTATAAATTTAGAGACAGATCAGCAGTGATACTTGTTATTAAGTGCTCCAAGCCCAATTTTGCAGAAACGCTTGGGAAATCCAACTTTGGATCCTGATTGCAAGCCCTTTCTTTTTCATCAGAGGCCAAGAGGAACATTGTGGGTGAAAGATGTCTCCGTGCCGGTACTTGCCAAACAGCATTTCTGTTTATGTCTCTAAATGACCGTGGTGTTTCTGAGACCCCAAGAAGGCCAGAGTGGGCCCAGATGCTGCTGATGAAGTTTCCTGAAACTGTTTCTAAGAGCTGGCTAACAAAGAGCAAATTTCTTCTGCCAGCCCAAGGCAAGTAACATCTGGCTTTGGACAGAACCAGTACTTGGTATTGTATGATTAGGAAGGGAGGAGGGCTCAGCAAGTCCATCTCTTAGAGTCAAATGTTCCTCTAAGTTACTAAAACTGTCTCTCCCTCCCCTCTTCCCCTGCCCATGAATTTCCTATGTCATGTAACTTTGGGAAATGGCAATCCAGCTCATGGAAATGAATCAAATTCTTTAGCACTTACTGGGATCAGCTTTTTGGCTCATCAGAAATAATGAGCTCTCTCTCTTCCTCTCTCTCTCTCTCTCTCTCTCTCTCTCTCTCTCTCTCTCTCTCTCTCTCTCTCTCTCTCTTCCCTTTTTCTGAGTCAGTAAAGCATGTTTGTTTCCACATGACCCAGAGGTATAACCAGGGCAGGGCAATCAGGGCTTGGGTTTAGGGCAATAATATTTATAGAAGATGAAGAAACTTGCAGTCAGAATGTTAGTGAAAACTGAACTCAGCTCTGTTTAACTAGAATGCTTAAGTTGTCAGTTTCTTCTTCTCCACAATGGCTATACTCCAGATAAACTCTTTCCTTTCCAGACTACTCTATTCTGATATTCCCCCATGCTGAGGATTTATTCTCTCATCAGCTCTTAGAATCTTTCAGTTTTTTTTCAAGTCTCAGCTCAGGTGCACCTTCTCCATAAAGCCTAATCTGATTTCCCCTAGGTGCTAATATTTTCCCTTTTAAAAACCACTTAATTTCAATTTTGTGTCTACACTATGCATGCCTTTGTATGTTTATGGCTTCTGCAAATAGATTGCATTCTCCTTGAGGACATAGGCCATTTTGATCTTGACTTGCTATCTCCAGTCCCCAGCATGGGACCTGGCACATTGGGCTGGGGCTGGAATGTGATTTTATTGACATTAAGAAATTCTATATGAGGAAATGACTTCTCTCAATGTAAGTTGTCACCTTCTCTCCAGTTGATAGTCTTAGAGAGTCTCATAGAGTACCAAGAGGCTGGGTGATTTGTCCAGAGTAACATAGCCAGTATACGTGAGAGACTAGACTTGAATCCAGATCTTCCAGACTCTGAGACCTTCTGACTCTATCCATTATGCCACGCTTTCTGTCTGGGCATACAGGAGATGCAATATAAATGTTCATTACTTTATTGATTGGTGGCCTTCCCAGCAGCATCCTTGCACAGTCTTGTCTCATAATGTCTTACTGAGTTTTACCCTGAGTGCCAGCAGAATTGCTAATTACTTCTGTGAGAGCATCTGCTCTAATGAGTCCCTAGTTCAAAAGTCTTCTGCAGACTTCCTAAGCTATTAATAAGGAAGCCTGTATTTCATTACTTCCCCCTACCCCTATATTTCCCTCCATCAGAACACGTTCCAGTTTCTTCTCCTGACATTCTCCAAGGCAAGTCTCAATCTTAGAAATAAACCCGTTAATTCCAAGGACAAATTCACCAAAAATTCATCAGACACCTACAACATAAAAGGCACTGTGCTAGGTACAGGGGAACACAAGTATGAGAAATGCCACAGTCTCTACACTCATTGAACTTATATTTTACTAAGGGAAGGACAGAAGGATAACATGGACACTGAGTAATTAGAAAGAAGTTCTGGGATGTAGTGACTACAAACACCTGGGATGTGGGATGAGCTCTTTGTGCAAGAGCTATGCCTTAAAGGATTATAGGAATTCCAAGGAGCAGAGGTGAGCAAGAGGTATGTCTCAGGCATGGGGAACAGCCTGTGCAAGGCATAGAGGTGGAAGATTAAGGTCCTATGTTGAAGACATAGCAGCAGCAGAAGTGAAAGTGAAGAAGGAGGAAGAGGAAAGGAAGAAGGAGGAGGAGGAGAAGAAGGAGGAGAGAAAGGAAGAAAAGAAGGAAGGAAGAAAGGAAGGAAAGAAAAAGATAGAGATGTCCAATGATAAAAGATTCTGACCTGTACATGAAAGGAGAATACCAACTCTCCGACTAGAAGTCTGTCTGGGTCCAACGCCATCTGTACCAAAGGCTATGTCTGACTGACAAACATCTCCAGATGTTTTGGCATGGTGCACCCATCCAGATGTTTTGTCATCCCTGTGCCAAACATCTGGATGAGTAGCTTATGGGTTTTCTCTTGGTCTGGCACATCTGTATGTTTGGGTACCCTGTAGACACAGCCTAAAGCTAAGGTTGAAGTGGAATCAAGGTTAAGCTCCACCCCTCAACCTCCTTCTCGACCCTAACTTCCCTCCATTTGAATTCTCACTTGGCTTTTTGCAGTAAAATCCAGGCTAAGATTAGAATCAGGAGCTTCAGAAAACCAGACCTACTATCTGAGAGTTATTTTCTCTCTCCACTTCTCTTCTTATTCTCCCCCTCCCCATCCCCTGCCCCTTATCACTTCATTGCTTCCTCCCCTCCCATTATAATTTGGTGAGCAGATTACCAGATAGACTGAAGACCCCCTCTGAACTGGTGTCTTTACCAAAAGACAAAAAGCTCGATTATTTCCCTAAAGGAATCAGGGGGAATAAAATGTAAGGGAGAGGAGAACCTGGGTGCAAACATCTCAGAAACCTTCTCAAAATATTTGGGTTTGTCACGATCCCAAACCACCTTTTGCCAGGCACATTTTCCGTTAGTGTTTAAGCCCATGGGTATTTTAAAGGAAATGAAATCCGTGTGTTTCTGATTTATTTATACTTAACTCATCAAAATGCTGTTTTTAAAGAGCTATTTGGTGTCCAAAATGCCCCCCTTTTATGCCTTTTTTCTTAGAAATGGAAGGCCTTCTTTTGCCAAGCTTCAATGAACTTAAACCCTGAAAGTTTCAAGTTTGTTTAAAAAAAATTCAACTTGATGTGGTCCCAGCGGATCTAAAATGAAACCAACGGTGTTCCCTCTCATGCAACAAAGTAGAAGCAGCTAGGTGGTGCATCAGATGGAGTTTTGGCCTTGGAATCAGGAAGACATGAATTTAAATCCAGTCTCAAACACTTCTTAGGGTTGTGACCTTGGGCAAGTCGTTTAATCCCTGTTTGCCTCAGTTTCCTCAGCTGTATAATAAGCTGAAGAAAGAAATGGCAAACCACTCCAGTATCTTTACCAAGAAAAGCCCCAAATGAGGTCACAAAGAGCTAGACATGACTGAAAAGGACTGAACAGCAGCTGCCTAGGGTGGTGGTCACCAGTGGGGAAAGGACTACCATTTAATGACTTCCTATTTAACAACTGTAATATTCCTATTAAGTAGATGATAAGTTCAGGACTGTTATTTTGTTTTATTTTTTAATGAGACAGTGGAACAAACACTGGATTTGGAGTCAGATCTGGAGCAGTAAACCCTGCACTTGGGGTCAGAGACTCTAAATCCTGCTTCAGACACTTAGTAGCTTCATCACCCTAGGCAAGTTCCTTATCCTCTAGATTATTTATCTATAAAGTGATGGGATCATACTCAGCAGTCTCTAAGGTCCCTTCCAGCTCAAAATCTATGGTCCTATGTTTATGATCCCATAGCCTGGGTTCAAATACCAGGTACCTGTGTGAATTTGGACCTCAGTTTCCTCCTATGTTAAAAGAGGGAGTTGGACTAGATGACAGTCACTGAGGTCCCTTTCAACTCCAGAACCAGGAAAGTGTGGTAAATCACTCAACTGTACCTTATTACTTTAGAGAAATGACCGGAGCACTGAGATCTAGGAAGCAGTATGTTGTAATAGAAAGAACACTGAATGCAGACTCACAGGTACTTGACTGTAATGATCGTAACTAGAATTTACAGAATGATTTAAAGTTGCTAAACAGCTTATAAACAGTATTGCATTTGATCATCAAAACAACCCTGAAGGTAGGTGATATTGTTATCATCCTCATTTTACAGAAGAGGAAACTGAGGCAGGTTAGGTGACTTGCTCAGGGTCACACAGTCAGTAAGTGTCTGAGACTGGTTTTGAGCTTAGGTCTTTCCAACTCCACTAACTGCAATAAATTGGCAATCACTAATACCTATGTGATCTTGAGCTAATTGCTTAACTTCTCTGGGCCTCAGTTTTCTAGTTTGTAAAGTGAGGGAATTGAGGAGATAACCTCAATAGTCTATCTCAAATCTAGATCTCTGGACTAAAAGTGCTATTGTTACCCCTCTTAATTTTAATCTCCTTGGTCAGAGCCTCGATGGTCTTATCCTAGGGTGGTGCTGGTCTGCTCTCCAGTGAGGGGCTGTAGCTTCTTTGCCCCCTTCTCTAAATAAGTTTGAAGAGTTCATGTCAAGATATGTTCATGGTTAGATATCTGACCTTATTGAACTGCTTCCAGAGCCCTCGTCATCCACCACTATGGGCCAACTACCACCTGGGCTAGAAATACCAGAAGTAGCCCCAAAGAGCCAGGGATTCTTCTCTGCCCTCCCTGGACAACTTCATGTTACAGCTCTAGCCAAGAAAGGAACTCTGTTCCTTCTGGAGAGGCACATGGCTATCCTTCTGAGATCCTGCATTTTTTCCCATTGGCTTAGAGATGGTCTAACATATGGGGAATGCATCAGGCCAAGGACCAGGTGAACACACAATTCTAACCAAGTGAGCCCTGAAGCAATTCAACCCTTTAAAAATGTTTTCTCTTTTGTTAGGAGAAAGAGAAAAAGAGAAATCCTGAGCAGTGGAGAGGAACCAAGTAGAGGCGAGCTTGCCCCATTGTTCACTTGTGAGAATAGCAAGATAAGGCCTCGAAAGGAGAATAAACAAATGGACCACTTGCTACATTATCCGCTCACCTATAACACTCAGCTCTCACATCATATGCATTTGGGTGTGATATTTATTTCGAACCCATTCCAGGCAATAGCATTCAATTATGAATTTGATTGCTTTTGGGGGCCCGATATAAAATCCTTTATCCTCGCCGCATTTAATTGTGTTCCTTGGCAGATTTGGTATTTATCATTGGCCCTGCTGTCCCCTACTCCCAAAGATAAACCATCCGCAGGGCAATAAATGTCCAGCTCTGATTATTGATGCTTTCACTGAAATTGATTATCTATTGGAGGGGCAGCGCAGGGTGATTTATTGCTGTCTCTTTACCGAGCACAATAGCTTCCCTGAAAGACAAATCCTTTGATTGGCGGGATGGATTTTCTATTAAATTTCAAATTTTCCAAAGTGCTACATGTTTATCCAAAATCAGGATCGCTTCTGATGGGGATGTTGCTGAGAGTTCAAAGAGGGAAATTCAGAAGACCAGAGTGAGGGGTAATGAGTAATGCAGAAAGAGTCAGCATCTGACATATATTCTGAGTTGACATTTTGAATTAAGATATACCCTTCCTAATATTTTTGTTTGCTGAGATGGTTTGAAATATTCTTTGTAAGATCAACAGGAGTGCACATGGGTAACAATGTGTCCCTTTTCTTTTTGCTTTTTATTTGGGTACAGGGCAATGATTTCATTAAAGTGGGAAGCTTCCTTAATGGAAATTCCCATCACTGTTACAGTTTACCACCTCTTGTAATTTATACTTTTACAGAGTTCCCTAGGGGCACCAAGAGATTAGATGAATGGCCCATAGTTACATAACCAGCTTTTCTGTCTCTATGCCAACACTATCCCATTATACCACAAAACATCTTATATCCATTTTATGGATAAAGAAACTGAGGCACAAAGGAATCACAGGATTATGTACTTACAGGTAGATGGAATCTTATAGGGTATCTAATCCAACCTCCATATTTGCAAGTATGGAAAATGGAGCCTAGAGATGTTAGGTAACTTATCCAAAGTCACACAGGCATTAAGTGGATTTGAACCCAGGACCTCTAGCTATAAATGTGATATTCTTTCCATTATATCACACTAATATGTTAAATGAGTTATCCAAGGTCACATAGTAGAAGTCAGAGACAAGTCTTGAACTCAGGTCTTCCTGATCTTTAACCCCATGGGTACATGCACCTACTGTGGATAGATTTTGGAGAATCCATAACTTTAGAAAAGAAAAATGGTTATGGCTTTTATTTTTACTAACCTCTAACTGAAATTTATCATTTCCTGAAATTATGAATGTAAATAACAAAAAGTATTTTGAGAAGGGGTCCATTGGCTTCACCAGAGAGCCATAGGACTCCATGATTTCAAAAGGTAAAGAATCTTGATCTGCTCCAACAATTCAAGCTGACATACAATCGTGGAGCACCTGCTTTGGGTAAGATACTATGCTTCCTTAGAGCCTAGCATCAAAAAACCAAGTGGAAAATTGTCCTTGCCCTTAAGAAGCTTATGTTCTACTGAAAGGGAGTGACATATAGACAGATATGTGCAAAGTATGCCATGGTCCTTCATTATCTCATCCTTCTCATAATAGCTAGTATTCACATATTGCTTTAAGGTTGTCAAAATACTGTATGAATATTAACAAACCTGGGAGGTTGGCACTATTGTTATTCCCTTTTTACAGTTGAGGAAACTGAGGCAGAAGTTAAATGACTTGCCAAGAGTCATACTGCTAGTAAATGGCTGAGATGGGATTTGAACTGAGATCTTCTTGACTCCAGGTCCAGAGCTCTATCCACTGTATTACCTAGCTGGGGTTAATAATAGGTTTGTGGTAAGCATTAAATGAGCTAATATGTGTAAAGCACTTTACAGATTTGAAGTGCTATATAAATGCTGCTGCTGCTACTAATGCTATTACCGCTGCTACTGCTACTACTATTGAAGAATTCTTTATCTGGGACATAGAAAAAGACCAAGTTATAGCAGCAGTATAGTAATCATGCAGCATACAGTGCGATGACCTTGATATCTAATATTAACAGGAGAGTTCATGGCAACTCTTCACTATTTGACTTTCTGGCAGGACTACCAGGCTACAGAAGAATGTCTGAGATTCCTTGCTTCTAATTTTCATCTTGACTCTGACCTCTTTGATGAGACTTCAAGGTGGGGGAGGAGAGAGAAGAGGGGGTTGGGGAGAAGAGGGAGAGACAGAGAGACAGGGAGAGAGACAGAGAGAGACAGAGAAAGAGCAGAACTTGGAGGCAGAAAGATCTGGGATTCATATTTCATTCCTGACACTCAATAGCTGTATGTCCTTGGACAAGTCATGTGAGCTCGTTGGCCTCAACATCCTCATCTCTAAAATGGTGATAATAATACTGGCAACACCTGCTTTACAGAGTCATTGTGAGGCTTACATGAGATAATGTTTATAAGGGGTTTTGCATACTTTAAAGGGCCATGTAAATATCGGTTATTATTGATTAGCTATGTGACCTTGGTGAGTCATTAAGCCTGAATCTGTTTCTTCCTCAGGATGATGGGAATTACATTATCTGGGATCCATCCTATCTCCTGGAGTAGTCTCAAATAATATTAGGAATGATCAAATTCCTTTTTACAGTGAAAAGAATATTGAACCTGAAGTTGGATGTCTTTGGTTGAAGACCCAGTTATCTGTGTGACCTTGGGCAAATCACTTCCTCTCTTTAAACCTCAGTTTCCTCATCTGAAAAACGGAGGTGGATTTGGAGTAGGTGACCTATAAGCTCCCTTTCCACTCAGGATGTGAAATTATTCTGATGATGTAGTGGAATGAGCACTCTATTTGGAGTCAGAAGACCTAGGTCTGCTAATTATATTACCTGTGTGACCCTTGGGGCAAGTCTTTTGCTGGGCCTCTTTTTCCTCTGTCAGATCAGGGGATGAAACTAGATAATCTTAAGCCTTTTCCAGTTCTAAACCCTATGATCCTATAAATTTAATTCAGAGGAAACAAGAAGAACATTTTTGTCCAGACTTTCACATTTTGATGTCTCTCCTGTTATTCTCATCATTATTTTTTAACGTGTGACAAAGAAAAGCCTTGTGTGCCCGTATCCTGGAGGGATTGTGTTCTTATGCTGTGCACATGCCCCGATCGATACATCGCCACAATACGTCTACCCCACAGCCAAAGAGATAGCATCTCTGAACACCACCTCAACAGTAGAGACAAAAGATGAACTTCCACTCATCATCACTGGTTGTATTTTTATTACTTCTAGATAACAGGGCTTATAAAGCCATGAGACATTTCTTCACCAATGAGAGATGGCAGTCTCTTGCTAATCAGTGCCTTTTATGAGCTGTTTCAAGGTTAAAATTAGCCCAGTATAGTCTCCTAAGCCTTCCTTCAGAACACTCCTTAAACCAATCAGCCCCCTTCTTTGCAGAATTCTCCCATCCTACCCCCAAAGGGAGCTAACTGCCCCCACCCCCATCTCCCCCTCCGAGGGAGATTTGGAATTTACAAAGTCATCTTGGAACCAAGGATAGATGGCTGCCCAGGTGTGTGGAAAAAGAATTTCCATGGCATCTCAGGAAGCCACTGTGCTTTTTAACCCAGCAAACCTGGGATTCGGGGCACAGTGCCCGTTCTACAGTCTCCCCAAAGGAGTTGCTTTCACAGATGACTTGAGTGTATTCCAAGTCAAGCTGGGTACATCTCCAGCTAAGCTTTTGCTGCCCTGTACATACAGAGAAGAAAACCCCAAAAGGGGTCTTGAAGAGGTGGACATGACTGAAAAACTACTGATCTACAAACACACAGAAAGTGATCACGCCCAACCTGGGGCTCCATGCCAGGCAAACTTTTCTGGAAACAATCTGCATTCAACCCAGTTCATTTGTAAGTAAATGGACACTTACCAAGTGCCTGCTCTGGGTCAGGCACAGTGCTAGGAACTGGATAACAAGACAAAATGAAACAATTTTTCCCTACAAGGAGATTACTTTCTATTAGAAGTGACACACACACACACACACACACACCAATTTAAAATATAATACATATACACCATAATACCACACTGGGTGTCAGCTATATGACTTAAACCTGTGTCTCATCTCCAAGTTGGGGGATCCTTTCCTAGTACCACTCAGAACATGTGAACATGGGTGATTCACCTTCTTGGGATGTGCCATCCCAACTTATTTTTGGATCCTTCCCGGTCAAAGTATGCTGGACCTCAGCAGAATATTATTAAGAATCTAGACAGACGTGGTGGGACGGTGAAAGGATACAAGAATGGATGGCTGTATGGCATTTCCTGCCTGATATACATAACAATCTCTCCATATTTTCTTAGATGGGTTTCAGGAGAGGCTATGGGCACCCAAAGGGGAAAGTGAATCACATATATATGTATATACACATATCATGGAAACTGCCTGCCTTGTCATATGGTCTGGTCAGTTCCATGTAAAAAGAAGCATATGACCTTCATCAATCTCAAGGACATTTTTCATAACATTCTTCCTAAAACTTTTGGTTTTGCATTAAAAAAAATCTGTGGGGGAGGATCATTTACTTTTTTTCCTAGAGGAAACTTGTTTATATGTATGTGAATCATATATATGTATAGATATTGTTTCACAGACTCAAAGATTTGGAACTAGAAATGAGGAAACTAAGTTTCAGAGAGATAAAGTCATACAGTTCTTGAGTATTTGAGGCAGGATTAAAATCTATACTTTCCTGATGCTATGTAAGCTCCCTAAAGGGGAAAGATTGTGGGTGACCTTGGGCAAGTTACTATGTCTCCCTGACCTTCAGTTTTTTCATCTGTAACGTGAGGGGGTTGTCCTGACAGAGACGTTATAGAATCAAGAGATGGAATGAGGCAAACATGATCGATGTAAATAGTTTATTTTGCTTAATTATTACTAGAGTTTTGCTTTTCTTTTTTACTCCCAGTGGGGTGAAGGTGAGAGGAAGAAATAATTAGTGCTTTTTAATTGATAAAAAATAAAATTTTGAAGTTTTTTTTTAAAGGAAAGTCAGTATTTTTTTTTTTTCAAATGAGGGGATTGGACAAAATAGTCACGTCCAGCTCTAAATGTATAGTCTTCTACAGTTATTCCTTCCACATTGAAAGGGTTAAGGGCATGGTACCCCACCCTCAACCCCCGTGATCTGAAAAATCTGTGTAAATTTTTTTGGCCCCCCTTCAAACCAAAGTAGCCTGATTTTTTTTTCTTTTTCTTTTATGGGATGTTTATTATAAAATTTGGGCTGATTAATACTATACATATATTTTATGCATTTCTGAGTTTCTAAATCTTTTCTGTGTCATCTGCTAACCTTCACAGGTTATCTACGACTTCCACAAAATTCCCCCCCAAATTCCCATTTAGCTTCTTATACTAACCCACCATATATCGAAACCCCAAGGGGGGAAGCTGTGATGTGGAAGGACATTATGTATCTTTTTTCCCTTTGTATTTTCAATACCTACTATAGCTCAATACCTAGCCCAGCACAATGTGAATACTTAATAACTACTTTATCAGTCTCCAGCATACAATGTGGCACCCACAACCTACACACTACTCCATATAAGACCTGCCCAGGGCATAATACATCACGATCATCACCACCCAAATCCTGCCCTTCCTTATGCAAGCTGGGATTGTATTGGGTCTCAGATTTGGGAAGCATCTCAGTCTAGCTAGTTCATTCTTGCACAGGAATCTAAAGTTTCTTTATCTCTATGTTCCCTGTTTCTTTCCCCTCTCTCCCCTTTCAAATAGGGTAAAGCAGTGCTGATGGATGGAGCATGGCAGGAACAAGCTAAGAGATGCCAGTCAGGACTATACCTGGGCGTCAGCACTGAAACCAGAACCCATAGTGTAGGTCTTAATTGACCCTGTAATATAGGGAAATGGCATTTGAAAGCAATTTATTTTACCCTACGCAAGAGGTGTAGATGTCTAGGGATGGGGAGGGTGGAGGGAGGGAGACACATTGAAAATGTTAATGGTGTTATCATGGCAGTTCTGACCTCCTATCAGTTCTATTTGTGATGGTTGGAAGGGTCCCTCCACTGAGGGGTAGGGCAGGAATCTGCTCTGGTTAATGCACAGGAAACACTAAGCAGTGTTTAAGGGCTCCATAGAGGATAGGAAGATGCAGGGGAGCCCCTAATGTGTTTAGATTTCTTCATTGGAATCCAGCTTTATCGGCAGACAGAGGTCTGATGGGACTATCAGTCAGAAGAAACCCAGAAGCTGTCTGATGAGGTAAGGGCCCTGGCGAGCTCCTTCTACTCTGGCACTAGGTGCCCATCGCTCTCTGGCTATACTGTGTGCCCTCGTCTCCTCACTCCCACCACCTAATTTATCTAGGTCCAGGTTCTTGCATGGAGTGAAGGCTTGAATGGAAAAACAAAATCATCCAGTGCTTGGAGACATCTACGGAACCATAGATGTTCTGAGCTGGAAGTCACCCTCAGTGACTACCCAGTCCAATCTATACCAACAGGAATCTCCTCTCAATCATCTGGACTGAGCGGTCAGCCAGCTTTTGCTTGGAGACCTCCAAGGAGGGGTACTCTATGACCTCCTAAGGTGATCTACTCCATTTTGGGGGCAGCTCTCGTTAGTAAGGTCTTCCTAATACCCAGCTTAAATGAGGCTTTGGAACTTCTGTTCATTGTTCCTAGTTCCAGGTTCTGGGGTAAAGCAGCATAGAGCTAAGCCTTCTGCTACACGGCAGCCTTTCAGATATTTTAAGATAACCATCACATCTTCTCTTCTCCAGGCTAAACAACCCTCAATCGATCCTCATATGGCATGGACTCTAGGTACTTCATCGAAATGAAATAATCTAAATGACATTATATATTATATATGGGAAACACATACTTAAAGTGCTATCTAAAAGTTTTTTGGGGTTCAGTCATTTCAGTTATGTCCAACTCTTTCTGACCCAATTTTAGCCAATTATTCAGTCCTGTTTACCTCAGTTACCTCATCTGTAAAAAAGAGGTGGAGAATGACTGAACAACATTTGTTTGTTTAATTTTTTCAGTCATGTCTGACCCTTAGGAACCCCATTTGGACTTTGCTTGGCAAAGGTACTGGAGTGGCAAAGGCACAGTTCATTTTAAAAATGAGGAAACTGAGGCAAATGGTGCTCAGTAACTTACCCTAGGAAGTGTCTGAGGCCAGATTTGAATTCAGATCTTCCTGACTCTAGGTTAGGTACTCTATGCACTGTCCCTTCTAGCTGTCCTATGAAGCTTTATACTCGGATTTGAAAAAAATCAACCTCATAAGTACAGCACAGGTTGCCATGGCTAAATGACACTTTGTCCAAAAACCCAAACCATCGGGGTTGTTGATGGACTTTAGTGGTGTAATGTGGCCATGAATAAAACCAAGGTAATCTTTGGCTGCATTAAGAGAGGACTGGCATGGAGAAGAAGGGAGGCAACAGTTCCACTGTTGGTCACACCAAATCTGAAACACTATACTTTAGGTTCCAAATCTTAGGAATAATGATGACAAACAGGAGACCATCCAGAGGAGAGTGACTAGGATAAGGAGAAGACTAAAAAACAAGCAGTCAGTTCAAAGAACTGAGGGTGAGTAGCCTAGAAAAGGGGACATAACAGCCATCTCCATGTCTTTGGAGGATCATCATGTGGAAGGAGGTCTACTTGGCTCCAAAGGGTAGAACTAGAAACAGTGGGCAAAAGTAGCAGAGACAGATTGGGGCTGGGTTTAATTGCTGTGCCTTGAATGTAGTGGACAAGATATTTAACCCCATCTTTTTTTTTTTTTTTGTCTCAATTTCTCTTCTGTAAAATGGGGACACACTGGAGAAAGAAATGACAAACTATCCAGTATCTTTGACAAGAAAACCCTATATGCCAAAGCCCATGGAGTCAGGTAGAGTCAGAAATGACTAAATAACAACAGGAAGAAGTAGAAATGAGTTCCTCATCACAGGGTCCTTTAGGCATAAGATGGATGGCTCCTATGTAATTGACAATGTTAGAGGTGAGATTTCCCCTTAACTACAACTGAGCTAAATGGTCTCAGAGGTCCCTACCAATTCTGAAATTTTCTGAATTCAGGGTCATCTCTCCTTGTTTTAGCTAGGGTTGACCCTGGGGGCCACCTAGTTCTCTAATAATTAATGTCTGCTTTAAAAGGAAAATTATGTCTGGGTTTATTGGAGGACCTGTTTGGATAGACTAAGCACCCACTCTGATGGCTTTTGAAGTCTGGAAATGTTTGGTTAAGTTTTCAAAAGACTGATCATTAGTATTTCTTCCCTCTCTACCACTTCCTGGTTTCAGAGGAGATGATGAGTGGGTTGGGGGTGGGGTGGGATGAAGAGCTAAGTATTCTAAGGCACATTGTACCTCTAGCAAAAACATCTGCTCCTTGCTGAGCAAGTACCCTTGTTTGGGGGTGCTTACTCTGTATAGCTTACACGAAAGACCAGAATCCAATTCTTATTGTGAATGATGGACCCCCACACATTTGATTTAAAAGAACTTGAAAACTGATCAAAATGAAGATGCTCACCACTCTGGCATTGTATCAGGCACAAGGTAATTGATTCAGCATGAAAGTGAACTTTGAAAGTCATCTATTCCAGTTCTCTTATTTGACACAGGGGGACATCAAGGCCCAGAGGGTCTGTGACTTGACAAAAGTCCCATAGGCAGTAAAAGGTAAAGTCAGAATTTGAATCCAGGGCTTCTCACTCATTATATTAATAAGTAGTAAGCATAATATTATTTTAATTAGTAATTATAGTAATAATATTAATATAACTGACTGACTTTGCCTCAGTTTTCTTATCTATGAAATGGGGTAGGCAGACTGACATCTGGGGATCCTTTCAGTTTTAAATCTGTTATTCTATTATTTAGCCTTTAATGTTTTACAGAGTTCTTGAGACCAACTAATCGGAACCTTGTAACAATCCTGTTAACTTGATGCTACCAGTATGTCTAGGTTACAGGTGAAGAGACTGAAGTTTAGATCTCTGAGCTTGTGTAGCTCTGGTAATATAAGGTAAATAGAAAATGGCAAAACCGTGTGTGTGTATGTATGTGTGTGTCTGTGTGTGTGTGACAGAGAGAGAGGAAAAGAGAGAGGAAGAGAGAGAGTGGGAGAGAGAGAGAGAGAGAGAGAGAGAGAGAGAGAGAGAGAGAGAGAGAGAGAGAGAGAGAGAGAGAGAGAGAGAGAGAGTTAGCACAGGGCTTTTTCTATGCAGAAAATAACAAGTACTTAAATACTTGCCGATTGATAGATTTGAACCCAAGTGCTCTGACTTATTCCAAATGATAAATAACAATAACAATTGTTAGGTACTCTCTCTCAGGACCTCAGTTTCCTCATCTGTAAAATAAAGGTGTCATTTCAAATGTATTTTCCAGCTCTAAACTTATGATCCAAGTCATCTATTTAAAGTTTTACAGTGTTTAAAGGTATATGGACTGTCTTTTCCCAGCCTCTTAACAACTTTGGGAATTAGTTATTAGTGGTATTATTGTTTCTGTTTCACAGATGAAGAGATTGAGTTTCAGAATGGTTGAGTGACTTGCTCCCAGGTCACAGGACTCGTCGGTGTCAGAGGCAGGATTCCAAGTTATTTGGAATGATGCTCTCCCACATTGCCATTCTGGCTTTCAAATAGTATACGGCAACTCCTCTGGTTTGGGCCATCACTTTTGAATGTGACTTCCCTCTTTACATGCCTGTTCAGTTATTAACTCCTGTAGAGACATTATCTCACACTGAATCTGCGGGGTGCAATCCCAAGTGGCTGTGACCTGCCGGTGCCTGAACGCAGCAGACGAGGCTGGGTAATGTTTAACCTGGCTTCAGCAAAGTAGAAGCTTCAGCTTTCAGCCCATGGCAGAGGAGGAGGCTGCATACTAAGCGCATGCCAAGCCCCCGCCCCCAACCCCTGAACCCACCCCCCCATCCCTTCCCCTTCCTTCACACTCTCTCCCTTCCTCCCCTCCTCCCCCGGTCCCTCCCAGAAGCCCCCGACTCAAAGAGGGAAGAATGAGAAGGCAAGTCCTCCCGGGCTGGCACTATAGACAATGTGTGTCTTGTGTGAGTAATTTAGCGCTATGGCCAGTCAATCTGGTTTCTGGGCCCGCTGCCCTGACCCTCTTTAGAGCAGCTCGCTCTCTCCAGCGCAGTGTGAAACATCTCCTTTCACTGTGGTGACACTCCGCAGATTGAGACGTCAGCCGGGTCCAACTGCAGCAAATTAGCAATTTTTCTTTTGCTAATTGGAAATAAAAATGTTTGCCGAGGGACTCGTTTGTCGGAATGCAGCCTTCGGGTTTCCTGAGCTTCTCCGAGGATGCTTTAAACTTTGTCCACCGGCACTTCCCGCCTTTCGATGCTCTCTCGCTGTAAAGTTTAACGACTTGTTTACAGGGCGTGAACTTGGCAGTAGCATCTCCCTAGCCGTCCTCCCCCAAAGGTACAGCTGGGAGCTTAGAATTCCCAGACACCTTCCTTTGAGGTAGGGGTGGGGACCGGATCATTCCATTACATTCGAGTCTGCATGCATTACACACCTACTGTGTGCCAGGCACTGGACTAGGAGCTAGGAATATAGAGGAAGAAGGAGGAAAAGAAAGGAGGAAGGAGAAGACTGGTTCATTTGCTAGCTGTGTGACCTTGAGCAAGTCACTTAACTTCTCTCTACCTCAGTTTCCTTATATATAAGATGAGGTAATTAGACTTGTTAGCTTCTGAGATCTCTTCTAGCTCTAAATCTAGAATCCCATAAGTAATGAAATTTGGAAATTTGACAAGTATGTATTAAATATCTCCTATGTGCTAGGCATTGCTCTTAGCGCTGGTGGAGAGAAAGAGATAAGCTAAGGAGCTTGCTTTTTACTGCAGGGAAACAGCATATACACAGAAATTATATAAACATATGTGTATATATATGTATGTATGTATAATATTATATTTTCCCATTATGTCTTATCATATTAATATATAAATATATCTCTATTTTGCATTTATTTGTATGTGCAAATAGATATGCATAAATATGTATATATGAAATTTAAAAATATATATGTATGAAATTAATATGTATATATGAAATTTTTAAAATGAAATAAAAAAGATGGAGAAGATCCCCAACAACAGGGGATGGGGAGAGGACTGGGGAAGGACCTGGTCGTCTGGGCAGGCTCATTTTTTGCTTTCTCAGAGTCATCAGTGAGTCCCAAGAGAGACTTGAGGAACATAACAGGCCAGGCTTCTGCTAGTAAGAAGGATCTAGAAAGTCAAGAGTGAAGTGAACAAGGAGGTCAGCCCACCCTCATCTGCACCCTGAGCTGCCTCTCCAAATGCCACCTGATTTGGTTGTGACCTAGGAGCCACTTGCTACACCCTCCCAGTGCAGTTCCATGTCAGCAGAACCCTTTCTGCTACTTCCTGCTGCTGGTTTCCTCCTCAGGCCCAGGATGGAGAGGAGCTAGACCAAAGATTCCCCTTCCCATCCCTTGCACCTGAAAGAGATGGCGCCAAGGGTTCCAAGGTCCTCCTTCCCGAGAGAAGACAGAGCTAACTCCTATGAATTAGAAGAAGAAAAAACATCATCATCAATAATCAAGGGAAAAAAGGAAAAAAGACCCTCAAATTTCAAGAAACCAAGAAGCAAAATATCTGTAAGTAAGCAAAAGCGGACCCAGTGACCTTCGCATACAGCTGTCCCTTTGCTTCATTGAGCAGTTTCAAAAACAACTTATATATAAGCCCAGTCAATTAAAACAACCACCACCTTCAATTAAAACTATTTTCTCATGTATGAGATGGTGGTGGACTGTTCTCTTCTATGTTCCAGGTAGAGGACTGGGGCCAGTACCTGCCAGCACTGTGGTCTAAATGAACTCAGCTGGATCCCTCTTTCCCCCTTGTTCTGGAGGGCTACGGTTTGGTCCTGGGCAGAATCTCCTCAGCTGTACATGAGCTCTGATGATAAAGTCAGCACAGAAAGAGTTACTATGCTACCCCCACCTCCTCCCTCGGCTTTTTTTTTTCTGATAAAGCATTTGACAGGCATGCCTAATAATTCTTTCTGCTGAGTTTTTTTTTTTCTTGATGTCTTTATGTGAATATGAAGCCAGAATGAAAGGGTTTGGGTGACCCCCGTGAGAGAGGAAAAGTATGAACCAGAGGGGGAAAAAAGAGTGAGCTTTAGGCTCCCTGCAGAGATATAGGCATCTTCTTCAGTAGTCCTCGACTTGGCTTCAGAAAGCCTTTGTAAGGGAAAAAGGAGTCTTCTTCACTCAGGCCACGACAAAAGGTGTTTTGTCAGAGAGGGTCTGGGTGGGGGGCTGGGGGGTGGGCAGATCAGCAGCAGCAAGGGGCTAGCCCTCGGGGCCTGCAGATGTTGGAGAGGCATGATTTATTACTCCAGTGTCCTCCGTGGCATTTGGCTACCTTCCCAGACCCCAGCATCAGTGGCAGAGGAGGGAGGAGGAGGAAGAGGAGGAGGAGGAGGAAGAGGAGGGAGGTTACAGCATCACTGAGGCATCTCACTCCCTTGTATGGGCAAGGAAGGATGGAAGGAGATGTGACAGAAATCTCACAACTGTCCCCCCAAAATCTGGTGGTACACAGAAAGGCTACAGCCCCCAAGAGCTCTCTGAAAATCTGGTCGATGACTCAGTCTGAGAGGTTTTTTTCTTTAACTGTAGAAGAAAAAAAAAGAAGACTTTTAAAAATTCAGTGCCAGGGGTGCCCTGAATGGGGACCAGTGACAAATCAAGCCCATGTGACCAGACCCTAAGCCCAGGGAGAGGGCAGGGCTCATTTTTAAAGGTTCTGGGTTCCCTTTAGGGATAGATGAATAACTTTTTTTTGAATCACATGAGATTCTCATCCCCAAACTTTCGTTGACCCAAACCAAATTTTCATCTCATTCCCCAAAGTGTATATTTCTGGTCTCTGGGTTTACTTTTTAACTCTCATTTCCCTTTGGGATCAGAAGCAGAAAAAGAGAGAGAGGGAGGTTTGTTGCTTTTTTCTTCCTTTTCCTCACTGGGTTTTGACCTAGACAGAACCACGAGGGCTCATAAATCCAACAAGAAAAGCTACTCTCATGGGATTCCCAACTCTTCTCCCAGACCAAATAAGTTAGGATGAATTTGATGAAACATCCAAAAAAAAAAAAAAATGTCCCTGGATACCTTCCCTAACTAAACAGTATCTTGGAGCATTCTCTTTTCTCCATTTCCTACAGTTGCTATTCTCCAAACATTTAAAGAACCCATTCTGGCTTACTGGCACCATAGATTTGAAAGCCCAAACAAGTCTGGGGTCTTTAAAAAAAAAAAACGAAAAACCTCTGCAGAAGAATTAAACTCAGGTCCCCCAAATCCTTATCCAGTCCTGAGATTGGATGGGGAATGAGAATTTGGGCTTTCCCTCCCTCCTTTGGAATGAGGGCACCTTAAAAACACACACAACACCCCTTTGATCAGAGAGAGGGAGGAGGGAGGGGAAAATACTTTCTAAAAATGACATTTCTGACACAAGTCTGGATGTATTTTTTTTCTTCTGCCCTTGTAACATTCCAAACAGGAACACTGCTGCAAACCAGGCCTCATTAAATGGTGGGGGACTTAAAATAATAGCCAGTTTTGGGCTGTATTTTGTCAAAGAAATGGCTAGAGAGACAATGAGGAGGAAATGGAAAGAGGGGTAGTGGTGGAGGCAGGGTGAGTGAGTGTAATGAAGGAAGATGAAAGTAGGAACAGCAAAGTAGAGAGATGTAAGATATCTTTGGGGGCAGAAATGATTGTGAAATGTTTCAAAAACACAGTCCTCCAAAGTATCCCTACGGTCTAGAATCTAACTCTCCTTAAAAATCTGAGCTGGATTTTTGGTTATAGGAAATAAGGTGAGAGGGGCTTATAATATATCACTTTAGCTTTGAGCCAGGTCAGAAGAATGACAAGGAAGGTGCAGAAAAATAACTGTCCAACAATCTGCTTTGTAGGTTACCAAACTTTGTCTAGCCCTTATAAAAACAAACAAACCAATACAGAATCCATTGAATGAGGGATTCTAGATTTGTAGCTGAAAATGACCTCAGAGGCCATTTAGGTCACCCCTGTCATGTTACAGATGAGGAAACTGAGACACAGAGAAGTTGAGACGTGGTCACACCAATAAGTGACAGAGGTAGGGTTTGAACCTAGATCTTCCAACTGCAAATCCAGGTTCTTTCCCTCTGCAACACTCATGAGAAAGATCAAACTGATGCATCCTTGCACCCCTGGAACATGGAGGGAGGATGGCAATTGGGAATAAAGGTAGGAATAACAGTCAATGCAGGTTACCACCTCCTACATGAAGCCTTTCAACCCCCTCCCCCTCCCCTAGTTTTCAGTGTATTTTCTTTGGAAGTTACTTTGCTTGACTATATTTTGTGTCATTTAGTCAAGAGACAATAGAAGGGGAGGGCAGTAAACCATATATAAGGATCCCTGAGGCTTGCATATTGTTTTAGTTTTAAAGTGTAATATTATCTGTGTTTTATTGTATTTTAATATGTTTTGTCAAATACATCACAATTACATTTTAATCTGATTCAGGCCATATTTGGAAGTGTTGTGGGCTACTAAACATTTGACAACTCTGGTGCAATTCTAATCCAACCACTTTATTTGACAGATACAGAAACTGAGACTCAAGGAAGTGATAATATTTGTCCAAGGTCAGACTGATGGTAAATATTCACTTTACCATGGTTTTTTGTTGTGCAGTTGTGTATGCCTCTTTGTGACCCCATTTGGGTATTTCATGGCAGAGATACTGCAGTGGTTTGCCGTTTCCTTCTCCAGCTCATTTTGCTGATGAGAAAATGGAGGCAAACAGGGTAAAGTGACTTGCCCAGGATCACAGAGCTAGTGTCTCAGGCTGGATTTGAACTAAAAAAGATGAGTCTTTCTGACTCTAGGCCTGGTACTCTATGGTGCCACCCAGCTGCCCTTAATACCATGAGATTACTCCCAATCAAAATCTTTCCCAAGAGTAAGTGTCGTATTTATTTTTTTTTGGGTGGGGGAGAAATGTCTTCTTATCTCCAGCCACCTGGCATAGTGCCTAGGAGCTGGAATGCTCACCCTCTTTGTCCCCATTTCTTAGAATCTCTGGTTCAAATTGAAGCTTCACCTTTCACAAGAGATAGGGGAGGTGCATCACCTTTTCCTAGTCTCCCACCTCCTAATGCCTCCTTCAATCCTGCTGATTACCCTGAATATGCTTTGTATGTATTTTCTTTAAATATATATGTATATACACACACATATATAATATATATATTTATATGTATATATTGACATTGTCTCATCTATTACAATATAAGCTCCTCCAGGGCAGGGACAGTCTTGTCTTTGTCCCTAACTCCTAGTACAGTGCCTGACACATAGTAAGTGCTTAGTATATGTTTACTGATTAAGAAATCCTGCTTGAAATATTGTTTAATATATGTTTATTATATACTATATATAAGAAATATTAGTTGAATAAAATTTTCTGATCTTTCCATTTATTAATGTTCTCACAATAATAGTCAGTTAATAGACATTTTTAAGTGCTGACTATGTGTCAAACAATGTGCTAAGTGTTGGAGATACAAAGAAAAGCAATTACTTCATACATATTTTGTAATTGCTATTCTAAGTTCATATTCTAATGTATGACCCTTTCAGGGTAGAATATAAACTCCCTGAGGAGAGACTGGTTTTTGTCTTTATATTACTGGCTCCTAGCCCAGTGCCTAACACAAGCTTAATACATTTTCAATGAATTACCTTTCCTGATCCAACTCTATTTTAATTATGCTTCCCTCCAAACTACTTCCTATAGACTTTGTACTAACTTATCTATGTTTTTATTGTATCCCCTGTTCCCTCTTAGAATATAAAATTCTTACTTCCAGGGTTTGTTCTGGTTTTGCCTTTGTACCACCAGCACCTTGCACACAGTAGGTGTTTTGCACCGAAACCCATGTGGGTTTAGCCATGTTGGACACCAAACTGATTTCAGTCACATACTTTTTCAGTCAAATGTCAGGACATTTTCTTCCCACCTGCCCAGGGCTAAGAACAATTTTCATTTTAAAAATAATTTCCATTTAATCCAGTCCAATCCAACTTAGTCCAACGAGCCTTGATTTATGAGTGCCCACTATGCGTTAGACACTGCACTTAATGCTAGGAACACAACTGCAAGCACATGACTAAAACTAGGATGGAAAATAGGCAACAAGAGGGAAGCAGGTCATTCGGGGTCTGTGGACGCCCCATTGGATTCCTGTCTGTAGAAGAATAGTGTGGTTTGTAGAAAGAAGTACAACAAAGGCTTTTTGGCATCTTCCAACTTGATGGTGCCATAGTGGTCCATGGGTACGTCAAGGCGATAGACCATTTGAGAGCAGGCTTTGTACATTTCTGTTGAACAGACACTATTTGGGACATGGATCGGTCTGCATCGCTAATGCTTTGTAAGTGCCGCATCAGCACAAATACCTCCCCTTAACTTTTCCTTTGGATATGATGAAACATTTTTCCCATGGAAAGAAAGTGTGGTCTTTGTGAGCGGGGCTCGGCCGGCCCAAGTTACAGTAAAGGTTAATCCCAAACAAGAGACAAGAAGAAGGAGACAAAGAGCATCACACAGTCCACTCTTCAATGGATGTTTTCATAAATGTATGAATAATTTAAATTATCATTGCCGAGTATTTATTCGAGTGTTTCAGGGGGAAAAATGCCTCCTCTTTTTTCTCCCTCGATTCTTTTCATTTTTGTCTCATCTCTTTTATGTGCTGCCTCGGCTGTTTCTGGCCATGTGAATCAGCGTGAGGACAATGGGATGTAAGAGGGCTGGAGGGGGCAGCCGAAGAAAGCCGGCCTTGTTGTGCACTCCGTGCCTTGACGTTGATTAATGAGGGTGCGGACTTGGGCAGAATCTGTGAGAGAGGAGGGGAAATTGGAAGACCTGAGGGCACCCGAAGAAGGAGGGCAAAAAGATCACAGAAGGGAGGCCACGGCGATGCCAGCGACTCTGTGTCAGACAGGGAGAGGACGAGGAGAGGAAGTGCAGTCACTTGGGGCCATCCACCCGAGGCGGGCACTGGATAATATGGACGCGGGGCTTCTTGGGGTGGCAGGGACGGAAGGATAGGCGGGACTTGTTGTCCACTGCGGGTCAGAAGAGTTCTGGCAGAGGCAAAATGAGTTCAGCTACTCAAGGAATGTTTCCCGATTGCAGAGCTGTGTTACTACCTGGTTCAGGAAGGTCTATTGGCTAGCTACTGCCTCTAGAACCAAATACCAAAATCCATTTTGCATTTAAAACCTTAAAAACCTGAATAAACCCACTTTTCCTGGTGTATTACATGCTAACCCCTTTCACACAGGACTCTCCAGTCATAGTAGCCGTCTTGCTGTCTCTCCCACACAGCGTTCCAGCTGCTCTCTAGGACTTTGCATAGGCCAACCTTCTTACTTCTCATGCCTGAAATACACTCATTCCTCATTCTTGCTCCCTAAGAATTCTTAAGTTCCCTAAATGCTTGACTCAAATGCCACCTGTTTTGTAAGATCAGTATTGATATCCCAGATTTCTGGTGCCCACTCCACAAAATCATCTTCTATTTAATGCATCTAAACTCTCAAAAAGGAAAGGCCTGTTTCCTTTCTGTGCCCCCAGGACACAGGAGCATGTTTGGCATACAGCTGGAGCTTAATAAATAATTGCTGATTGATTAATACACAGAAGAGGAGAAATAGAGAGCGCAGTAAATTGAGAGAATTCAGTGAGCATAGGTGACTGCTCTGGATCTTTAAGATCCTCCAAAGACTATCTATATCTACATTCTGATTAGCTATTACATTCACCTGTTGTAGAATGGAAGTTCCCTGAAGGTAGGGATAATTTTTGTTTTGCCTTTGTATCCCCATGGCCTAGCACAGTGTATGGCATATTATCAGCCTTCAACAAATGATTATTGAGTTGGATAAGTTTTAGAATTTTCTCAATAACCATCCCTGTCTCCCTTGGTCACTCACAACATGGTCAGTACATGGAAACATATTTACATGGTGCTTTAGGTTTCCAAACACTTTATATGAATCATACCTATCTCACTTTGTGAATTAGGTAACACAGGCATTACTCTCAAACAGAGGCAGCTAGGTGGTGCAGTGGATAGAATACTGAACCCAAGGAGTCAGGAAGACCTGAGTTCAAATCCATCCTGTGACCCTTACTAACACAGTGTGACCCTGAACAATTTATTAATCTCTCTCTCTCTCTCTCTCTCTCTCTCTCTCCTCTCTCCTCCTCTCTCTCTTCTCTCACCTCTCCTCTCCTCTCTCCTCCTCTCTCTCTCCTCTCTCCTCCTCTCTCTCTCTCTGTTTTCTCATATGTAAAATGGGGATAATAATTGCACCTACCTCATGGGGTTGATGTAAGGATCAAATGAGAAAATATGTGTAAAGTACTTTGCAAATTTTAAAGTGTTATATAAATTCCAGCTCTTATTATTTTATAGACAAGGAAACTGAGGTCCATAGAGCTAGTAAGCTACTCAAATATGACGGAACCTAGTTTTTTCCTGACTCCCAGTCTGGCAGGCATCTTGATGTCTCTCCTACATAAGGCTTCCTCCAAAGTAGCTAATGCCCTGTGAGTTAGTTATACACTTAGTGAAAGTGCCTACCACCTGTCTACCACTTTGTTAAGCAACAGGAATACAAAGGGAAAATAAAAAACAAAAGAAAGTCTGTGCCTTCAAGGAACTTACATCCTCCTCACTAGGAGAAGGAAATTCCACACCTTTAACATGTTCACAGATAAGTATATAGGACTTAATTTCAACAAAGAATAAACACTACTGAGATCAGGAAACTCAATTCAACTCTGTCGTAGCAGAGAAAATTGTGTGTTCGTCCTTCATTGCCAAAGAAGACCATGCCATCAGATAAATAATGACATAACTTGCACTTGACTTTGTTTTGAGTGAAGGAGGACTCTGCGAGCCTCACTTCTCCTCCAGAGTCATCTGAATCTAGTGACCAGATATTCATCAGGATGAGGCAATTGGGGTTAAGTGACTTGCCCAAAGTCACACAACTAGTGAGTGACAAGTATCTGAGGTGAGATTTGAACTCAGGTCCTCCTGACTCCTGCACTGGTGCTCTATCCACTGCACCACCTAGCTGCACAGAGAAAATTACAGATTTACAGACGACTTCACAAATATCATCTCACTATCTTGTAGGGAAGGTACCATGGGTATTATATTCTAGTTATACTATGCGTATGTACAGTTTTTACATGTTATCTTGCCTGTTAGAAAGTGAACTCCCAAAGGTAGGGGTCATGTTTGGGTCTTCTTTATATCCCCTAGTGCTCAGGATAGCATCTACACAGAATAAATGCTTAATGAATGCTTGCTTACTGCTGGACTGATTATCATCCTTTTATACAAATGAGGAAACTGAGGCAAAGTGACTTTTTGAGGGTCATGAAGTGAATAACATCAGAGATAGGGTTTAAGTAAGTTTCTAAGTCCTGGAGACACTATGCCAGCATTGAGAATCTAGTGTTTTGTGTCCTGGATCCCTTTGGGCAGTCTGGTAGAGTCTAGGAATTCGTTTTCAGAATCGTGTTTCCAAATGCATAAAATAAAACACATAGGATTACAAAGCAAACTGATTATATTGACATAGAACCACACAAATATTATAAAAGGAGAGGGAGAAACAGAGGGAGAGAGAGAGAACCCAAAAGGAAAACCTGTTATCCTATGAGGGGTGGGCTTGCTTCCAGGCAGGTATTTTGATAGAGAATTGTTGATAATGTTGAAGCCAGGTCTAAGTAGGACTCTATGATCTTTTGACTTCTTTTCCCATTCTTTGAGATTTGGGGATTCTCTTGAGAGACAACCTAGTGGGCTGCCCAGTCAATGCTCATCTCTACCATTGACTTTTCCCCAATGATTTACCTGAAATACCTGCCCAATGGCAAATATTGAAAGAGGAATTTGAACTCTGCTCCTTAGAGTCTGCTCTGACTCTAAGTTTGATGTCTGTTTATGCAGTGTTGTTCTCCACCTGGCCATGCTGCCTCTCCTAGAGAGAGAAGGTTACAGAAAAGGGGACAGAGCAAGAAAGAGGCTTTTCAGTTGAACCCTATTAGGACCCACTTTGTCAAAGTGTCTAATTTCTACATTTTTTTCAGTCACTGTGACTAATCAAGTTACTGTTATTGAGTCATTTCAGTTGTGTCTGACTCTCCATGACTCTATTTGGGGTTTTCTTGGTGGAGATACTGGAGTGGTTTGCCATTTCCTTCTCCAGCTCATTTTACAAATGAGGAAACTGAGGCAAACAAGGTGAAGTGACTGGTCTGGGGTCATACAGCTAATAAACATCCAAGGCTGGATTTGAACTCAGGTCCTCCTGACTCCAGGGCCAGCACTGTGCCACCTAGTTAGCATGACTTAAAGAATATTGTGATGGACCCAAACACAGAAGTATCTGGGTTTGAATCCTGCCTCTT
This sequence comes from Bettongia penicillata ogilbyi, assembly GCA_023548195.1. Classification (NCBI taxonomy): domain Eukaryota; kingdom Metazoa; phylum Chordata; class Mammalia; order Diprotodontia; family Potoroidae; genus Bettongia; species Bettongia penicillata. The sequence goes on from JAJHZJ010000236.1 coordinate 127,712, forward strand.
TCATAACCTCTGTGCTAACTACCTCTGAGCAAGTGAGTTACGCTCTCAAAATGTCAGTTTCATCATCTATCACATAGGGACAATAAAGCTGAATAGTCTACTTCAAAGGGCTGTTCTTTGTATGTGTATGTATGTATATATGTTTATATATGCATGTGTATATGTTTATATATATTTATATCTATACACATATGTATGTAAACATAAGAAGGCACTTGGAAAATATTAAGGTGTTATCCATCAATAATTATTATTTTTATCATTTTTTTCACTTTATCCTCAAATAAAGACTGTGTTATAATAAAGTCACTTCTCTAACTCTATGGCTATGAAAGTCTGTGCTATGAAATGGGAGTGATAATATTTGGGCTGCCTCCTTCCCATGGTTATTGGGAGGACCATGCTTTGTATGTCTCACATATCAAGCTTCTAAGACATGAGAGATACAAACAAGCCCTGAATCCAAATTATCCAAAAGGCAGTGTGGTTTAATGGATGAAATTCTGGAATTGGAATCAGGAAGACCTGGGTTTGAGTCCTGCCTCAGATACCTACTAACTCTGGGCTCCTTGTCAAATCACTTCATCTCTCAGGCTCAGCACACTCATCTGTATAATGGGGAGAATAATGCTGGTGCTAATCTACTTTACACACTTTATCGTAGTGAGATACAAATGTGATAACAGAATTTGTTGCAAACCTTAAAGCTCTATAGAAATGTCATTTATTATTGTTTTTAGTCTTATTAATATGCTTTGCTCTATAAGATATTTTCCCTCAAAATACTATTCAAGTATTTGTTGGCCAAAGAGTATGAAAAGTCAGCATTTGAAAGGCCCCAGACTTGGAATTAAACTGTGTTACTATGGTCAAGTCATTTCAGTTTCCTCATCTGTACAATGAGAACAGTAATGCTAAATTATACTAAACATCACCTATTATGTTCCTCCCAAGGGTCCTGTGAGGAAATGTTGTTATAAAGCCATTCCTGAAGCACTCTAGACATCCAAGCTATTATCATGACTATTTCTGAAACTGATATGTTGCTGGTATGTATTTTGCTTAGCCAATTGACATTGTGATTTAGAAATGCAGATCCTACATTTCTAAGGGAATCAGGAGAGAGAGCAAGTTTATAGAGAGGCAATGTAGAGCTCTGGATTTGCAGTCAGTAATATCTGTGTTCAAATCCCACCTCTGACATTTACTATCTATGTGACCCTGGGCTAAGTTATTTCTCAGTCCTCCTTTCCTTCACTTGTAAAATGTGAGTGTTGGACCCTATAAGGTCCTCTCTAGCTCTAAATCTATGATCATAGGTTTAGTATATAAGAAGGACTTTTAAAAAGCAGACAACAAAACGGATGCCTGTTTAGAAAAGGAAAATGTTTTCCTTGTTTCATTCAGCTAGATGCCATAAATGTTTTTTTTTTTCCTTTTAATGGCAAAAACACACATTCCACAGAGAAACACTGATCTCCTTGGAGGGAGCTCGTCCTCTCCAGAAAACAATGGCAGTTCTATACAGCAAGACCTGTGGAACTCCAGATGGACTTGACCTAGTGGTCAAATGAAAATCAGACATATGTATGTTTGGTCACTGCCCACCTGTGCAATTTCCTTGGGTTCACTGACCAGTGGCCTTCTCCACAGGCATGTTTGTGAGTTAATGGTCCAGACCTTGTTACATCGATAATGATCTGGAATGACAGATTTCATGGAGGGTGGTGTGGTCTGATGGAAGAAAGCCTAGCCTCACAATGCAAAGCCTGGGGTGATATTGTTCTGCCAATGCCCTTGGCTTCTTGGATGACCTTGGTGGCTTATTTGCCTCTGTGCTTCAACTATCCCATCTAGAGAAGGAAAATATGCAGAATGGAGTGCTGTTCACAGTGGCCTAAAATGGAGAGCCATCCCAAACTGGAACGGATGTCCTCTTTTGTCACACTCTGTTTCAGGAATCAATCAGTCAGAGAATTGAAACTGGAAGGAACCTTAGAAATCAACAAGTCCATCTTTCTCATTTTATAGATGTGGAAACTGAGGCCCAGGTTTAAACAGTTAGTAAGAGTCTATAGTGTGGGGACTCCCAAATAGTTTTCCATCCAAGAAGTATCGAAGCTCAGCCCTAATTTTTCTTTCTTTTTCTGAGATCAGAAGTATGTTCAGGGTACTACAGATTTAGACAAACCAGTCAGTTAGCAATCATTTGTTAAGTACATACTATGTGCCAAGTGCTAGGGATATATATGTATATATGCATACACATATATACATGCATACAATATAATATGCATTCATATACTCATGCAAATATGTGTATATATACACAATATATGTATAGGCATATACACACATATATATGTATATACATATATATGCATATACACATACACACATACACAGACATATACATTACATATATATGGGGGTGTAGGTTGTGTTCAGGGAGGACCAGTACCTTTGGTGTGATGGATGCTGAGTGCTTTTCAGGGCTCTTTCCACCTTTGGTGACCACCTGTTCCACCTAACTCTCTCACCTGTGGCTCCAAGAAGCTGCAGTATGGGCAATGGCCACACCCCAGTAAACCATTTCAGCAGACAGGCCAAACTAGGTTCAGGGTAACCAGGGGTTCTCAAACCCACTGGCGAGTTGGAGGTGTCTACCTCAAGCACGTGAAGACTTCCTCTGGTGGAATGGGCAGATGAGAACAATTTGTTCCAACGGCCATGAAGGCAGATGAAGCAGGCAATGCGGAGTGCTTAGAGCTTGGTTAGACATGGAAGACACCAAGGTCATCCACTGCATCTTGAGCCATTGCCAGCCACCTTGACTCTGTCCTGCCACTGCAACTCTGCCTCACTTAAATCCAATTTACGCACAAATCAAAAGACATCAAAAGACATCACTCATACATTTACATATGTATATATGGAAGGTATTGAAATGATGGACAGCACAGTGATGAGGAACCAGGATGACACAGAATCAGACCTTAAAATTATGCCATAGAAGGACCAGTTGAAAGAATGAAGGATTATGATCTTGGAGAAGAGAAAGCGTAGGGACAGAGCATGGGAGTGGACACATGATAAAGTCTTCAAGGATTTGAAACTATTGATCCAGGGAATAGAAACTGCAGAAAGATAGATGTATTTGTTGCTCAACAAATAGAACTATCCAAAAGTAGAATGGAGCTGTTTCGGGAGGTGACTGGGTCCCCATCACTGAAGGTATTAAAGAGAATTCTGAAAGATTCTGAAAGACTATTTGCTGGAGGTATCATGTACGATTGGGACCAGATGGCCTCTGAGGTCCCTTACGACTCAAAGATACCATGGATCCATGACCATCATCCCAACTTGAGTCCTACAATGATCCTCTGTACAATAACATAGCTCCTTTGAGCTCTCAGGAAGAAACACTTTCTCAATTCCAAGTTCTATTAACACATGCCATTTTCCACAACAATAATGCACTGTAGAGATGCCTACAGAAAACAGCTTCCAGACACCTGAGCCCCAAATTAAATGAAAACAGATTTTTTTGTCCTTAAAAACACACACACACACGAACCTGTCATGTGCAATTAACTTTCCAAAGTTGGAATACAATGTAACTAACAAACAGAACACAAGCAACAACACCATACCAGTGACAAAGTTGAGTGACAAATTACAGCTCTCTGGAGCGTCTCTAATTACAGCAGGGGAACAAAAGGACCTTAACCACGTCTCTTCAATATTCTCTCTCTCTCTCTCTCTCTCTCTCTCTCTCTCTCTCTCTCTCTCTCCTCTCTCTCTCTCTCTCTCTCTCTGTCTCTCTCTGTCTCTCTTCTCTGTCTGTCTGTCTGTCTGTCTGTCTGTCTGTCTCTCTCTCTCTCTCTCTCTCTCTCTCTCTCTCTCTCTCTCTCTCTCTCTCTCTCTCTCTCTCTCTCTCTCTCTCTCTCTCTCTCTCTCTCTCTCTCTCTCTCTGTCACACATACACACACAGTTAGGGTTTGCCATTCCAAGAAATCAAAATCATTTCATTTCTGATGGAAAGAACTTCCTACGTTAATTCCTTGAGAGCTGGAAAGTGATACCCCATCCCTTTCCTTCAATGTGTAGGATATTGTGATATCGTTGGTCTTCTTAAAAAATGAAAGACAAGCAACAACACTGATAATAGAGATACCACAACTAGTTATTCATTTGGGACAAGGGGAAGAGGATTGTTATCTTTAAAAACCAATAGAATTCCGTCGGTAACGTGTTTTAGGATATATAACATGATCTACAGGAACTTCAGTGAGCCATAAATGGCCGCAGTGGAAGGGACCACCTTTAGAATGAAGACCTCTTTCCACATATGTGTATCTGAATTTTGCCTGACAGGTCAGAGCCCAGCTCCTTGTATTGGACTCTCCTTGGGATAGAGAATTATACAGGAAGACCTCCCTATCCAGCGGTGGAAATTCACGACTATGAACAGTTTTGCCACCAATCAATGGAAAGGTCCATGTTAGAAGGAAACTTGAAATGATGGCAAGGTCACTTAAAGCCTAACATAATGCCTGGGGTTTAATAAATGCTCATTGACTGGTTGAGTGATACAAGACTTGTATGAGCTGATACAGAGCAAAGTACCAAAAGAACCATATACCCATTGACCACAAGAGAAAGGAATACAATACTGAAAAAAGGGAATTTTGGTTGGTGCAATAACTAATGTTTATTCTAGAGGATTAATGATGAAAATTACTTCTCTTTTCTCAAGATGTGGTGTACTACAGGTGCTGAATTAAGTATACTGCATAAAAAATGATAGATCATTATAAAAGATGATTTCTCACCTCTCCCTAACTGTACTTTGTTGCCAGGGAGTGTTGGAGTAGGGTCAGGGGAGGATAATTGGCAAAGGATTGCAATGTAGAAAACACATACACATGTCAATAAAATTCTTTTTTTGAGTTCTGGATCTTGTAACAGGAGAAATTTTAGTAAGAATCTCATCTCTGACACTTAGACTAGCTGTGGGAAGTCATTCACCTAAGCTGCCTGAACCTCATCTATAAAATGGGGAGAATAATACGTTTCGCTCAGAGGGTTCCTGTGTGAATCCAATGAGATGATGTAAACCTGAAAGCACTCTTGACAAATATCAGCCAGCATTATGTAATGGATGTACAGTTTTACAGAAAAAAATCATTGAACAGGGGCTTCCTACCCTCCCGCCACTCTACTTCCCCCTGGAAAAAGTTGTTAGTTCTATTTTTTAAAAAATTAGGTGGGATGCACCTGAAAAAGGTTCTTTCTTTCTTTCTTTCTTTCTTTCTTTCTTTCTTTCTTTCTTTCTTTCTTTGATACTGTGTTTAAAGGAAACAAGCAGGAAATTAGACATGGAGAAGAGAGGAAATAAGATATTGTTAAACATGAGTAATAATGCAATTGGGGGGGGTGAGGCAGAAGAAAGATTTTGGATGGGAGCCCAAAGGGCATTTCTTTCATTATTTTTTGTAAATCTTTAATAAAATAACACAGAAATAGAGGAGGGTGGGGAAGAAAACCTCCAAGTACAGCTTTGTATCCTCCACAGAACAGATTTGCAATGCCCTGAGAAGATGGATGAACTCCCAACCTGGAGTGTCTTATACTTAGTTACCTAATCCCTACATGCTGCTCCTTACTCTTTTTGGATAGAAAAGGAGCTCGAGGAAGCCAAAGTCTGAATACTTATAAGAGCCACTATGGGTCCTGAAAAACAGATGAAACATACATCACTCCTGTCAGCGAACAGGGAGGGGATGGCAGGGTTAGAATGGTGTATACATCACAGCACATAATCCCTGAATGGATTGTTTTTATTCTTTCTCTCCATTAAAAGGGAGGGTTCAAAATTTTAATGTACTGAAATTACTGTCTTGTTTTTGTTTATTTGCTTTTAAAAACATTGATAAAAGTTACTTTTCAAGAAAGTAAAGAGGAAAGGAAGAAAAGGAAAGAGGAAGAGAAGAGAAGGAAGTGAGGGAAGAAAGAAAAAGAAAGAAGGAAGGAAAGAAGGAGGGAAAGAGAAAGAATGAAGGAAAGAAGAATGGAAGGAAGGAAGTGAGGGAAGAGGAATAAAGAAAAAGGAAGGAAGAAAGAAGGAGAGAAGAAAGAAGGAGAGAAGAAAAAAGGGAAGGAAGGAGGAAGAAAGAAAGGAAGGAAAGAAAGAAGGAGGAAAGGGAAGGAAGGAAGAAGAAGAAAGAGAGAAAAGGAAGGAGGGAAAGGAGGGAAAGAAAGAAAACAAGAAAGGAAGAAAGATAAAGAAAGAGAAAAAATAAAGACAGAAAGAAAGAAAGATAGACTGACAAAGAAAGAAAGGTAGACTGACAACAAAGAAAGAGAGAGAGAGAGAGAGAGAGAGAGAGAGAGAGAGAGAGAGAGAGAGAGAGAGAGAGAGAGAGAGAGAAAGCTGCCCAAGGAAACTGTCTTTTGGGCTAGCCCTTCTTTTCTTTCTGCACCCTCAACCCCAGCTTGCTAAATTGTTGTACTCTCCAGTTAGCCTCTATATCCATTCCCAAATTAAAGGAGTGTTTCCCATCAGCATTTTGATCCGCTAACTCCAGGGACCCCCTCCCTACCATCCCCCTTTGGGTCAGCAGCACCCCAAGGTCTTCCAGAGCTCTTCTACCCCCAGCATCCCTTGCTTTGGCCAGGGCAGCCAGTTCATGGAGATCACCTGAAAAGGCGCCCCCGAGGGTGACCTGAGGCCCAGAGCTCCGGAGGGAGCAAATGAGGAGCTTAACTGGTGCAAGACTGGAATGAAAAAGGAAAGAGAGAAAAGAGAAGAACAAAGCTTGCGTCCAATTTGCTCTTTTGGGCATTGTAAAAACTGGCCCGCTTCCCAGTATATCACTCTGCCATTGAATGAGCTCAATTGCAGGGCTGTTCCTCGCCAGCCCTGATGGGCTTCCATGGGAAAGTGAATGGAGTGCAAATTAGGCGAAGTCGTCAGAAGCTTTTTCACTGTCACTCCCAAGCTGACAGTCCAAAAGCAAAATGAGGATTAATAAGTCTAAAGAACTTTCTCCATTATCAAAGCAAGGTTAGGAAACTATTTATCGTTCCCCCTTTTTTCATGTTTCATCCATTTTGCCTACTGTGGTGAAGCATTTCGAGAAGAAAGAAACAACACACTCACTCACTCCGCTCACTCAGTCCTGGCTCGACCAAGTTCGAGTGGGCAGGCTAGGCTGTGTACCCATGGGGCAGAGAAGGGGGAGACTGGGGTGTTACCAAGTCACTCAGCTGATAAACATTTATGAAGGTCCTACTATGTGCCAGGGCTGTGCTAATCACTGAGGAAGCAAATCAATCTGTCAACAAACTTTTGTTAAGCACTTACTATGTACTAATCACTGGGGATAAAAATTAGTCTGTCAACAAACTTTTGTTAAGCAGCTACTATGTACTAGTCACTGGGGATAAAAATCAATCTGTTGGTAAGACATTTACTAAGTATCCTCCTGCTCTCAAGGAGCTCACCTTCTTTGCAGGACCAATTGAAAGAGATGAAAATTTCCTAAATCTAACTCTGAAAGCACCCTCAAAAGCCATTTAATCCAATGATATATGGGGTAACCAAGGACCAGAGAGATACAGTGACTATCCCATGATTACACAGGTAATAAAAATCAGAGGCAGCATTTGAACCTACGTTCTTTGACTCCAGACATGTAGAAGAACCATGAGAGGCAGAAACCAAGAGTAAGCATTCCCTTGGAGGATACATTGCATATCAGAGCTGTGCATAGTTATAGGGAATAGTCATTCTACCATTTTGCCAAAGTCTCAAGAAAAAAAAAGTTGGGTCTGTGCTGCTGGTAGAGTTCTGAATTCTAAGAGTGGCAGATGACTAAAAAATTAAGATGTATGTACGTAGAGCTAGAAAGATCTGTGTTCAAATCATGAACCTTTATGACACTTAAGACCTGTGTGATCCTAGACAAATCAGCTACCCTGTCTTGCACCTCAGTTTTCTTATCTATAAAATGGAAATAATACTAGCAATAGTGCCTACCTTACAGAGTCATTGTGTGGTTCAAAATAGATAATGTACGTAAACTGCTTTGCCAACCTGAAAATGTAATTAAAATGTGACTTCGATTCAATTCAGTAAACATTCATTAAGTACACGCTACTTGAAAAGCAATGTGCTAGTGATGAGGATACGGAGACGAAAACCAAAAATCTCTTCAAGAACTTTCATTTTACAGAAGAGGAAGGGAATGGGTGGGAAGGATGAAGCATGTATTCTTATAAGTGAAAACCAAGTGTTTCAATAACCCCAGAGTTATTAATAATTTAGGAGACTAGGGAAGGTTCCACTTGGGAAAGAGTAATACCTAATGATAATGATAACTGTAACTAGTATTTATATAGCACTTTTATGATTTGTAAAGTGCTTTATAAATAGGATCTATTTGATCCGCACAACAACCCTGGCAGGTAGGTACTGTTATTATCCCCGTTTTACCAATGGGGAAACTCAGGCAGACAGCATAATACTTGGTAGAATACCAGAGATTTCATATAACCTCATATAACTGTCCCTCAGTTTCCTCATCAGTAAAATCAGGATAATATCCCCTACCTTCCAGAGTTGTTGTATTAAAAGAACTCATAGTTGTTTAGAGCTTTACAAACCTTACAACTCTATATAATTGCTACCTATTATCATATTTGTGTCTATGTCATCTATGTTCATTTTTCTACATATACACATATTTCTATATATATACATATGTGTGTACATACACATACATATATACACATACATACATATATGTATACACACATATATATATTCCACAGAGATTTAACAAGACATATGAGCAAGAATAGTGTACTTCTGTCATAAGACAAAGACCTAATCATTAAGGGCTAGAAGAAATGGTGAGGCATAGTGGATAGAGTCAAAGAGACCTGAATTTGAATCCTCTTTTGGACATATACTACTTGGGTACACTGGGCAAATCATAAAAAAAAGCAAAAAACTTTGCAGACATTAAAGGCCATACAAATGCCAATTATTATTCACTGGCAACTCTATCACTAATCTAATCAGCATTCTTTGAGTATCTACTTTGTACTAAACTGGGGGCAGGGCACAAAGACAAACCTAAACAAAACAAAGCAAGAAAAAAGATCCCTAACCTCAAAGACTCTCTATATTCTCTTTGGGGAGCAAACCACTGTTTGCCTTGAGAAAGTGGTAGTTTGGGGAAAGGGAAGAAAGAGGAGGTATGTGAAGGAAAGAGGATGAAGGGAAAAAAACGATAGAGTGCTATACTTTCTCAGAATCAAAGAATGCTAGAAACTTGGCATCTTAGAGATGAAATTGACTTTGGAGGTTCCCTAGCCCCACCTCACCTCCAAGTCATCCAACGTCCCTTCCACCTCCATTCCTACATCTTAAGGAGTCCATGATAACCTCTGAAGCCACACAATTTGGCCTATGGCAAAAATAAGGATAAGAAGGTGGTTTGTGGTTGAGCCCTTAAGAAGGCTAAAAATGGAGAATGGAGTCTCATATTACCTCTGAGGGTTCACCCTTAGTAGTATATCCTAGTGCATGGTTAGGGTTAATTGATGGGTGATTAAAGTTAAACTCAGAGACATCAGTCTTCTTTCTATCTGCCAATCAGATAACACAGAAGACTAGACTTGTGGGGTGGTAGGGGTAGGTAGGAGCAGAGAGGGAAAAGACACACACACACACACACACACACACACACACTCACACATACTCCCAAACTGGTCTAACTGGTTTGGCTATCTTAATGCAGCTATAGTTACGATGTTCCAGGGAAACATTTAGGGACATTTTAGTCAATAACCAATGATATTTTTTCGCAGTATGTAATAATGGGGATGCAGCCAGCGTTGAAGCCAAGAAGACCTGGATTCAAGAGCTATCTCTGATATGTACTGGTTAGCCTGGTTGTGTTACTCTAGATAGACCATTTAATTTCTCAATATCCTAACCATAAGCTTATAGTCTTATATAAAACTATATATATGTGTGTATACTATATTATATACCTTATGTTATATAACTTATATAATATTTATAGATATAATTTATAAGACTTACATAACATATGACTATATAACTTGTAAGTTATATAACATATATAAGATTACATATATAACTCATAAAACTAATATAACTTACATAAGACTATATATATAACTTATGTTATATAGCTTACGTAGCACGATATATAACATATATATAACTTATAAGACACATAACTTGTAGTCTTATATAAGACTATATATATAATCTTATAAGTTATATAACTTGCATAAGACTACACATATGACATATGACTTATAAGTTATTTATATAAGTCTTATACAAGACTACATATGTAACTTACATAAGACTATATATGTATATATATATTATGACTTATATAACTTATAGTCTTATATAACAGTATAAGTTGCTGAAAAGGTTCTGACCTACATTGAAGGGATTTTCTTATCTTGGAGGTCCCAATACCAATAAAATCCCAGGTTCAATCCCTATCTTGATTATTTGAGAATATTTCCTTAAATGATACCTCTTTTGTACCCACTGCCCTTTGGTCTACCCTCTCGGACCAAGCAGAACAAGCTGAATCTCTAGTCTGTGTATCAGCCTTTCACATGCTCAAGGACAGCTATCAAGACCCTGCTCATCCTCCCCCAACTCTCCTCTACTTCAAATTAAATATCATCAGTTCCTTCAACTTCACATGGTCTGAAATTGACAATCTTCTTCTTCCTGGTTGCCATCCTCTGAATGGCCTCCAGTGTATCGTCTTCTTAACATGTGAGAACCAGAAGCGAATATATTATTTCATGTGCTGTGTGACCATGATAAAGTGTAATGGGATTATTACCTCCAGAGTCACCACCTCTCCAAATATAACCTGAGATCACATTGAATTTCAAACTACTGGGGAATCCAGTTCTTCCATAACAGGTCAGTAGCTAATAATTGGTTGGATTAGGGGACATGTGCACAAAGTCTCACTTTTATGCTATGGGAATATCAGGTTTAACTGATATTAATTGGTGATTCAACCATTTAATGATGATGGAATAGACAACATATTATTTTAGTAGAGTGGGTGGTTGCCAAGAAAGTGAGCTAGAGTCAAACAGTGCCCAGGTGCTGCCCACAAATGTATAAATTATGAATTTCACAGCGAATATTTGAGAATAGCATCATCTGGTTTATTAGTTCTGGCCTGGGAATGTTTTATTACAAATATATTTTGTTTCAATATAAATCTGTTGATTTAAACTCTTTGGGGGTGTTTTATAACGCAATAACTTAAGTTATCATTGCTACAAATCGAGGCCAAATTTACGGAGGTCCATAAAATGTGTTCTAAGAAATTGGCTTTGGTCTGGCTTCAAGTCAGCCCGAGAATGTGTACAGTGTGCAGAGTCAATAAGTAAATCAACCCTGTGGAACAGCAGCCAAGAAAAGTCATGTGATCTCCAGCAGCATTAAGAGAGGCTCCAGTGTCTAGCTGAGGAAGGGGATGGTCCCTCTCCCTCTGCACTCTGTCTCCTCTTAATTCTAGCGCCTTCCCTCAGTTAATTACTTCCTATTTATCCCATTTCTTACCCTATATTCCTATTTTACAGCTGGCTTTGTATATATTTGTTTTCATGTTCTCTCCCATGTTAGATTATAAGCTCTTTGAGGGCAGGGACTGTCTTTTGTCTTTTCTGTTTGTTTGTTTGTGTTTCCCATTCTTAGCCCAGTGCCTGGCACATAGTAGGAACTTAGTGAATGTTCATAAATTAATTGATTGATTGATTGTCCCAGTCAGACCACGTCAGGAGTTTCAATTCTGAAAGCCACATATTTAGGAAGGGCATTCACTAACTGGAGGGAATCAGAGGAGGGCAGCCAGGATGATAAAGAACCTTGAGTTCAAGCAATATGACCAATGACATCATGAGAGTGATGGCTTGACTTGTGCTTGTATTGGAGTTAAGTGAGGCAGAGCTGCATAAAGATTGGTGGAAAGAGTTGAGGAACTCCTAAGCCTGGAGATTTAGGATCACAGGAACCTTAGAGGAGGATGGGAACACAGAGGTCATTTTTTCCAAGTCTCTTATTTTATAAATGAGGAAATGGAAATCTAAACAGGTTAAATAACTTACTGGAGGGTATGAGGGCTGCCCAAGGCTATGTGGGAGGGACATGATAGCCATCTCCATATCCACATAAATGATTATCGTGTGGAAACAGAGTTAGTCTTGTCCTGTTTGACTTCAGAGAGCAGAAGAAGAAATAAGGAATGGAAATTACAAGAGGAAAATGGATGGTTGATGTCAGGAAAAACTTTATAAGAATGGAAGCTCTTTCCAAGTGGACTGAGTTGCTTGAGGGGTGATAGGTTCTCTCTCATTGGAAATCTCCAAAGTCTTGATAATCATATCAGGAATGCTGAGGCCCCTATAGTGAAGGCACCTTGCCCAAGGTCTTGTGGCTAGTTAAGTGTTGTAGTTGGAACTCAACTCAGGTCTTCTGACACCAAATTCCACTGTGCTGTGGAAATTCCATGTTAAAGAAACTTAACACTTGCATCAAGGTGATGCAGTGGATAGAATACCAGGCCTGGAGGCAGGAAGACTCATCTTCTTGAGTTCAAATCTGACCTCAGACACTTCCTAGCTGTATGACCCTGGGCAAGTCACTTAACTCTGTTTGCCTCAGTTTCCTCATCTGTGAAATGAGCTGGAATAGGAAATGGCAAATGATTCCAGTATCTTTGCCAAGAAAATCTCAAATGGGATCATGAAGAGGTGTAAACAACTGAAAAATAACTGAAGAGTAAAAAAGTTCTCATTATCCAGCTTGTTTTGAGCCAAAAGCTGTTGACCCTGAAATCATGTTCTGGCTCCTTTGCCTTCCTTCTTATCTAGGACCACTGAATCCCAGAGCTGTAAGGGTCTGAAGAAGCCATTGAGTCTGATGCATGCCAGATAAGAATCCTCTGTGTGATGCTCTCCATAGAAAATACCCAAACCTGGAACAAATTCTCTACTGCCCACCTCCAATCCCACCCTAAATCCCAACTCTCTGATTTCTGACACAAACATACCCATCATTCTGATCAGTCTAGTACCTAGGAGTGAGGAGTCTAAAGTGTACTGGAATCACTGGACCAGAGAATCGTAGAATAAAAAGGGCATCTTAGAAGTCATCTAGCACATAACCACCCACGCAAGGTGACTAGCATAGGGCATTATACTTAGTAGGGCCTTAATAATTATTTGAATGAAAAATGATGGGAGGAAGGAAAGAAAGCAGAACAAAAGGAAGGAAGGAAAAAAGAAAGGAAGCAGGAATAAAAAAGAAAAAAGGGAGAAAAGAAAAAAGAAAAAGGTAAGGAAGAGAGGGAGGAAGAAAGGAAAGAAAGGGGGAAAGGGAGAGAGAGGAAAGGAGGCATATATATATATACCACTTTAAAGTACATCTACAACCTCATTTTATTCTCAAAAAATCCTTGTAGGGTAGAAACTAGAGTTCTTATTATCCCGTTTTACAAAGGAGAAGACTGAGCATTTGAGACATGATGTGACAGTAACTTAGTATCAGAGGTAGGATTTAAACCCAGATACCTGTTGACCACCCAGATACCTGTTGACTACAAAATCACATCTCATGCTATGAATATAGTGGCTATACTTTGTTCCAGGGTGACTTGAGGTTGCATCCTGACTCAGACACTCACTCTGCTAGTTGCTTTAGCAAATACTCATATTCCAGACTCGATGGAACTTTAAAAATACAGATATGTCATTCAGGGCTATGCTGAAGGCAGCTGGAATTGGCTTCTAAGAGCTGATTACTAAAATATGAGCATTTACATCTCAGAAATCCACAAATTCTATAAACCATGACTTTGCTTGCTGTTTGTTGATTATCTAGATTTAAGAAAGTGATGGAGAATGTTTTAGAAATGTAGATTACACTTACAAGTGTGGACTGTGGATATTTTTTTTCCTGGAGAGCAGGTTGTTAAATATTTATCACCATGCTGTTGATGTCATCTCTGTTGATTGACATTGTATCTGAAGTGGGTGAGCTAATACTGGGTGGGTATCTGAAGGCAGGCATCTTTTCTGTACCTTAGAGTCTTAAAAGAGTTTCCTGGGGGAGAAGTTAAGTGCCTGGCCTAGATACCATCAGGTATCAGAGTTAGGACTTGAATCTAGGTCTTTCTGACTCTAAGGCCATCTCCCTATTCCAAAAATAATAATATAGATAATAATAATATCACTGTGACAAATAGTCTCCAAATTACATGGAACATTAGATTTTTTTTAGTCATTTTTCAGTCATGAATAACTCTTTGTGACCCCATTTGGAGTTTTCTTGGCAAAGATCCTGGAGTGGTTTGCCATTTCCTTCTCCAGCTCATTTTACAAATGAGGGAACTGAGGCAAACAGGGTTAAGTGACTTACCTAGGGTCACACAACTAGGAATTATCTGAGACTGGATGTGAACTCAGCTCTTCCTGACTGCAGGCCTAGTGCTTTGTCCATCGAGCCACCTGGCTACCCCAACTAAAAGAGATCAATATCAGTTGGGGACAGAATATAGGTATGTGTCTTCCCTATTGCCTTGTCTATCTACTATTACAGTCATACCAAAAAGGTTTTCAGGGAGTCAGCAGAGATGGATCTTAGATCCTAATACTTTTATGCAACTGCAAAAAAGCTGCTATTTTTTTTTACCCGTGAAACGACCAACAGAACCTTAAATATAAGAAAAAAACAACAGGAAAGTCACTTGTCCTGGTCCTATTTCTACAGTATCTGAACTCCATCTAGAAAGATGAGAAAACTCAGATAAAGGTAATAATAGTAAGATAAAACATAGATCCACAAACAATTTAAAAAAACAACATTTTTAGTAGATTCTGTCATGCCATTCGCTCAGAACCTCCAAACTATGTAGAAGGAAAAGCTTTCAGCGATCTAGCAGGAGAAATCAAAACCACGTGAGAACCGTAGGGAGTAGCTAAGGATCTCCATGGTCCCATCAGCTGCTGGAACTATCCCAGAAAAGCATGGAGGAAGTCTATGGAAGATGGGCTTTCGTCCCCAAATTTCCACTCAATTCCAGAAAGCAGGCATTTAATCTATCCATGTAATATTAAGCAGAACATTAAACATAAAACAATTATGGGATAGTAACTTGTGCAGGACCATTTCTTTCCGAATCTCATCACACAGAGAGATGAGAAATGACCATAATAATTCACATCGACATAAGGAAAAGAGGAAATTCTCCATCTGGTAGCTTCCTATTTTAACTAATTGTTCTCGCTAACTGCATGATAAACTCAGCTGGGTCTATCCACTGAAGAAGTAGAATACTATTGGGCCACTGCAAATGTTGGCACTCTGGAACAGATACCAATCACTCTACCCTGGTTATAACTCTGTCTCTGTCTCTTCCAATCTCCTCAGACCCAAACGGAGTAAGTAAATGCAGTTAGATTTCGTTGTTCAGACACAGACCAAGCCCCCAACTAGTATCTCATCTCAGATCTGGATTATAATTATACTTCCAGATTAGAGAGTTCAGCTGGGAGCAGAAAAGCACAGGAGAAAACCAACCAAAAACCAAGGCACAGCGCTAGAGGGGGTGAATTACAGAATGGTTTTGGATCTCGGGAGCCTGCTAAAGGTTTAATTCTGATTGTGTCTGTGAGCCAGAGTGGGAGAGCATATAGTAGTCGCTTACTGAATGTTCGCTGATTGATTTATGGGAAGTCCCCCGTGGTTTGGCTTCTGATTCATGGGGAGGGGCAAAGACAAGAAAGTGATTTTCCTCAGAGTAGGTAACTTTTTAAAAAATAGTAAATCAGATATTCTGGGCTGGCCATTTCAGGACGGTATCCAAACCTTTCCACTCAGGGAGGTACTTACTCCTTTCTCACCCTTCCTGCCCCACGTCATTGACGGAGGGGTTAGAGGGCTGGGGATACTCAGTGAACTACGTTGGGCAGCCTTGTCAGTGACTGCAGAGAAATAACACTACAGGGAATTCAGGATGTTTTGATTCGTGTTGTCATTATTGTATCTGTAGGTGTGTGTATATATGAGCTCATTTGTGCATGTATATGCACATGTATGTGTGTTTACATGGGTAAGTGTATGTATGTGTGTTTATGTGTTTTAATGGATCAACCAAGCTTGATTTTGATCAATTCACTCATTGACTCCCCAAATCACAGAATTTTAGAATTGAGAGAGACCTCAGCAGCCCTCTGGTTCAACCCAGTTCCCTGTCCCACCCTCCAAACCTCAGGCTTCCTGGTGAGTCATCATCAGAAAACTAAGTGATTGGTCCAAGGTAACACAGTGAGTAAGGTGATACTAAGCTAATAAGGTAATATCCAAGGTAATACAGCTGGTAAGTGTCAGAGGCAGGATTTATACTCAGATATTCCAACTGAGTCACACTGAACACAACATGAACCCAAGGTAAAACAAAATACATATACATGTATGTGTGTATATATATACACACATATGCACATATATATGTATACACGCACATACATGCATACATAATACATATACAGTGTAAAATATTGCCAATAGTTTGGTGAAGATGAGAGAGCCTTATAACTTGGGGGGTAGGGACAGGAAGGGCTTCATTGTAGAAGGGAGCAGTAGTATTATTTGGCAAAGACAAGTATGTCTATGAATAAATGTTTTTGATAATTGGTAGTATATAATATTTCTATAATTCGTCCATAAACCTGAATGCACATAGAGATTGTATGTCATATGTACTATATAAACACTGCGCACACATAAATTTGTGGTTAAATATTATATATGTATTTAATATGTGTTTATCTATATATTTCGTCTTTGCATACACACATGCATATATGAGAAGTGATAGTTTCTCCCTTATTGAAAATCTTCAAGTAAAGGCTGGATAACATAATAGATACATGTACATGCACATATATGTATTTGTACACAATGTATATTTGTGTGTATGCTTATATACAGATATACATGTGTATAGACAAATCTTTGTGTCCATACACAAATATGCACAGGTGTATGTGTGAATGCATATGTTGCTTCCATATGTAATACATAAACTAAATCTAAAGGACTAACTCCTTCGTACTGAAATATTCCGGGAGTCCCTAAGGCATTTGCAGCAGGAGACTTGGACCTTGCCAACACTGCCCCGCATTGTGTCTGCTGTCATTCCTGCTCATGACATGGGGATTATTTCAATTCTGCCTTTCCCACCTCTCCTAATGTCACTGGATGTAGGTAAATCTATCCCTGAAAAAAAAAATCAGCCATTCACCCCCTGGGCAAACAAAAGTTTGCCTCCCTCCCCATTCTTCAAGAAAGGAAGCTCGGAGACCTTTCAGCCCCAGTGAATGGCCCACCTAATTGAGACTGAATTATACCCTAACCTTCATTTCCCCTCCACTTTACTTCATTCAGGGGGTTTCTGACTTCAGCTAATTCAGTAACAATCCCGGGCTGGGACCTCTTTAGGACATTGTCCCAAGGAACTGTAGTCTTGCACAGACACTGGTATTCCTTTCTCCAATTAACCTACTGCTGAGCGGGCTGGCCTTCTCTATCCGCTTTCCCTAGACACCCTCCCTTCCTCTTTTAACCTTTTATTTTTCGAATGGAATTTTCTTCAGGCTGTTCAAGGTGAGGCGGCATCAGCATCAGAGGTCACTGAGTTTGACTTTGGGGACTGCAACCCCAGCCACTAACCAAAAATACCCGGTTGGCCTAGGATTCTTCCGAAATTCAATTCAGTCGGCACTTTTCTGCCAGGCGTGGGGCTGAGAGCTAGGAGCACAAAGGTATAATTGAAGATCAGAGGCATAGAACTGGGAGGAATCTTTGGGGTCACCTAGTCCCCAACCTGTCTACCCCTATGATCCCATGATAGATAAGGCTTACTTCAGATATGTCACAGATGACTGGTTTTTGGAGTGGGGAATCCCTGGGTGTGACTCCCATTCCTAATACTTATTAGCCGTGTGATCCTGAACAACTGAGGCAATGAGAGGTTGTGACTTGTCCAGGATCACAAATTCATAGTCACAGGCTGGACTGAAACTCAAACTGGACTCAAACTCTGTAAAACGAGGCCCTAAGGGTCCACACCAGCCTAAATCTATGATTGTTCTGCCTCAAAACTAGAGTTTAATAACCAGTAACATACAGAAATATTACTGATGTAAAGGAGAGTAAGGATTGCATTGGTTTATTTATTTGTTTGCTTTTTGGATATTTAAACACCCACTGTCTAGCACAGTGCCTGACATATAGTGGGTGCTTTGCAAATACATTTTGATAATGATATGACAACTGGAATTCATTTTTCTAATTAGACTATACTCTACTTCCCCCCTCTTCCCCATAAAAAATACCCTACTAGTTTGGAAATTTCCTAAGATAATAGCTTTAAAGCAAGAGGATCTAAGCAGATCATCTATTTACATGCCCCAGTTTTGTACATTATAGATCTAGAGATCGAGAGGACCTTTTAGTTTAACTCTCCCATTTTACAGATGAGAATACTGAGGCACTGAGAAATTGTTACTTAGTAAGTCACACAGGTAGTAAATGACAGAGAAAGGTTCTGGGCTCAAGCCCTTTAATCCCAAATGGAACTTGTTTCACTGCAACATGTTTATTCAAGTTCCTTTGTTTTGGAGTCTTGCTTGGGAACTGATAGTTTTTTCCCCTGTCAAAATGGAAAAACTATATTGTTTAATTTTCAAATCATTTCCCCTCGGTTAGTACACAATTATAAAAAAGAGCAGCAGCAACCAAAAAAAAAAAAATCTTCCCAACGCATGTAGAGTAAACATCCAATCCTGTTCTTCCTTGCCAACCCTTCTTTTAACTGAGAGGTTTACTGTATTGCAGGCACCACAGAGGCCATGGAGGACAGGGTAAATGGGAAATTCTGTCTGTACGAAATCAAAACTGGGAGATTGTGCTCAGGTCAAATTGGATTCCATCTCTCTGATTTTGGAAGGGTCCCTTTTGGGATTGACAAAAATACTGACCATAACAAAAGAAATCCTCTGGCCTATTTTTATTAGCTCTATTTTTAATACGTATGTCTGCATATGGAATTTGAACTACTTATTCTCTTGTCCTTTGTCACTGCTTCTGGTCCAGTAGCTATCCATGACCTGGTCCAATGAATGGACTGAGCCAATGGACCTTGGAAATAATGATTCCTGCAAAGAGAATCCATCTGCTACATTTACATTTCAAAGGACTCTCTTTTCTAATCACAATATCAGGTATCCGCAATCCTCTGTTTTACTTCAATCAATTGACATGTACAAGATGGGAAAGGCACAACTTAGACAAAAGTTAAGAAGAAGAAGAAGAAGAAGAAGAAGAAGAAGAAGAAGAAGAAGAAGAAGAAGAAGAAGAAGAAGAAGAAGAAGAAGAAGAAGAAGAAGAGGAAGAAAAGGAAGAAGGAGAAGGAGAAGGAGGAGGAGAAGAAGGAGAAGAAAGAAAGAGAAAAAGAAAGAAAAGAAATCCAGAGAAATTTTAATGCTTTGACCAAATTTTCACAGATAATAAGTAGAGGAGTCATGATTTGAATTCAGAACCTCCCAATCTAAATCAACTTTTGAGGGTTACAAATATAGGAGAGTCAACAGTATGATCTGACAGTCAAGAAAGCTAGACTGCTGAAGGTCAGCATTGAGCATCCGGAAGCAAAGAGCTGGTCGTCCCATCTAATCCAACACAATTCAATAACATTTGTTAAGTATCTGTCATGTGCTGTGCACTGTGCTAAGCATGGGAGCCACAAAGAACAAAAATGAGCCTAATGCCTTAAGGAACTCACATCTGAACTGGAAAAGCAATAAACAACCAGGTACATCAAGAATCCAGACAGAATAGGAAGAAGGCAGCCTTTAAAGGGAGGTTTGAACAGCTGAGATGATAAAGAAAGTCTTCCCTTACAAGGTGGCATTTGGGCTAACCAAATCCGGTGCATTGGGTCCAGTTCTAGGCATTACAGTTGAAAATAGACATTAATTAACTTGGGCAGCTACGTGGAACATTGGATAGATTGCTAGGCCTGGACTCCATCTGGCTTCAGACACTTACTATGTGACCCTAGGAAAGTCACTTAATCCTGTTTGCTTCAGTTTCTTCATCTGTAAAATGAGCTGGAGAAGGAAATGACAGGTCGCTCAAATATCTTTTGTCAAGAAAACCCCAAATGAGGTCGCAAAGAGTCAGACATGACTAAAACAACTGAACAAACAAAATTTATCAATGTGGAAACTCATCCGCAAGAAGGCATCCAGGAGAGTAAAAGGCTTTACATTTATTTCATGTGGGGACACATGAAAAGAATTGGAATTTGTTCAACCTAGAGGGAACAAGGGAATAAAATAAGTACTTATTAAGAGCCTACTATGTGCCAGGCACCATGCTAAGCACTTTATAAATATCATCTCATTTGATCCTCACAAATATCATTATTTCTGTTTCACAGTTGAGAAAACTGAGGCAAACAGAGCCTAGGCTCACAGAACCAGTAAGTGTCTGGGGTCACATTTGAACTCAGGTCTTCCTGACTCCAGGTACAGTGTTCTATCCTCGCTGCCTTAACAAAGAGAAGAATTTGAGGGGGATATGGCAGCTGTCCTTAAGTACCACCGTTTTCTTATGAAAGAGAGATTTGACTAGTTCTGCATGGCCACAAAGAGGCAGAACCAGGGAGAACCTGCAAATAGGTGCATTTTGGGCTAAAGAAAAGATTCCAAATAATTAAAACTTCACTCAAAGGAGAAAATTTTCTTCAGAATTTTGGGCATTTCCCTTCATTCAAAATCTTTGAGCAAAGGCTAAATGACCTCAGACATGTTGCATAGGGGAATTCTTTTTTTTTTTTTTTAAATTAATTAATTCATTTTTAGTTTTCAACATTCATTTCCACAAGACTTTGAGTTCCAAGTATTCTCCCCATCTCTCCCCTCTGGTCACTCCAAGACATCATGCATTCCGATTACCCTTTCCCCCAACCTTTCCTCCCTTCTATCACACCCCTCCCTTCTCTCATCCCCTTCCCCTCTATTTTCTTGTAGGGCAAGATAGATTTCTATACCCCATTTCCTATTTCCGTAGGGGAATTATTTTTTCAAGAAGAGGCAGGGTTCCATGGTGTCCAAGGGCCCTTCCAACTTGGAAATTCCAAGGTTGTCTAATTCTTCTCCAACCTACCTGTAATAAACTATGTGCATGTATTTGATCTCTGAGGGCTAATAACTTTAAACACTTTAAGCAGGGGAAATGGCTCTTGTCATTGGTTTGGTGACTTGGATTTATAACTCTTTCATTATGCACTTGCCCTATATTTGCCACCTCCCTCAAATGCAGTCCATTAGAAAACCCTTACAGAAATGAAAAGTTCCCTCAAATACTTTGTCACTGGCTACTTAAATGATGTGATAGTTAAAGTCAAATTATTTAATAAGTGCCTACCACCCTGATGGCTATGTCGCACAGTCCCTCCCTCTTCTTTATAAATGTCTTTAGAACCCTGAGAAGGCACCATCAGCAGCCCCGGTCTCAGAAAGTGGCTTTGAGAATCATTGGGGGGAGAAAGTCAATATGGAGCACACTATCCATTTGTTTTGATTTATCTCAGTAACTTCAATTGACAGTTAATTCATCAGAGTAGGAAAATGCCAGTCTAGTGAAAACATAGCCCAGAAAGGAGAGAGAGCAGTATGGAAAATGTACAGTGTGGATAAATTATCTGTATGACTAACACAGGTAATAAATTATAATCCATGCGATCCCAATTTTACCATCTGCGTGCTGCCACCCTCTCCGCTAAATTGGCACTACTCTTATAAAGGAATATATGGAATCAAAACTCCTTCAGACCTTGCCCTGGTGACTACATAGTATCCATTTTCTGGTTGTTTGGAATGTATTCACAAACGTCTTTTTCAAAGAGAGACTTGTAAGGGATGGGGAGAGGACAGTGCTAGGTCCCCACAAAAACATAATTTGATGCTAGAAAAACCCTGAGACAGATGAGAACAAGCATGAAATTTTGTGCAATGTTTCAATCAACTGATCAATTAATCAGCAAGAATCTATTAAGTGACTACCATGTGCTTGTCATTGTACTAAGCAATGAAATTACAAAAAAATACTGCCAAAAGGCAGTGCCCTTTTGCTCTCAAGGATGGAGACAGGATGCAAAAAGAACTATGTACAAGATATATATATATATATATATATATATATATATATATATATATATATATAGATAGATAGATAGATAGATAGATATAGATATATAGATAGATAGATAGATAGATAGATATAGATATATAGATAGATAGATAGATAGATAGATAGATAGATAGATAGATAGATATAGATAGATAGATAGATAGATAGATAGATAGATAGGATAAATGGTATATGATTAGCAGAGAGAAGGCACTAGCACGGATGAGGCAGTCAGGAAAGGCTTTTGTAGAATATTTAGTCTCATAGATGAGAATAAATCAGAAAACTGTTAATGGTTGGAAGAGAAATACCCTTTTGTCCTCTGTTAAATTCATATGAGCTCTCCATTGCTTACTCCTCCAAGTGACCTTAAACATTATTCAGTGTTCATATAATACCACTAAATGTCAAAACTGGAAGTGACTTTAGGGATGATCTCATCTGAACTTCTCAATTTAGAGATTTTTGTTTGTTTGTTTTTGGAGACTAGGTTTCCCTCTTTCAGTGACTGCAGTGACCACTCACAGGTCCAATCTGTCAATCCATAAATAAACATTTATTAAATATCTACTACGTGCAAAGGAAGGTTCCCCACCCTCAAGGAGCTCTCAGTCTCTCTCACTAACAACAACGCTTTGACCCATTATATTTCTGATCTGTGTTAATTCATTCCTTTTTAGGCCTCTCTGACCCATATTGATGCTGGACTTAGTACGGACATTTGATCAGTTTAGCCTACAACTGTTCAGAACTTCCAGATTCATGCAATCCAATAGCCTTAGTCTACACCAGGGATGAGGAATTCAAACTTCACAGAGTAAAATTCTGTATTCTGTGAGGTTTGGCTTCAATCAAAGGGCCATACTTGAGGACCTAGAGGGTCCCATGTGCCCTCAAGGCTGCAGCTTCCCCATTCCTGGCTCACAATAGTAGGGATTGTAGGTGCACATCACTCCATGTAGCCCCTCACTTAAGAGCTAAGCAAACTGAAAATCAGAAATGGGATTGACTTGTTCAAGGTCTCACAGCTATCTAGAGGGTCCTTAGAAATTGTCTAGTCAGGCCCAGAAAGGGGAAGGGAGCTGTCCAAGGTCACTCAGCATGTAAATGAACTAGAATTCAGGACTCGTGATGCCTCAATTCAGTGTTGTTTCCATGGTATTGTATCTTTCAAGGCAGAAATAAAAAATGTACCTTTCCCCCTATATAATGATCACATTAATTACAATTAACTCCAAATACCCTTGAGAATTAAAAAAATAAACCTGAATCCGAATCAGAGCATCATCCCAGACAGAACAGTTGGCTATATTTCTCACTGGTCTATAAAATTTTAAAACAATGGGTTTTTTTCTTTTACCTAAAATATTTCTAAAGGCCCTGTGATGCAAAATGCCATCCACATCCAGAGAAAGAAATATGCAGTTAGAAGGCAGAATGAAGCGATTATTTTCTCTTTTGCGATGTCTGGTTTTATTTTGTTTCTCTCATGCTTTCTCCCATTTGTTTTAATTCTTCTATGCAGCATTAGTAACGTGAAAATGTGATTAATAATAATGTATGTGTAGAGCCCATATAAGATTACTTGCCATCAAGAATCCATTGGGACTCTTTTAGGTCCTTGCATTACTGTGAAGGGCTAAGTCTACCAGAAAAATTCCTCGCACGCTGTGGTTGTTGCTGTGTACAAAGTTCTCCTGGTTCTGCTCCTTTCACTCGGCCTCAGTTCACATAAGTCCTTCCAGGCTTCTCTGAAGTCCTCCTCTTCATCATTTCTTATAGCACAACAGTATTGCATTACATTCATATACCACAACTTGTTCAGACATTCCCCAGAGAAAGAACTATGGAATTGGATTGCAGAATGAAGCAGACCATTTTCTCTTGCGTTAGATTTTGTTTTGTTTATGGTTTCATTTTATGTTCATTCATTTTAATTCTTCTACGCAACATGACTAAGGTGAAAATGGATTTAATAAGAATGTATGTGTAGAACCTATATGAGATTGCATGCCGTCTTGGTAAAGAAGAGGAGAATGAGAGGGGAAGGAAGAAGGGAAAGGGGGAAAATATCTAAGATATTTGGAAGTGATTTAGAAAACTGAAAACAAATAAAATAATTTTTAAAAAGATTACTTGTCATCTTGGGGAGGTAAGGGGAGAAAACCTAAAACTTATGGAAGTGACTGTTAAAAACTGAAAATAAATAACTACATTTGAAAGAAAAAAACCCGATGTTTTTTTAAACAGATTAGCCAAAGTAGAATAACCAAATATTCTTAACTTCCATGCTATAGAGAATGAAGTTTCAAAATACAGAGAACTTGCAGAGTCAAGATCATATGAGAGCAAGAAGCACCTGCATGCTCTCCTTGTCGTCCTATCTACTGCTCCTGTAGTGGTACCAAGGATGCTTCCTGTGACCTTTCAGAGGATAAGCTTAGATGTTGATATTATATTCAATTCCCCACAAAGACTTCCAGTTTTGCCTACTAGTTCAATAGTCTGTAGAATATTAAATATAATTTAATAAATATAAGCAACTTATCCAGGGTTTGTTTCTATCTGAATTCCATAGAACAAGATAATTAGAATGAGATAATGATGATGATGATGATGATGATGAGGAGGAGGAGGAGGAGGAGGATGAGGAGGATAAAAATCTTCAAAAAACTCACCTGGGATTTATAGTATGGATGGATATTTTTCATGAATCATACCATATAAACTGCTCCCCACCCCGGCTGATAGCATGAGCCATTAACCTAGGATAATTAAAATGCAAGAATTTGCTTCGATGGATCTCAGCTCTCTTGAAATTTAGAGGTGTGTATAAGTTTCATCACATGCTCCTGCCAGGTGTGATCCATCTGGTGTCATACAGGTACCATCCATCAGAAGAACCGCAGTAAATAAGATTCCTTCCCAAAGGAGCTGGGAAGAATCTGGATTTCATTGACTTAGCTCATTGCCAATTGAAAAAATAATAACCCAGAACATGTGTTGGCTCTGGGTTCAGAGAACCTTGGTTCAAGGTCTAACTCTGGTCCTATGATGCTACTAGGATGATCTTGGGCAAATCCCTCAACCTCCCTGAGCCTTAGTTTCTTCACCCATAAAATCAGGATGATTGGACTAGGTGACTTCTAAAGTACTCCCCACCCTCTAAATTTTTGACCTTATGTTCCTTCTGTCTCTAAATCTCATATTCTAGGACTCTGACAGTTGGAGTGGGAAAAAGGGGATACATTTCTATGTAGGTAGGTGTATGTTCGAGAAGGGGGTTGGATCAAATGGCAGTTAAGTTTTCTTCCAGCTCTAAATCTATGACAGATAGGGACCAGTGCAGATATAATAGGAAGGTTTGGAGTCAGTAACATCTGGATATGAATCCTACAGGTATTATCTGTGTGACTCTGGGCAAAATCACTCAACCTGTATTCGCCTTAATCCAGTGGAGATGAAATGGCAAACCACTTCAATATCTTTGTCAAGAATAGCCCGCAAGGTCACAGAGAGTCAGACATGACCGACGGATGGAACAAAGATTCTTTCTAGCCCCGGATTTATGACTCTATGACCTTCAGCAAGTGATTCCGTCTTCCCAGATCTCAGTCTCTATCTTTGTAAAATGTCATCCAAGGTCCTTTCCTAAATTTAGACTTAAGATCCCATGATCTCCTTAACTAGTATTTCCCTCAAGCAACAGTGCCAGAAGGAGCACAGAATTCCCTTAGTTGTTTTTTTCATTCCACCCTGAAAATGAACCTTCACCGTGTTTATATGGATCTGCCTCCAAAGGCATCTCAGGGAGACACATGGAAACCTCAGACAGTGTGCTGTCTTCACTGTGTGGTCTCTGAACTCAGCTGGACTAAGAGACAGTCAGGATCTCCAAAGGAGATAAACACGGCAATGCTTCCATCTTTCATTTAGGGGGAAGACAGTCTGGCACAATGCCTTTTTCTCATCATCTCCTTCTGCAGATGGAGGAGGTTTGGGAGACTGGGGCAGCACTTTTGATCAGACAGCTGCAGAAAGTCTTAAAGGTTTTCAGTTACCTGACTCTGACAAGGAAGGCCATCAACGGAGGAGATTTGAAGTCTCTCTTTCTGCGAACTAGTTGAATCACACACTCAAGTGTGGATCACCTCATTAGACCTCAATTCCCTCTTCTTTAAAATGGGTATAATAATCCTGATACAACTTTCCCTTGGGAGTGGTTTAAGTAAAAGCACGGAGTAATTTTGAAAACAAAAAAATGCAAGTTATTGTTGCTGGTGTGTTGTAATGGAAAGATGATGGATTTGAAGAAGGATGTTCTGGGTTCAAATCCTTCAAAACCTTATTATCTGTGAGACCTTGGGCAAGTTTCTTAACCCCTCAGGACCTCAGTATTGTCAATTGAAATATGGGATTTGGATTAGATTACCTTGAAGGTTCCTCCCAGCCCCAAATCATAAGATCTTAGA
This sequence comes from Bettongia penicillata ogilbyi, assembly GCA_023548195.1. Lineage (NCBI taxonomy): Eukaryota > Metazoa > Chordata > Mammalia > Diprotodontia > Potoroidae > Bettongia > Bettongia penicillata. Next base: position 154,535 of record JAJHZJ010000236.1, read on the forward strand.
TAAGTAGTAGGATATCTCATCCCTTTCTTCAGCCTTTTGGGCAGTCTGGGGAAGTCCATGGACCCCTATGTTTTCAAATATATAGAATTTAAAATAAATAGGATTACAAGGGAAGCCAATAACATTGAAATATAGTTATCAAAATATGTTTAAAAATCCCAAGTTCATAGACCCCTGGGGACCCAGGTTAAGACAACCGATCTGAAGCTAGAAGGGCCCTCAGAGGCCATCTTGACTAATCCCTTCATTTTACAGATGAGGAAACTGAGGCCCAGCCCATGGGATCCCATAGTTAAAGTTGGAAGGGACCAGAGAAGCATCTAATCAAATCCCTTCAATTTTCTAATAAACTAAGGCCCAGGCAGGTTAAGAGACTTGGCTGAGGTCACACAAATAGTAAGCAATGAAGATGGGATTTAAATCCAGGTTCTTTAATTGAAGGGCCAGTGCTTCCTTCACGATAGTATTCTTTCTTTTCTATGATCTAGGATCTTAGCTAAGTCACCTGAGTCAAAACAATATTTATTAAGCACATACTATATGCAAGGGACCATGAAAGTGCTGAGGACACACAGACAAAATCAGAAACAGTCCCCTGACCTGGAGGAGCTCACATTTTACTCTTGTTTAACTTCTCTGGGTCTCAGTTTCCATAGCTGTACAATGAGAATGTGTGATGATGTATGCCATGGTTCTGTCCATCTTTACATATGTAATTATATCATTCAAGTAATTTCTATGTCTTCTGAGGTCTTGTTTAAAAGTCAAGGCATGAGTAATAATCATTTAATGAATTTCTGAGAAATGACATGGCATAAATAAGCCAGTATTAGAAAGACTTCCTTCCTCCTCTTCTTCCATGTTCAATAAATTATGAAAGAACAGGGTGGTAGAATCATACAGCAATGTGACATGGGGGCAGTGGTTAGCTAATTCACCTGGAAGCAAGAAAAGAAATTAACCCAAACTGGAAAATATTCTGCCCAGCATCCTCCCTGAACATCATAATTCATGAAATGCCAGTCATATATGTGTGTGTCTTTCCCTAAGATGCAAGTGTTTCCAATTGGCAATTAAAGGTTCATTCCAATGTGAACCAAGCTTGGGTCTAGGCTACAATTGCCAGAAGTCATTATCACAGAATTTTAGACCTTAGCAGTCTGAACAGAAAAGCAATTCCCTGTACAGTATCCCCAACATACTGTTACTCAGTGCCCCTGAGAAGCCCTTCAAAGGGGGAGCCCTACTTCCTGAGCCATCTCATTACAATCTGGGATGGCTCTAATTCAAATTAGTGTTACTTAAATCAAAAAGTACTTATTAAAGAAGCATTAATTCTTAGAAAGTTTTGCCTGATATCAAATCTAAATTCTACCTCTTTGCAAGTTCTACCTGTTTTTCCCTCCCTACTCTGTTATTTCCTTCTTCCCTATTTCTCCCTTCCCCTCTCTTCTCCTTTCCTTTCTTCTCCTCTCCTTTCTTTTCCTCTCCTCGCTGTCTCTTTTCCCTCTCTTACGTCTTTGTTTTGTGTCTACGTCTATCTGTCTCTGTTTTTCTCTCTCTCTCTGTCTCTATCTTTCTCTAGGTGTTTTTGTCTAGTTTTCTCTCCGTCCATCCCCCAGTTCTCTCTCTTTGTCTTTCTCTTGTCTCTCTGTATCTCTTTTGGCTCCCTGTCTCTACCCATCTCTCTCTGCTGAGGGGAGCATACTCCTCTGTCAGCGGAGCTTTCTTGCTTGCCTCCAGAGATTGCTTGAGCACTGTCTGCTGCCAAGGAGGCAAGGATGAGCTGAGAAGTTGTGAGAGAGGAGGGAGTGCTGCTGTGGTATCCGGATGTAGGTTGGCATAGGAGGAGCCATTGTGGGCCTTTGCCAGATCTTCTCCAGAGTAGAAGGTATTGGGTTGCTTTCTTCTCTCCCCACTGCTCCCCCCCCCCAAGTTTATGTCGGTTCCCTACTTAGGGTCATTTAAAGCTTACATCTCAGTAAATCCAGAAGGTGTCTGTTGAAGAAAAAAAAAAGAGGAAACTAGGCAAGCATCTTAATCCTTCTGTCCATTCACGGTCTTTATAATGTTCTTTCAGGCCTCCGCTGAGCTCCTGGGCTGAAATGAAGGCTGATAAATTAGTCTGGAGGGAAACAAGGCCGATTCTACTTGTAAAAGGTCATTTCGACTTTGTTCTGGGTGAGGGTTTATCTCAGCAGCAGCTGCGACAGACAATGCCCTGGGTCTAAATGGGAGAAATCTTAGCTCTGCTCATGAAATTACTGTGCTGATAAGCTCGAAAGGACTTTAGTAAGACCTAAATGGGAAAGGAGTGGATGTAGGTATTTTTGAACAAGACTGAGCAGGGATGACACAATGAGATGTACAATTAAAGCCGGCATTATCTCGGAGTGGAGAAACATGCTGCTCCAGATCAGCCGAGGAAGAAAGAAAAGTTCTGCCCACTCCAGCCTGACCAGGCTGGGGAAAATCCAATGGTTATCTTCCCAGAGTCAAGCCTCACCCATGTGCTCAAGGGTTATAAAGCAGCAAAACACAGGTCATTGCTGATGGGATCTGACTCAATTTCTTCTGTATTGTGTTGTTCCAAACAATGTCCTCTGAGTTTCAAAGGGGAAGGTTGGGAGACACCCTTTGGAAAGATTCTCAGCTGAGAAGCAAGAGACAGAATTAACAACGTAGGCTAATGCTGTTTGTCCCACTTCCATTTGTGGGTTTTGGAATTACTCTGGCTTGTAAATGCATTTCAAAAATATTTTGCACAGAATTAAAAAAAAATAGCTTCCCCACGGGTGATCTAAGAGGAAGTAGATGGGATTAACATAATTCTTGTACCTGTCTAATTCCTGCCCTCCAGGGGCCACAGAAAATGTTGCCTTGTTCCCTCAATAGAAGGTGAAGTCCTTGAAGGCAAAATCTCATCTTTGTATCCTAGCACCTAGTACGATGATAAGAAGTAATGTTTATTGACTGATTGAGGGTTTTCTTTTTAGACTAAGTGTTCCTATCTCACCCAGACTGGTTGAATCCCAGTACTGGTCTTTGCGGGAGCTTTTCCTTGCTCTTTTTCCAACCTCATTTTATACATCCTTCCTTAGGTAGCCTGATAGTCCCTGCTCCCAGAAGCTCCCCATGGTCCAGATTTAGGATGACCTATTAGTTTATCCATATTGTAGCTCAGAATCCCCAAGTTCAAGAGATCCACCAGCCTCAACCATTCCAAGAGTGCACCACCATGCTAGGTAATTGACTGACTGATGAACCTATTTTGTGTCTTATATTGTACGCATAAGCCGATTTTTGTCTAGGAAAGATGCTCCTTCTTAACTTCCACACACTACTTGAGTCTGTCGATCTAATCACACTGAAGTCTGTTTGTCAGTCAATCAACAAGGGTCTTTTAAGTATATGTCTAAGCCCTGGGCTAAGTGCCAGGTGATAAAAAAGAATGACAAAACACAGTATCTGGTCTTAAGCCTCCTAAAGAGTCATGGAGGCTCCTAAAGAGCCTCAAAGGGAAGGAAACTCTTCAGGATGGTTCCCATTTGGGAATTTCATCTATCTCTCCTGTTCCAATTGCATACCTTCTACCCTGACTTTTCCCACTAGTCCTGGGACCTGCTTGCTTCCTAGGAAATCTGGGAAACCTGAGTTGTTTTGATGGAGGGACTTGGGTACTAGGAAGTAACCCACAGGTGAAATAACAGATATATTAAACATACACATAAGCACATGTGTGTGCATATGTATGTTGTGACAATGGATGTATATATATATATATATATATACATATATATATACACACACACACACACACATGCATGAAGATGCAAAAACATACAGAATCCTATATATTTATAATGCTTTGAAGTGTGTATCAAACTATTTCCTCACAACAATCCCGAAGTGTAGTTATTATGCCCATTTAACAGATGAAAAAACTGAGACTCCAAGAGAATGAAACACAGAAAATCAGCAGGAAGATGCAAAGATACCTTTGGAGAGTCATTGGTTGGTTAGTGAAAACTGGCTCTTGGATACCATATAGAAATGTGCTCTCATCTCTCCTTCTCTTATGTCTCTCTCTGTCTCCATCTGTCTCTGTCTCTTCCTGTTTCTCTCTGTCTGTCTTTTTCTCTCATACCTCCTCTCTTCCTCCCTTTCCCCCACCCTTTACTAATGTGGACATAGAAACTTACATTGGGTGAGGCAGCATGGCATAGTGTAATCAATAGCATGCCAGATTTGAAATCTGAATGATTTGGGTTCAAATCCTGCCTCTGACATATCCTAGTTGTGGAAAACCTCTTTGTGATTCTGCATTGTCATCTGTAAAATGAGATTACTATTATCTGCTGCCTCACTGCTGGGTTATGAGGCTTGAGAGAGATAATGCATAGAAAAGGTTTTGTAAACTTGAAAGTGTTATAGAAATATTCTCTAGTATTCTAGAATTTCAAGCTGAAGGGACCTTCGCTATCATTTACTGCAGTTTCTTTGTTTTGTAGATAAGGGAACCAAGAGTCAGAGAAGGTATATGGAAGAATGGAGTTTGCAGCCAGGAAAATTTCGGTTTGACTCTTGTCTTAGACAATTCTTAGATGACTCTATGTAAGTCACTTAACTCTGTTTACCTCAGTTTCCTCATCTGTAAAATGAGAGAAAACGACTGCTAAGGTCCCTTCCAACTCAAAATCTATGATCTGATGAGCCTGTGAATTTGATTCAGAAAAACAGAATGAACGATCATAAGCAGATCACCCAAAGTCACACAGGGAGTAAGGAGCAAAGCTGGGATTCGAACCCAGGTCTTTTGACTCAAAATCTTGAGGTCTTTCCACTACATTGTGGTTTGTAATACACTCATGGCAAGTTATGAGTTTTGAAGGTGACAGATCATAAAACTTCTGTACAGAAAAGAATTTCTGATAAGCATGGACTGGTGTTGGGAGTGGGTGGAGGGAGGGAAGAGGAGAGAGATGGAATTTGGTCTCTACTTAAGGAAGAGCTGCAATTCAGACCTTTGGACAATTACTTAATGAGCCCTGAGTTGGCCTGGAAAGTATGGACAACTTATCTGATCCACCAAAATGATCGTAGCTACTAGTGTTAGCTTAGGGGTGATAGGAACATAGATTGGAATGGGCCATTCCAATGTTCAACTCTCTTTGTTTACAGATGAGGAAACTGAGGCCCAGAGACAGAAAGTGGCTGAGAGGGGATTTAAACCCAGGTCTTATGACTACATTCACCTAACCTCTATGGGGATGGAGCAACTGAATAGGTGCTCAGTGGATAGAATACTGGGCCAAGAGTCAGGAAGACTCATCTTTGTGAGGTCAAATCCAGCCTCAGGTATTTACTATCGGGGTGACTCTGGATCAGTCACTTTAACCTGTTTGCCTCAGTTTCCTTATCTTTAAAATGAGCTGGAGAAGGAAATGGCAAACCACTCCAGTATTTCTGCCAAGAAAACCCCCAATGGGGTCATGAAGAGTCAGACTTGAAACAACTAAGCCACAACCAACAGACTGAATGTAATACAACCCACATTTAGCATCAAAAATATTAATAACTCAAGCGATAGCATTGGAGGCGAGATCTGGGTTTGGGTCTTGCCTTCTACCACGTACCAGTTGTGTGACTCTGGGTAAGTCAGTCAACCTCTTGATATCTCTCAAGCAACTGTTCAAGCCTGTAAGTTTCAGTTGAACTTCTTTGGTAGAGGGCCTTTGATTAGAATTAGATTCCCACCCATGAAATAACTGATGTACCACACACACACACACACACACACACACACACACACACACACACACACCCTTAGTGCTTTAAGGTATATGAGACAATTAACTTATTAAACCCATTGAACAGACATGGAAACTGAGGCTCCAAGAAGTTAAATGACTAGATGGAAGCCCTATGAATATGATAGCTATCATTAATTATTTGAAGGATTGTCATAGACTTCTTCTGTTTGGATCCAGAGGGCAGCACCAGCTCTCCCTCATGCCTAGGACATCTACCTCTCAGAACCCAACTCAAATACCACATTCTCTGATGTCCCCATTAGTGTTTCCAGGACCCTCCCTCTGGAAATAACCTTATCTGCATTTTACATATATCTCACATATACTATATCACATAACATGTTAATTTATGTCAGTTTTTTTCACCTGTAAAATGGAGAAAACAACAAATAAACCTAAAACAAGAACTTATATTCTAAGGGGATGGGGGTGGGGGAGACATAGCCATAAGGGACTTGCCCAGGACTAACCCAAGTTAGAGAGTTTCTAGGGCAGGAGACAGGTTTTACCGACTCCAGATAGTCCCTATTCAGACCACTTCTCATGTGTTGAGGGGAGAGGGGGGAGGGGTTCCTGTTCTTTTCACCGAGTCAGGGCGTTGAGCAGAGAGCCTAATGGAAAACCCTGGCCCAATGGCCCTTTAAATCCTGAGTCTCCTTAGCTAGGTAGGGGAGCCGGGGGACAAGGCCATCCCGGCCCCATCCAGGCCCAGACGCAACAAGGGGGTGAGCCAGGAGGATTAAAGGTGGCTTTGTTACTTTCCCTTAATGTATAATCCTCATTGATCAGTTTCCTCGAAAAGAAGTCTCTTGAGCCCCTCCGTTCCCAGAGGCAGCCTGGGGAGGAGCTGGGAGCCAGCTCGCATTCCAGAGGAAGACAGTAGGCTGCCTTCCTCCATCCTTTCTGACAAACCTAATGCTATTTTTCAAATATCTAGGTCACAAGTAAACCATTCTTGGGTTGAAGGGTGGGTTTCTTATGGTTCCTATGTGTTTTTTTTTTCTTTTTTAAAAAAATGTGGATGATAAAATACTATTTAAAAGATGGGTTATTCGTGGATGTCTCTTGAAAATGAAAAGAAAATATTTATTTCCTTCTTGTGCTTGTGAATCAGAATGTTCTATTTAAAGAAAGTACCCTCTGCCGCATTGCAACTGGGTTATTGCCCCTTAAGGAAATAAAGGAGAAATATCAGTGAGGTATTCTTAGTCACTCTTTCCCTCTCTCTCCTTAAAAAAAAAATAAATTCCTTATATACCCATGTTTCAGAGCTAGGCCTAAGATAGTACAGGATTTCATGGTATTTGTGGTCTAAAAAAGTCTAACCTGATGTCAGGGGACATTTTGGGGAAATAAAGAAAAGTGTCTGGGATTTGGTTTTGTTTAATTAAAATGCTAGAGAAAAAAGAAGCCTGTCTTGATGGCTCATTGGATAATATCTCATCAGTGACCTCCCCCTCTCTCTGATTTCCTTTCCTCCACCATCACCATTCAGATAAGATGGCAAGGAGAGAGGGCTATTAGAGTCTTACTAGGGAACAGGACCATGGCTGTCTTCAGCCTAAAATAAACCTTTCCAGGCAGTCAGGGAACAAGGAACCAAGCTGAGATGCTGAAATCAAGCTTGTCTTTGCCTTAGACGGGAAAAGTAGCAAAGGACCATATGGTATAAGGACTCCCTAAGATAGAGAATTTATGTGGGTGAACAGTGGATCATGAAAGGTTTTTTCCCTCAAGTATAATACTTTGTGTGGGGAGAGGGTAGGAGGGGAAATCCTGCTGTTAGATTTAAAAGTCTTTGAAACAGCTTTTCAAATAACTTATACATATCAGTGATGGCAGCAGAACCAGACTACAGATATATCTTTAGAGTTATTCTCCTTTCCTCTACCCCCCACTAATCAGATCTGTGGTTCCCCCCACGTGTTCCTCTTATTTTTTTCCTGATTTGTAATTAGGAAAATAAATATAAGATTCTTGGCCACTTAGTATCAAAGATCATTCTATCCATAAGAATATTCTGTAGTCAGATGTCTCTGCAACTCTGAGCTGTCAGTGAGGATGGGGAAAATGAAAGACAGATAGGAGATGCTAACATTATTAATACCACCTCCACCCTGCAAAGATACTTTACGTACAAAAGCCCCAAATTCAGGGTAGAATTGGATGTGGGTATGCGCTCATACATATGTGTGTGCTAGAAAAAAGGAAGTCAATGAATGCTGGAAAATTTCAGCACAACTAAAATTAATGCAATTAGGATGAGAAAGAAAACATTAACTAGGAAAAAATTTGGAGAAAATGTATCTGATAAAAGTGTGATATCTAAGATATATAGATGTAGAGGGAGCTGATACAACCATACAAGACCAAGAGCTATTCTGCAGTAGATGAGCAGTCCAAGGATATGACAAAAGCTATTGGAACCAAGTTCAAGATAGGAGGAAAAACAAAATTCTCATAAAATTGAAATTTATGCCCCATCTATCCTTGACTATGTTAAACAATGTCTGTGTCTGTATCTCCTGGGCCTAACTCCCCAAGAGCTGATGGTTGATGGAAGGAAAGCTGGGGAGACCCTTGTTTTTTTCCATAATCCATAATCCATTAATCTCTCTTACAACTCAGTCTCCAGGTGAAGGAGACAGTCTATTTCAAAGTTGTTTTCCTCAAATTTTTCCCTTCAGAACTATAATCTCAAACTCTTAGAAACTTACTCACGTATCTAAAAATATTTTTAATCTGACTTTCTGGTCTATAACTATCAAGTGGATGGGATGAACAGGGAGGAAGAATTTCCTAGTAGTTTGTTAATGTGGATATTCACTGGTTTCCCCCAACTTCCTACGGATACTTAGAATCAGAAGAAATAGGATGTTAGATTTAGAATTGGCAAGGGCTTTAGAGTGAATCTAATCCATCCCCTTCATTTTATATAAAGTGACTTGCCCCGAGGTCATAGAATTAATAAATAAATGGTGAGGGCTAGATTCATCTTCTCTGACTCTAAGCATCGCTAGAACTCTAACAACTTGGGAAGAGCTATCCTCAGCCCTGTTTTTCAGGGAAGCGCTGATTCTTCTACTCAGTGCCACGTTTTTCCTAGCCAGGCTTTATCCTGGGGCAAGACATGCTCATTTTAATGGCAAAGGAATGGAAAAGGCCATGACATCGGTGGCTATTAACAGCTCTGGAGGAGTTGAATTAGACTCTCCAGGAAGGTCCCCATGGCCAGTTTACCAAGTGAACCCAATGCCTTCCAGGTCTTCCCCCACTCTTTAGCATCCTAGTAGCAAGACGAAACACCTGACTGTCCAAAACCAATTCAGCAGCACTGTTTTTGTTTTTCCTGGAGGATACTGGTTTCCTTCCTGACACATTGAGCCATGAGGTTGCCCTGTTGATCTTGGGCTCTTCCTCAGCTGGTGTTTTCTTTGGCTTCTCCTTGGCCCTCTCAGTGAGTGCATAAATGTGGTAGACAGTGATGGTCTACCTCATGACTTCCCTGGCTTCTTCAAGAATCCGCAAAAGTCTCACCTCCTGCAAAAAACCTTTCCCACTCTTCCTTAACCTTTCAGCTTAGTACCTTTCCTCAGAGATTACCTCCAACTTACCCTGAACATATCTTGTTTGAACATGTTGCTTTGCCTGTCATCTCCTCCCGCATTAGACAATGAGCTCCCTCAGGGCCGACAATGTGGTTTTCTTTTTGCCTTTCTTTGTATCTCTAACACTGGTCAGAGGACCTGAACACAGTAAGTGCTTAATAAATGCATATTAGCTAACAGATATCTAGGTGAGCAGATTTGACAATTAGGGGATCACTGTTAGCTTAGGAGAAAGTAATTTTGGTGGAATGGTGAAGTTAGAAGCCAGGTTATAAGAGATTAAGATGAAAGTGAGAAGAGAGAAAGTGTAGACACCTTTTATAGACAGCTTTCTCAAGAAGTTTAGCCTCAAAGGTCAGAAGAGATATGAGGACAGTTTACAGGATGAGGAGCAAGTGAAGGCTTTTTGAGGATGGGGGGTGGACATGGTCTTCTTTGTAGATAATAGAGAAGGATTCAATAGACAAGGAGAGATTGAAAATAAGTGATACAGTGAGGATGACAGAGGGGGCAATCTATTGGAAGAGACAAGATGTAATGGGATAACTTGAGCCCCTAGAGGGGTTAGCCTTGGTAAGGAGTAAGGCTACCTCCTCATGTGAGGACAAGGGTAAGAGTGGCAGAAGCCTTATCAGTGATAAGAGATAAGAAAGAGGGGAGAAGAGAGATCTCTTGATGAATGCCCTCCATTTTTTCAGTGAAATACAAAGTCAAGATCTCAAATAAAAAGGTGAGGTAAAGGGAACCATGGAAGGTTTGGGGCGGTAAAAAGGTTTAGAAGAAATATTAGCTATTTTGTGCCATACCACACCCATGACTAATGATCAGGGGTGAGGGATCACACCCCTGCATTTACTGGGGTTCTCAGGGATCAACTGAAGACAAATTTAACAGAATGTATAGGAAGGAAAAGGAAATATAAGAATAGAGAAAGTGTGAGGAAAGATGACATTTTTTTCTTAGACCAGATATATGATTTCATTGATATAGGGAACTCCCAATGAGAAAATGTCTTCTACCAACGGAGATCGGTACCTCTTCTCTCTCTTCCTCCCTCCATCTCTCTTTCTCTCCCCTACTCTTGCCCTATTTTTTCTCTCTTCCCCCACCATCCTTCTGATAACTTACATTTATATAGTACTTTAATGATTATAGCATTCTTTTCTCAAACAAATGATGGAGGGAAAAATAAATAAAGAAATCTAAAACTAAATAAATGAAAGATGGGTGGAAAGTGTCCTCTTGTGGGATCCTTTTGACTCTCCCAAGTGGGCTCTAGTTGGTTTTTTTCCTGCTTCAGAAACAGGTTAGGTCAACTGATAACCTGAGAGATAGACTGTGCCAATGTTCTTATTCATATTTTATAGATGAATAGCTAAAAGACGGAAGGAAGGAAGGAAGGAAGGAAGGAAGGAAGGAAGGAAGGAAGGAAGGAAGGAAGGAAGGAAGGAAGGAAGGAAGGAAGGAAACACATTTATTAAGCACTTACCATATTCCAGTCACTATACTAAGCGCCATACAAATATTATTTCACTGACTTGGTCAGGGCAACATAGGACCAATAAGTGTCAGGGCCAAGATATAAACAAGGATGTCCTGACTCTATTATAGTATTTTAGACATGACCAGTGTGGGAACAGGTTTTGCATGACTGTACTTATGTGATAAAATGGTTCTTTCTCTTTCCTTCCTTCCTTCCTCCCTTTTTTTCCTTTCTTCCTCCCTCCCTCCCTCCCTCCCTTCCTTCCTTCGTTTCTTTCTCCTATGAACTACAATCTTCACAGTAGTCTTGTAAGGTAGGTAGTACAAATATTACTGTACCCAATTTGCAGATGGTAAAATTCAGACCAAGAAGATTGAGAAAACTTTGCAAAGGATAACAGTAGTCATAAGCATTGGAGTTGGAATTTGAAACCAGGCCTCTGCTGACTTTAGGTTCAGTTCTCTTTCTACTGTAGCAATAGGGATGGGATCCTCATTCCTTCCATGATATAAGGTGGCTCACTGAGCCTGGGCCCAGGCATAATTTCCAGACCAAGTCTCTTCCAATCCTTCATCCAATTTGACTCAATTCCATTTCAGCCCCTGGGACTCATGAATATTTTCTGAGGCCTTTCAGCTAGTTCTTCCGAACCGTGTATTTCTCTCTGCGTCATAGCTTCTTTGTAAAATCCTTTAAACACCCCTCCCAGGGGCCATTAGGGTTTGCTCTAGCATGGCAGAGCATCTCAGAAATTCAGACACCAGCTGAGTCCCCCTTGGTTGGAATTGGATTCTGTTCCTTCTCACTATGAAGATACCTCCACATTTATTTTATCCAGAATCTTTTCTGGTTGTGAGTTGGGACAAGGAGGAAAGATGATGTGATTTTCTGAAAACTCAGCAATAAAATGTTTTGGTATACAGACATATTTTTTATTCATGTCTTAATCACTTTTCTTTCTTAAAACAAGAAGTGTATTGGGAAAGGATCCCCATGGGATTTGCAGACTCTCAGAATCAGGGAGGTGAAAGAAACCTTCAGAGAGAGAGAGAGAGGCCATCTATTCCATTCCCCGTCTCCATTACCTTTGCTGAATCAGGCAACAGCATTTCCCGATCACAGATCAGCATGCTGCCAAATTTGCTGGAGGAGGACTCGGAGTCCCAAAGTCCTCATCTCAGCTTTCCCTTTGTAATAAGCACGTTACAAATATTATTTCACTGACTTGGTCAGGGCAACATAGGACCAACAAGTGTCAGGGCTAGGTTAATAATAAAGGTAGCTAGAGTTTGTCTAGTCCAATGCCATTAAATTACAGATAGGGAAACTGAGGGCTAGGCTCACCAAAGGAATAAAATGGCAGAGCCCAGGATGAAAATCCATCTTGTCCTTTGACTCCACCACCACCACTCAAGGTCATAGTTGTAGAGTACAAAGGGGTTCTAGGGGGTTATCAAACCTGACCACCTCATTTTACAGTTCAGGAAAGTGAAACCCAAGGAGAATTTGGTCTGCATCATTGGATTATAGCTTTAAGTTTGGAAGGAACCCTGCAGGCCACTTAGTTCAGCATTCTCTTCTTAAAGAAGAATCAACAGAGATTTGTGAAGGCGAAATGATTTCCCCCAAGTCACACAGACAATATGAATCAGACTGCCTCCTTTTGTAGGACCAAGGTGGGGCAGCTAGAGGGCATCACAGTGCACAGAGCTTTGGGCCAGGAGTAGGGAAACCATGGATTCAAATCCAACCTCAGACACTCACCAGTTGTGTGACTATGGGCAAATCATTTAACCCTGTTTGCCTCAGATTCCTCACCTGTAAAATGGGGATAATAGTACCAACCTCCCAGGGTGGTTGTGAGAATCAAAAGAGAAAATATTTGCAAAGGGTTTAGCACAGTGTCTGGCATGTAATAAATGTTATATAAAATATATAAATATACATAATATATAAATATATATAAAACATATAATATACAAAATATATAAAAATAAATATTAGTTATCATCATCATCATCAAACTAGCCTCCTCTTTTAACAGGTGGAGGAGCCAAGGCTT
>JAJHZJ010000236.1:170000-270000 GCA_023548195.1 Bettongia penicillata ogilbyi
TTAGGGAAGGGGGCAGATAGAATAAAGGGTCACATGAGTTATCCAGGGTCATACAGACAGCATGTATGAGGGGCAGGGTCTGAACTCAGGTCTTTCTGGTTCTGAAATTAAATTAATTAAATCAAATTAAATTAAATTAGCATTATTTCTATTTAAATTATAATCCTATTATCTCTGAAATAGGACCATAACTTCTCATATCTTCATCTTACATTTTTTTATTTCAATATTTTCTATTATGGAGTGAAATGCTGATGGATCAAGTTGTGAGAAATCCCAGATTAAAAAAAAAGTCATTAGTTAACAGCATAGAGGGTAAAGGAGGATACATGATTAGACAATCCTCAAGCACCTGTCTGCTTGCAGTGGGTGAGAATTGAACATTCCCAGCCCTGGGATTTATCAAGTTGGTGATTCTTATGGTAAGTAATCCAGTCACCAGATTGATAAAGAACACAGAAAATCAAACTCCTTCATTTTTACAGATAACAACACCAAGGCACAGAAATGATAAGTGACTTGCCCAGAGCCACAGAGTTAATAAGTGTCTGAGGAAAGATTTGAACTCACACTTTCACATCAAGGGGGTTTTGTGAGAAACCCTAAATCACATCCCCAATACTTCATAAAATCTAACAATTCAACTTATTATAATCATGTTGATGAGCATAGCTACCATTTCTGATGTTTTAGATTTACAAAATGCTCCCATCTGATCCCCATAATGTGCCTGTAGTTAAGGTCAGAACTACAGAAAGCCCCATTTAAAAAGGAAGTTAAAGATCATAGAGGTTAGGTGACTTATCTACGACCACACAGTCACCGAAGGATTAAGTCCAGCAGTTATTGACTGCACTAGCTCATAGATGTTATTGTACGGTCATTTCAGTCATGTCTGACTAGGTACGACACTATTCGGGGTCTTCTTGACAAAGGTACTGGCATGGTTTGCCATTTGTTTCTCCAGCTCATTTGACAGATGGGGAAACTGAGGTAAACAGGGTTAAGTGATTTGCCTAAGGTCACACAACTAGTTAAGTATCTGAGGCTGGATTTGAAATCAGGTCTTTCTGACTCCAGACCCAACACTCTATCCACTAAGCCATCTAGCTGCCTCTGGATGGAGTCAGGAAGACTTGAGTCTAAATCCTTCCTCCAATTCCTACTAGTCATGTGACCCTGGACAAGTCACAACCCCTGCTGGCCTCGTTTTCCTCATCTGTAAAATGGGGATAGTCATAACACCTCCCAAGATTGTTGTGGGCATTAAATGAGATAATATTTGTAAAGTGCTTTGCAAAATTCAAAGGCTACATAAATGTTAGGCGTTATTAGTAGTACTAATGAAAATAATAGTCAACGCTTATTTGATGATCAGTGGTATAAACATGAAAGTCTTCTGGTGAACTTGGCAAATTAGACTATTTATATGAACACAACCCAGGTGTGGAGAATTAAAGCCTCTATCTAAACGGTTAAGTGACTTGCCTAATTCACCCTCAAAAAAAAAAAAAAAAAGCTCTACCCTTCCATAATTTAACTATTTCAAGTGAAAGTTGGCTTGGTCGTCATTATCTGGATTATTAACTTCAATTTCCCCTTTCTTTGCCATGTATAGATGCTCCCTCTCCAGCTCCAAATGGGCCTCTCCACACCATGACAGCAACGACTCGCCCCTTTAATGGATGGCCACATGGTAACAAAGGCACAAGATGGATCGCGAAGGGTAGGTAATCAGGGCTGAACTCTCAAAGAAAACAAGGTCAGAAGAGATAATGCCGGGGTGCGTCTGCAGCTCTGTTTGAGGACGTTGGATTGAGGGCAAATATTTCCAACTGCTGGCATGAAAGGTAGCTGTCGGGTCATGCTCAGGGAACAAAAGACTGGGGCAGAAATCCGAGGAGAACGTTCTCGCACGTCCGACCCAAAATAAATAATATCACAGAGTCAACACATAGGGCCGATAACAGAAACGGCTCGTACCAGCTCTGGCATTCAATGAGTAATGTAGATATGGACCATTTCTTAAAAATAAGCAAATAGAAACTTGTATCAGGACACAGTATATGAGAACAAAGTCCCCTGAAGGTCTTGAGAAAGATTATCTTCAGATTCACATGCCCTTCATCATCTCCAATCCACTTACTCATGGGAGGGCTCCTGACCTATCTGTCCTTTGATTCTACTTGTCCCAATGCCAGGCATGGAAGGGCAGGGCAAATAGCTTCTACTCAAGTCAATATCATTTCACAGCCAAAAAATCATGTGCCTTTTTCATTTGGGGTCCAGGCTCATGATTTCATTGGTGCTCGCTCCCAGGGAGGTAGTCGTTTCTGCCAAGACAGAGGGGCATCTGTTTTTCAGCTTATCACCCTTAGGGGGATACTGAGTGCCCAGGCCACACAATCGGAATCTATCAGAAACTGGACTCTAACTCTGGTCTTCTTGACTCTTAGGCTGGGTCTCTAATATTTCCTTTCTGTGCCCAGAACTTAATACATATGATGACTGGCACGTGAGGGGGCAGCCTCATGTGGAGGTGCCATTGCGCACAGAGTGCCAGGCTTGGAGTCAGGAAGACTCACCTTCTTGAGTTCAAATCTGACCTCAGACTTGCCATAGGACCCTGGGCAAGTCACTTAATCCTCTTTGTCTTATTTTTTTATCTGTAAAATGAGCTGGAGAAGGAAATGGCAAACCACTTCAGTCTTTGTCAAGAAAACCCTAAATAGGGTCATGAGTGAACAAGTGCTTGATATATTGCAAATACCTAATTCACTGGAAAAATATATGCCTTCATTGAATATGATGCTGTCTACCACCTCCTAGAAGAACACTTAACATACTATCAGAATTCTTGTGATCACCTAAACTCCTTCCTCCTCTTTTCCTTCACCTTGATCCTTCCACCAGCTCATGTTTCATTGGATAAAATATATTGCAGACAAAGATTATCTTCATGGTGGTGCTAACTTTGTCAGGAAGCTTTTTTTTCTTTGTATAAAGTGGAAAGAGTGTGCAAATTGGAAGTGACCAGACTTGAATTCATATCCTGCTTTAGACTCTAGTTGTGTGACCTTAGATAAGTCACTTTCCCTAGACCTCAATGACCTCTACGGTACCTTCTAGGTCTATTGTATGACCCATAATCCACCTTGTACATACTAGGAGTTCAATAAATACTGTGGTTGTGAAAGAAGGAATAGATGAAAATCCACTTCTATTATAAGCTCAGGACAAAATGAATTCTAATATCTTCTAGGATAAATAAATCTGATTCATTCAGCTTAATACTCATTCATTCATCTAGGTTCTCACATTAAAATTCTACAGTGACTCACATCATTTTGAACCAAGCGCACGATGCTCCACGTCCCAACTCTGTCTTTGCACATTGTATTCCCCCATGTCTGGAATGCTTGCTGCTCATCTCTCAATGCTGACTTCAAATTCTAGTTAAAATTCTACCCTGCATAGGAAGCCTTTCCTGATACCCCTTAATGTTGGTGATTTTCCTCTGAAGTGTGTCCTGGATGCAGGCGCCTTGGACATACAAAGTTCTTTTCATTTTATTTCTCTTTCCACATCCCATTCCCATTAAACTGAAAGATTCTTGAGGACAGGGATTATGTTTTTTTCCTTTTTTTATATCTCTAGCACTTAGCAGAGTTCTTAGCATATAGTAAGAGACTCATAAATGCTTTTTGACTATTGGCTGCTCTTTGAAAAAATCATCTTTTGTATTGACTTTTTTTTTTTTTTTTGCTTTATTCTATTTTGCAGCAACATACCCAAAGCGCAATCTGGGACCATGGGGCTACATTTCACCATGACTGTTGATAATGCTAAAGAATCTTGACTATTTCCCAGTATTCTAATGGGAGACATATCCTCTCTTTAGGAGGCAATGCCTTCTGAAAGAAATTATAAGTCAGTCTTCCAGGACCCAAGTGACTCCAAAGCATAATTGCAAAGCATATTAACTCTTTAAGGCCAAGAGGGTGCCTTTAATACACTTGAATCAGTCACACATGGCAAAAGGCATAGTAAGGTTAAAATCATAAAACATGCTCCTGAATCTCCTGAAAGAAGCGACATCCCTGTAGCAAAGCTGCTGACATCACCAAGGAGTAATTTAGGCATACCTCTCCCAAAAACTCCCCTTGAGCGAGAAGTGGTGAACTGGAGGCATTTCATTCTCAGAATCTCTGAGCTGGAAGGGACCTCAGGGCATCCAGTCCAACACATACTTGAAAAAGTCATCCTTTTTACAACATTTCCACCTCAGGGTTTAGCCCAGTGCCTGGAACATAGTAGGTGCTTAATAGATGCTTAGATTGATTGGCTTCTGTTTACCTCTATTGAGAGGGAACTCATTCCCTCCCAGGAAGTTCACTCTACTATAGTACAGTTCAAGATGTTAGGAAGATTCTTTTATTTTCTTTTCCTTAAGAAAAGCCTAAATTTATTTCTCTACAAATGGCACCCCTACTCCAACACCCATTGCTCCAGGTTCTGCCCTCTGGATCCAAATAGTCAAATTGCTCTTCCACATGAAGATCTTTCAGATATCAAAACACAGGCATTAGTTCCCCTCTGAGTCTTCTCCTGGTTAACCATCTTCATCCTTTTAACCTGGAAATGGCAGACCACTCCAGTATCTTGGTCAAGAAAACTCCCAAACAGGGTCATAAAGAGTCAGACATGACTGAAATAACCCAACAACAAGGTACAGACTCAAGGTCCTTTACTAGTCTGATATCTCTCCTCTGGACAATCTCAAACTTATCAATGTTCTTTCTAAAATGTGGCATCAGAACTAAACTCTGATATTCCAGAAGTGATGAGACCAGAGCTCCTTGAGGGCAGGGACTATTTTTTGCCTCTTTTTGTAAGGATCTAGCACTATGCCTAGCATATATTAAGTGCTCAATAAATGTCTATTGATCCAAGAGCTGGGAGCAGAGATAAAATGAGACTGTATAACTTGTTTCTGACATCATTCCTGTAACTTGATTCTCTACCCTGGTTGTTTCCAAAAAGGGTAGCCATTCCTTTGGATACCCTCTCCTTCTCCTCCATTCTATATCTCTCCTCCAGGAGTTTCCTTCATTCCCACACTTGTAAAGGCTATAGAACAACCAAAGATTGAATTCCTTCTTTTCTCTTTGGGAAAGATCATTACCGAAAATAATTGCCTAAATCCTAGTTTCTGTGTACAGTGTAAAGGCCAGCAACAATTGAAAAGAAAACTGTTTTATGAGACTTTTTCCCCTTCCCTGAGTTTTTACCTTGCAAATCTCAGAAGATCTGTGTCAAGCCCCTAGTAGATCCTTGTCTATAGACTTTCTGATTGCTTCTACCTTCCAGTTATCCCAGCAGGTAACTATAGTTTGCATCCCTCAAATTTGAGTGAACTTCCTGCCCCAGTGTCCTTCTGTTCTGTAGACCACCTCTGGCTGGACCTCATTAGTGATTTTTTTAAAGACAAACATGCTCTGGAGGTGGGGGGTGAGTAGGAGGTAGAAAATCTCATTCTTTTCTGCTCAATGTTAATCTGGGAGTTGGGCATTCCAGACACCTATAAAAACCCCAAAGCCTTTGATAATTGGGGGATGAAGGAGCTACAGCTTTCTTTTTATAGCTCATGGCTGTCAGGTATTTGGGGAATGTTATTGGCTACTAGATTTTTTTTAAAGGCTAGCTTCCATTTGGGCTAGAGGAGATTCAAGTTTCTCAGCTACAGAAACATTTCCAAATGGTACTAACTCTCATCCATAGGTCATTTGATTATCTTTTGTACACTGCTGTGACTATATAGCCTTACCACCTATGAGCCATATGGGAAGCATGAGATTCTTTAAGACATGAGGTCATTAAAGATACATTTCTTGGAGGAGAAAAAGTACAACCTTCTGGGGCCCAGAGCAACCCATGAGAAACTCTGATGTTTTCTGAATGGCGTCATGAAGCTAAGATATAAAATAAGCCAGGGAAATGTGACATTAGCCAACTTATTTTACCCATGGCCTCCTGCCTCAGGGCAGCCGAGTGGGCTCGATCCCCTGATTTATAAATAGATTGAGCACAAGACAAATGAGGGTGATCAATCATACTCAGAGTTCTCACCTCCCATCCAAAGTTTGTCTCCTTCAGTGTTGTCCTGGGCACTGTCATGAAAGGCCCTAGACGTTCCCCGACTTCCATCTTCCTCTTGGCCCAGATTCCAAGTCCGGCTCCTGGAATTGAGGACTCTCGGAGCTCAAAGTCTGGTGGGATTGGAATGTCATCTGGAATGTAGACAGGGGCCTCATAAGGTGAACCCTCTTTTGGGGTAAAATCCTCACTGGTGGGAAAGGGGGAAGGTGGTCCCATGGGGATGGGAGACATGATGCTGTCCTCAGTCTCTTCCTCTGCACTTTCACCAGCCAAGAGGTCCGGATCTGTCTCATACATATTATTTACAATATCGTTGTCACCTAGAGGAAATAAAGAAGGGTTTTAGGCTGAGTAGTAAACCCTTCCCACCATATGAGAAGTCATGAAATGAGTTGGGGAAGGGAAGGATTGTCAACAAAATGGGAAAAAAAAACGTAGGTCTTAATTCAGTGCTGTAACCATTTATTAAGTACCTGTTATCTACAAGGTACCACTTCAGATGGTGTGGATGAAAGGTAAATAGGACACCAGCTTTATCTCCCCTTTACCGCTTGAGAGTGGAGAAATCCATTTCTAAGTCAATATGAGAGAGTAGGGGGGGGGAGTGTAGAGGAAAACCTTCGGGACAAAGCTGTGAGGAAATCCTGGAAGGGAAGAAAGCATCATGGAACAGCAGAAATAGAAGGGACACGAGAGATATCTTGTCCAACTCATATTTCATAAAGGATTCCATTATGTCATACTCAATCAGTAGTCATCCAATCTTTGCTTGAAGACTTCCATTGAAGTGTAGTGCTCATCTGTTCAGGAGGTATCCCATCCCATTATGGGGTAACTTTAAATGTCAGAATCCTGGATGCTCAAAGACTCAAAAGGCCTTTAGAGGTCATCTTGTTCAGCCCTTTCATTCTACAAATGAGGAAATGGAAGTCTAGGGAGGTTGTGGCTTGTCTAAGGCCATAAAGGTAGCAAGGTTTGAACCCAGGCCCTATGGCTGTGGAGGCAGAACTTGTTCCTAACATCAGATCATTTTTTATTCTTGGGAGGAATGAGGAAGTCTACCAGGAGGAGTGGTACATGAGATGGAAAGGGAAGGATTTCACTGAGTTTGTAGGGAAGTCAAGAGGTCATCTCATATATCCTTTTGTCTCCTGGTAATACCACACCTAAACCTTCTTGACCAAAGGAAAATCTAGCCTATTTTTAAAGGTCTCCAAGGATGGGGTTCTAAAACCTCTTCCTGTCACTGAGACTTTTCAACCATCACTATGCACAAGTTCTTCCTTCTATCTAATGTAAAGTTTCACAGTGTAATTAAGGCTCACTTCCTCTTGTCCATTCCTAAAAGAAGTTAGATAAAAGCTTCTGACTATTCATAGCCTTGGAGACAGAAGGTGAAATCATGTGTATGATGGGAAACCCAATACTCATTTAACTTCTAAACATTTTTGGCCATATATTTCATCAACTTCTGAGGCCCAGATGCCAAAAAGATAGATTCTTTTCAGACTAGACCTTGATATCCCACTGGAAGGCACCCACAACATCCCATCTCACAGAAATGTTTCCCCATGCCCAGAATGTGCTCCTTCCTGACTTCTGCCTTGAAGATACCCTCTTTTATTTAAATTAAATTTTATTTTATTTTTAGCTATTACTTTTCTCCCCCAATACACATACGCCCCTTTCCCTTGCCCTCCCCATGTGAAAAAGAAAAAAAACTCATTACAAACATTTAAGCAAGCGAAACAAATCTCCACATTAACCAAAACTCATTTTATTCAAAGCTCAGCTCAGGTAGCTGGGAGCCTTTCCTGACACCCCCCAGCCCCCGCTCCAGTTTCTAGTGCTTCCTTCACAATTGTCTTGCATATATTTTATACATTATCATATGTTATGCCAAACTAATAGAATGAAAACTCTGAGGACAGAGGCAGTTACATTTTTCCCTTGGTGTATCCCCACCACTTAGCCCAGTGCCTGACACTTAAAGGGGCTTAAGAAAGACTGTGTATAAATTGATTGAAGAAGCCAGCAAACTATGAGGAGAAGAGGGGAGGGATGATAGGACTGGATAGAGGAAAAGGAAAGAATTAGGAGAAGGGAGAACTTGGAGAACGAGGTACTAAATAACAGGGGGACATTCACTTCACTTCCATTCCTGCCTAAATCACTTTAGCCTAGTTAATAATCCAAAGACATGGTCAGTTTGATCCTCTTTCTCCCCATCCATCACCCTACTGCCAATGCTGTGTTCCCTATGTCCTAGTTCATACAAAACTGTGGAAAGCAAAGTCCCAGGGAAAAGATGATTTTCATGCCCCAGAGGGAAAAAAAGAAAGAAAAAACCCAGATTTAATATTTTTGCATACTGGCTGCTAAGAGATTCACTCAAAGACTAACAAAATGTTTTCTTTCAAAAGCAACCAAAGTCTTGGGGTGGGGGGGAATCATGGGGATAACACTTATTTAATTTAGCGGCATTCACAGAAGTAATTATTACATTTTAAGTGGCCAACGGTTCCTTTTTAATTGACTCCTAGGATCCTTTCAGAAATTCGACAACAAAAACTACAGCTGTTGCTTCCCTCCACCCTAAGGATCTGGAGTTGTTTAGGTTTCAAAGAACACCCCCATAAAACATCCCCACGGAATGCCTGCAGAATAGAGGTAAATTATGAGAGGGGGTAATTAACATGCCACCTTATTATCTGGAATTGGTAACTGCACTGAGCTAACAAACAAAATGAGGCTGGGGAACTCGCTCTCTGTACAATGCACTTCCTTCAGATCCTGAAGGGTGTGGACCCCCTTTTTTTCTCCCCTTTCCAGTACAATTAGGGAATGCGTGATTATTTCTGAGAGCTACGGCTAGAATTAAAAGTCAGGAAACTTTCCCAAAAGTTGAGTAAAAGGCATTATGGTTCAGTAGAACAATGACTGTATTTTGACGTCTGAAGAATGGGGTTTAAATCTTGTCTCTTCTGTTTTCTGCCTGTGTGATGTAGGGCAAGGCACATCCCAGGGACCGATGTCAGTATCTTCCTTCTGTAAAATGAGGGGGTTTGATGACTTCTGATGTCTCTGACTGAGCTAAATCTCTGAGCCGAGAGTCTTCTCAGGGCTTTTGAATTTTCTTTGTTTCTTGATTTGACTTGCAAAAATAAAATAAAATAAAATTATCACCGAGTGTTGAAAACTCAGCACTTTTTGGGGAGGGAGATAGTGGGGTATGTTTAATCTATGAGCCAAGCAACTAAAGGATTCATGGGAAGGAGGAAGGATTTTCTGCTGATTAAAACATGGTCCCTCCATTAACTCTCCTGGCTGGCTGGTGGGGTACGCTTATCCTCTCTGCATCTCCATTGCATCCCCTGTAATTGTGGTGAGAAATCAGCTTTACTCCTTAGATTGGCTGAGAAGCTTAATTAGTATGGATGAATTTTGGATGTAACAACCAACACTAGGAAAAACACAGTTTAGTAATCAGGTAAGGCAAAAGAAAATGGGTCAGATACCCCAAGTCCAGGCTGCAATTCTGACATAGATAGGTATGCCTACCAGTAAGGTTTAGCTTTAAAAGACTGGTTTCTTTCAATGAAAGAACCCAAACCAGACTCTTTTGGAGAGGCATATGGGGCATCACCCCCAAACAGACACCTCTTTAAAACAAGGCTGGATGGAAATTTTCAGCACGTGGACAGCCTAAGCTCAGGGTAATTTGTTAAAGTACCACTGGAGCTTGCAATACCAAGGCAGGCCTACAATCACTGCTAACCAGCCTTCAATTATGGCCGGAGTATCCCCGGTCACTATTCTCTGGCACAGCAGAAGGTAATGCCAACAACATCAGGTTTTGTGTCTTTCCCTCCTCCCGCTCTCTCTTTACAACTTTAGAAGTCATCATGACACAATTCTATGTTATTTACTTGTAAGGAAACCTGAAATTTTTTATTTGGGTTTTGCGGCTGTTTCAGGTTATGGGATCATGGTTGTGTGGGCCCTTTCCCAAGAATCCTTCAGGGAGGCCTACCCATAGAAGAAAAATAAAGTTGCTGGGGAGGAAATAGAAAGGGAAGGAGTGAGAGGAAGAAGAGAAGAAACCGTAACCAGACTCTTGCCAGGAAATACCAACCTTCTTCATTTTTTATTAGTAATAACCCACCCTATAAGACTTTTCTCCTGTGGGAGAATCCTCTGACCCATTCTTTGTTTGGTTTATTAAATTCAGGCTGAATTTCTGTTGGGAAATGTGTCATAGACAGCCCAAATTGTTAGCAGTCAATGCTCAGAGCTTATAAAGTGGGTCTGAGAAGTTAAAAAATCCAACTGGCTCCGCAATGCGTAGGCTATTCATTAATTCATCTATCCATTGATTCATCCATTGATTGACTGATTGATTCATTTATACATTCATCCCCTGAGAGATGCTATAACTAAAGTCCCATTCCAGACTCCTTTTCAGCTATCTCAACTAGACTGGGCACCTTCTCCTCTATAATATTCTAAGATAATAGCTTCAGAGCTGAAAGGGACTATGGAGGTCATATTGCAGATGAGAAACCTGAGGTCCAGAGACTGGCCGTGGTCACACAGTCGATGAGTGTGTGAGGCAGGATTCAGACTGAGGTCTTCCTGATCCCAAAGCCACCACATTATTTACTACAACAGCCTATCTTTTTTTTTTTTTTATCACTGTTTCCATTATGTCTCTAGAGTTCCTTCTCAGTGACTGACCACGTAGCCTTGCCTTTCTCTTTGAGGGTCTTCTATACCTCCAGCTTAAGGTGATAATGGATTTTTATATTCACAAAGAATCTTTGGATTAATGTTTCAGGGTCTCTGTCTGCCTCCTCCCCATACCCCAGCCAATTCCACCAGGAGGTACCCAGTTCCAAATCCTACCCAGTGTCATACTTAGGCAAGGATCAAAGTGATATTTCTGGCCATCAGGGTGAATGTAATCAGGTCAACAAAGGGGTATCTGGAGAGCTACTTATCAAGGGTTAACAGGAGCTACTGTATCAGAGTGGCTGCTGGGATGCACTAGAGAAACCTGGGTTCAAGTCTTCCCTTTCATATTTATTACCTGGATTATCATGGACAAGCAGCTTCAACTCTCTGAGTCTCTGGGAATAATCCCTATCATACCTACATCATATGGTTGTTTGGGGATCCAACCAGATGATGTCTGTGAAGTATGAGATAAATAAAAAATGAGAGAAAATCTAATTCTATGATGAGAAAAAAATTATATAAGGGTATATATGTATATACACATAGTTTATATTACATAATATAAATATGAGGGGATTTATGTGTGTATGTACACGGACATATATAGGTGAATAGGAACTAGACTGATGATTTGGTATAAATAATAGTAGCTAGCATTTATATGGCACCTTAAGGTTTGCAAAACTCTTTGCATATCAACTTATTTGATCCTCTCCCAGTTGAGGAAGTCCCTTCTACCAATAGAGATTGGCATCTTCTCTCTGAGCGCCAAGAGGTTTAAGGACTTGCTCAGAGTCATAAAGTCTGTATGAGTTAACAGAAAAACTTGAATGCACATCTTCCCAGCTCAAAAGCCAGCTCACTTTGACAAATGATACATGTGTATGTGAATATGTATTTGTACATATATAATATATGTTTGTCTGTATAAGTAGATATATATAGATATATTTATACACACTTATATACATATAATTATATAAACATACATGTATGCATCTGTATAATTATATTATATAATATAGTGTTATGTGTTATATTGTGTATGCATAATATAATGCAATACAATATAATATAATGTAATACATTGTAATATAGTATAATATAACATAATGTATATTATAATATAAAATACAATTTTATTATATAATATAATAAATAATATGGTATTATATGATTATAACATAACATATCGTTATGTGTACCATGTAAACATGTGTATATATATTTTATATAATATGTATTGCGTTGTATATATTATTATATAATGTGCGTTATAATAAATATGATTTCATGTTATATTATATCACATGTAGTATCTATCATATGGTTTACATATGATATATGCATGTCATGTACAAATATAAACATGTATGTCTCTGCATGTGATATATCAATTATATAGTACAAATGTTATGCATGATATATTTGTGCATATAATATAATAATTGTAATATAATATTATAATTGTCTTTATTTTAGAGATGAGGAAGTTGAAAGTGAGAGGAAATTCAATTCATTGCCTTTAGAACTTGTCATCTCTATGGCTGTTACTAGAACAAAGCATAGACTCCTCTAAACCTGTGATCTTGAGTCACTAAAGCAGGGAGGGTTTTTTGGTTGCTATTGGTTTGCTTGTTTTGAGTTAGCCTCTAATTTATTCTATTTCTTTATTTATTGTCTGCCAAAGTTTATAAACTGGAGTCTGTGAACTTGGGGAGATAGATATGGAGGAGGAGCAGGTGTGTATATGTGTGAATATGCATATAGATGCATGTATATGTATGTGTAACCATACGTATACATATGTGTGAGTATGTATATATACAGAGACATGTACATACATATGTTTATGTATGAATATACCTATATGCATGCATGTGTGTCTGAACTGTATTTAGGTAAGTATATATATATATAAAACTATTTCAAAATAATTGGTTTCCTTTGAAGTCCTATTTATTTTGTCTTATGCATTTAAAATATGATTCTGAGAAGGGACCGGGAGGCCCCACCAGACTACCTGTCAAAGGGTCCATGACAAACTCGATGAAGAACCTTTCTCTTAGAGGCTTTACAGAGATAGTTCAGAATGCAGTAACATTCTGTAGTGGGTATCTAAGAAACATAGTAAGTATTTAAGAAATATTTGTCTCCCTTTGCAAAAAAAAAAAGTAAGAATGTGGATTATAAACTCCTTGAAGGTAGGGATTGTTTAAGTTTTTGTTTCATCTGTCTTTACCTTAGGATAATGCCTTAGGCTCTTCATAAATGCTTATTAAATTGAATTCAATGACAAAGAACCAGTAGTGGAAAATCTTCATTTGAGATTCGACCCTTGCAGGGGGGTGTAGACATATCTCTCAGTCCCCTACTACTCCCATGGGTCCCCTGAGATTAAGAGGAGGAAAGAAAAGCACATTTCCCATTCCCCAAGCCTTCTGAGCAGAATTTTGGGACCTGATTTTGCAGTTAAATGCACTACAATATGACTGAGGAGAAAAGCCCTAGATTTTCCACCATAATAAAGACAACAAACGATCCATTGTGGGTCCGGGTGAACTGAGAGGGTCTCCCACGGTGCATATTAATGACAGACCTGTGATGTAATGGGGGGATAGCACCCCACAAAAATGACTATTTTCATCATGAAACACATTTCTCATGGCCAAAGCCAAGAAATTAGTTAATAACATTAGCTATATCCTTCATGTCTTACTCCAAAGTTCAGAGAGATTTTTCTTATATCCCTTCCCCAAAGAAAACTAATTTATTCCAGGAGGAAGCTCGCTTTCCTCAATTTTTCCTCTTCCTATTTTCCTCCCATGTTCTCTGCTATAACTCACAAGTGCCTGCTGTAGCTTACAAGCGCCTGTCTGCTGTAACTTACACATGTTTGAATCTAGTAAAAAGTACAGCGGGTTCCTTACGCAAACATGACCCCAGAAACAAGCTTTCCTAAGTATTATAGGCCATAATCCTGAAAATACTTGTGGTTACTGTAAATGTGCTCTCTTCTGGTATTAGCAAATCAGATGCTTTGCTGCATGCCGTCTGATTAGCCTCTTAATTCCAACCGAGGATTTGAGAAAGGGCTCTGAGCTAGCTAGTCGACAGAGCTGCTGCTACCAGATGCAGGTACAAGATGCTGGCTTTTCCTGCCTGACTTCCATGAACTGTGGGTGGGAGAATGACAACAGAAGGGAACACTGAGGAACCTTCCACTGCATCTTGTCCAAATGTGAATTTGAGGCTTTCTTTGTGGTGGAGCGAAATGTAAAAGGGCTCTCTGAGAGGTAGGATAGAGGCACGCGTCCTGGCATGTGGTAGGTACTTCATAGTTGCCCTTTGATTTGACTTGACTTGGAGGGACCTGCATTTGAGCCAAGCCTCTGACACTAGCTGTGTGGTCATTTAACTTAGCAGTCTTCATGTCAGTATACCAAGAGTCCATGAGTAAATGAATGAAATACAAAAAACCAGATTCCGATCTGTCTTTAACTTTGTTGCTAAGTCTATGAGAGTGACCTGAACCTCCAGATTTTTAGACCATGGGCTCCAATAACATTAGCTTACACATCTGTATTGCTTTGAAATCTATGAAGTACTGGACCCTAACTGTAACACTTAGTCTCACAGCTAGTGAGAAGCAGGATTTGAAATCGTCTTTCTTAGACCATTTCTAAAAACTCTATTCAACCATACTGGCCACGTTGCTACTGCTGTGCATAATGAGAAAAAAAAAATCATTCTTATATCACTACCTAACCTGCTTCACAAGGATATTGTGTTATAGTGATTTTCAGAGCACTGGACTTGGAATTAAGAAGCCCTGAATTCAAATCTTGCCTCAGGTTATTTACTACCTGTTTAACAAATCATTTCACCTTTTTCATGGATACTGTATATTGGGAGTTTTAGCAGCAAGTCAGATACAGAAGTCCAGCACTTTATAGATTTCAAAGTAATACAGAAGTGAAAGCTATTGGAGCCTGTGGCCTAAAACCTTTTCCCTTTCCATGGCTCTGGATTCTCAGGATTGTTTCTGGAGGTTTAACCCAAGAGGGCTGATTTCTTTTTTATCCTCTCTCACATCGAAGTGCCTGAAGTCTCCATAAAGTACCTGTAATGTACAGTTCTTAAGCTAGGGAAGTCTACTCTCAGAAGTTTCAGGGCAGCTTCCTACCCCATTGTAACCACTCCAGTCCCAGGGAGGGCCAACTGGCATGTCAGTCCATGGAGAGGGGGAAGCACCTCCGACAAGTGTCCCTTCTGAGCCGTAGTCAGGCAATCATAAGGAGCTCTTTATGCTGGTCAGCAAGGTGCCAGTGGGCATCATTATATTATTACCTGGAGTGATGCCTTTCACATGCCTCTGAACAGCCCCATGCCTGAAATCTCCCTAAAACCATACAGGAAGATTTGGGGAAAGCAGCTAGCTTATCAATTTGCCTTTAATAACCAAGGAGAGCAAGAATCTAAATGAAATGAGGAATCAAACAGCCAAGAATGAGTGGCATCAACCGGAACCACTGAAAGAATCATAACAACATGGACGGCCATTTCTAATGCACTTGTATGTTTGTAAAACACTTTCCTCACAACAACCCTATCAGGTCTTATTGTCTCCACTTCACAGATGAGGAAGCTGAACTTTAGAGAATTTAAGGGGTTTACCCAGGGTCACAGGTTAGTAAATTAAGTGGGATTTAACCCAAGTTTCCTAATTGCAAGTCCAGCCCACTCTCTGCTAGGTCATGATACCCCCTCTGTAAGTATAAGTGAAGATGCTGTGTGTTGTTCCAGAGAAGGACAACAAGAAGAAAATAAACAATCTTCATTTGAAACTAGTAAGGAAACAAAACAATTCTCTTTCCAACTTTATGGAATGTGACCAAATTCCCTGAAGTCTTCCTGGCTTATTTTGGGCCAGACTCTTGTTTGGATTGGTTTATAATTGTGGGCTAGAAATCAGGCACATGCTACCATCCCACCAAAGGAAAACAACAAAAGTTTGGAAGGAAGGATAAGAAGTCCCTGCCTTGCTACCAAACAGAATCACAACATCACCAAATGCTGGCACTGGAAGAGATCAGAATCTGGTCCAATATCTCCCTGAACAAGGATCCCTTTAACTTAAATACCTTTTGCTCCCACAAGCCACTCTGCCTAGCCATGAACCTATAGACAAGCATTGCCTGTGATGAAACTCATTCAGACTTCTTACAGCATCATCAACTAGTGGTCCCAGATTCAAAGGTAGAAGAGACCCCAGAGAACATCTAGTGTTACCCTCTCACTTTAAAAGTGAGGGAAACTGAGGCTCAGAGAAATGAAGTGACTTGCTCAGAGTTATACAGGTAGTATGCACTAGAGGGAGTATTTGAATTCATATCCTCTAATCTAATAGAATCTGAACTCTTTCCTCTGGACTGCACAACCTATTTCCTTAGTTACTCTTATATAATAGGATAATTTAGTTTTATACAACATTATGTCACTTCTCCCAGCTTACTCCCACCAGAAGCTTTGACATCTGTGATGAGGATGCCAAAGAGGAGAATCAATACTGGTTTTAAAAACAAAAACAAAAAACAACCAAAGGAACTTATAGAAGAAACTGAAGAAGAAAAGAAGAAACTTTTTTATAGAAGAAACTGAAAATTTGGAGATTATTTCTCAATGGAGCTGTAGCTCACATTAGTCATAAGAATTTAAAACCAGCTCATTAATTTGTCCTGTGACCAAAGATAAAAATCCACCACAATTTATGGCTGATCTGAGAGAGAGAGAAAGACAGAGAGAGAGAGAGAGAGAGAGAGAGAGAGAGAGAGAGAGAGAGAGAGAGAGAGAGAGAGAGAGAGACAGACAGAGACAGAGACAGAGACAGAGACAGAGACAGAGACAGACAGAAAGACAGAGAGACAGACAGACAGAGAGACAGAGACAGAGAGCTTTATATTAATTTAAAAAAACTAATTGGAAAATGACTTTTCAAAGATATCTTTCTGAAAGAAAATGGACCTCTAGGGAACTTGAATGGAAAACTCTTCCCCAAGATAAATATTATGGTGCATCTCTGCTGCTATGATGACAAAGATGATGATGATGAATACTTATGATCTTATGATTACTACTATTAGCAACAATAATAACCACAACTTACGGGATTTGGCATCACCTTCCAACTATCCAGGGAGACAGGCAATGCATGCTAGAGATATTCTAGAGGCAGAAGTGACCTTAGTATTCATCAAGTCCTCATTTTATGGATGAGGAAACTGAGGCTCTGATAGATGAAATGACTTGCTTAAAACCAAACAGCTAGTAAGTGGCAGAATTAGGATTTGAACCTGAGGTTTTCTAAATGCTAGGTCCACCATTTTATTTCTGTTTAGGGCATACATCTCAGGGAGGTTAAGTAACTTTCCCCATCAGCTAATAACACAGACCTCTCCTACCTCCAACTCTAAGACTCTTTTCTGTTATTTCCTGTTTCAGAGAAATTAAATTGTCTAATAATAATAACAATATTTATATGACATTTTAAGGTCTACATATACCATTTCATGTATCCTCACAGTAGACCTGGGAGGTGAGTACTTTTATTCTCGTCTCCCCACCTTTTATTTTTCCCATTTTACAGATAAGGAAAATGAGGCAGACTAAAATTACACAATTTGCTCAGGGTCTCAAAGCAAATGAGTCTCTAAACAAGATTCAAACTAACATCTTGTTGACTCACCAGTTCAGTACTTATGTCACCTAGATGCCTCAGCTATGCAAACAAGATTTTAGAAAGTCACTTGAAAGGAAAACAAAAACATGAATTATTTAAATTGACTGACTAAACTGATTGAATTCACCTCGTTAATTTTCCACTTGCCTTTTCCCTATATAGACTTATAGGCTGGAAAGGATCTTTCTTTTTAGATTTACAATTAGCTGCTCTCTTTAATAAAGGATTTCTTTGGGTGAATGAAGAAATAATGTCTATGGCAACGTTTCAAAATGTTCCTTAACATGTCTTTCCCTTAATAAAAGTTATGTCCAAGTAGCTCTTCATTCAATTCATGTGTCATATTTCCCACAAAAGTAAAGGTTAGCACCGTGAGTTCCAGAAATATTTACACAAAACCGTCTGTTAGCATCAGACTTACAATGAGGAGGTTGCTGTCCACAGCTAGCTTGACTTCTCTGAATGGGTTTCTCACTTGCACTATTTCATTCGGGATAACTGTCCTTGGAGAGGTTTTTAGTTAGATAGTAGCAGCGGCTGAGTGGCAACCTGAGTGCGCTGTGCAGATATGACTGAGGTTGGGATGTGTTAGTAAATGTTTAACAAACAACTCTCTACCAAAAAAAAAAAGAAAGGAAGGAAGAAAGAGAGAGAGTGAAAGAAGGAGAAAGAAAGAAAAAGAGAGAAAGGAAGGAAGGAAGGAAGGAAGGAAGGAAGGAAGGAAGGAAGGAAGGAAGAGGAGGAGGAAGGAAAGAAACAGAAAGACAGAAGGAAAGAAAGAAAGAAAGAAAGAAAGAAAGAAAGAAAGAAAGAAAAAGAAAGAAAGAAAGGAAGGAAGGAAGGAAGGAAGGAAGAAAGAAAGAAAGAAAGAAAGAAAGAAAGAAAGAAAGAAAGAAAGAAAGAAAGAAAGAAAGAAAGAAAAAGAAATGAGGGAGGAAGAAAGGAAAGAGACAGAAAGACAGAAGGAAAGAAAGAAAAAGAAAGAAAGAAAGAAAGAAAGAAAGAGAAAGAAAGAAAGAAAGAAAGAGAAAGAAAGAAAGAAAGGAAAACAAAAAAGGAAAAAAGCACAGTACAGTTCTAAGTTTAATCACCTTTGAAAGTTGAGGTAATCAAGTCAACAAATCGAACCCTGATTGACAGCATTTGCTGATTTCCAGGGTGAAAATGCTCACGCTGAAAATTTACCAGTTGTCTCTCAGGGACTAATTCGAGCTGCCTCTAGCACACTCCATGTCCTTAGTAGTGACTGAATCAGCTCCATCTCACAGTACTTCAAGTTTTCTCACTGAGTCTTAGAGAAGGGAGGGAAAGGGAATAAGCATTTCTTAGGTATCTACTATGTGCCAGGCACTGGGCTATCTTATCACTTGTAGGGCAGGGTTAGGGAGCAAGAAGGAACACAGACTTATAGCAAAGGAAGAGAAAAGTCGCACAAAATCCAAGACACCGTAGTACATGGCAAGGCTCAAGTCACATTCCTCCTCCACCACGGAGCCTTCCCTGACATCCTCAGCTCTTCAAATGTTTCTAGAGAACTTTGCCTGTCCCTTGTCCTCATCGCATTCTACTTTGATACTTGCCTGCTTTTTGTCCATGTCACAAAATCACAGAATCTCAGAGTTAACCTGCATGTGATTACTGAGCATTTGCTACAGGATTCCCATTCAGGGAGAATCCACCAACTCTCATGATAGCCCTTTCGAGCAGGCAGTGTGGTACAATGGTTATCTAGCAGAATATGGAGTCATAAAAATCTAACATCAAATCCCAAATAGTATAGAACAGAGACGGGACTGAAATCCAGTCTTGTATATTAGAGTATGACCTAATGTCTTAAAAATTTTTGATAGTTTGTTTCTCAATCTTTATGTAGTCAATTTAAAATAAGAAT
This sequence comes from Bettongia penicillata ogilbyi, assembly GCA_023548195.1. Lineage (NCBI taxonomy): Eukaryota > Metazoa > Chordata > Mammalia > Diprotodontia > Potoroidae > Bettongia > Bettongia penicillata. Next base: position 189,527 of record JAJHZJ010000236.1, read on the forward strand.
AGTTATAACCAAGCTTTTATTTATTTAGTTTGTTTGAGGAATAAAAAAATATCATTTAGTTTGATGGATAAAAAAATGTCATTTATAATTAAGCTAGTTGTAATTAAATGAATAATAATAGGTGTTCATCTTAAACTGAAAAAAATCCCCTGGATGAAAGCCTGAGTGTAATGTGTCACACAGGCTCATATCTCCCATATTACGTTTATTATAGTATCCTTATTATGTTATTATTGTATCCTTTAGTATGTAAGCTACTTGAGGGCAGGTACAATATTATTTTTCATTCATGTATCCACTGTGCTCAACCCCTTATATGTTGTAGGTAATTAATAAATATTTGTGGAATCTAACTGAATTTAAGAATCACTAGCATCTGTAATTAGTTATTAAAACATTCCAGAAGTGATGTTTGGTTTACTTTTGAGCCAATCACAATGCCCAATACTTTGAGGAGATGGAAAAAGGTGGAGTCTGAGAGTCCAGTCAAGCTCAGAATGGTTTTTTAAAGGACCCTATGACCAATGAAAAGACACAGAATCAATGTTCCTCTTATATAGTAAAAGTAGCTAAAAAAAAAAAAAAGTCAATCCTGGAGGATAGCTATGCCTTTTACGTTTTTCAGATAAAAGATATACAGACTTTGACTGAAGGTAATTCTCAATGGCAAACCCCTCAAAGAAATACATGGAAATCTATAGCTCATGAGAATTTCACAAAGACTGTCTAAATCACTGAACATATGGAAGTTTGGTAGAGGAAACGGTGAGTGGGAATGGGAGGAGGGCACAGGGAAAGGAAATGCCAAATAAGTTATGAAAAAACACAAATGAAACCTATTGAAGAAATATATAATCCATAACCCAGAATCTCAGACTCTAGGCTCACATGGAACAGGTTCAATTTGAGTGGTTTCTTTAAAAAAAAAAATTGCAAAAACAAAAACTACTCTCCGCATCATTTTGCCCCCACTCAGGTTTCCCTGGGAACCTCAGAATTTGGCTCATTTTCCCCTACCACGAATTTCCTCTGAGAAAGTGGGGCTATGGCCTGTGTCTTGGTGTCTGCAGATATGATTCAAAGGGCCCTCCATTCCTGGGCAGACTCTCAGCTCACAATATGTCTTAAATACAAGATAGCCTTTATTTCAGCCCACAGAAAGAATAAAAACAACACAAAGGGCTCGTAGTAGCCCTTGAACAAAAATTGGATCATAGAATAATAGATTTCTGAAAAAGGAAAATTCCTCAGAGGAAATGACAATTCTCCTGCCCACACATTTAGCTGAATCCCACCTGCCACCCCATAGACCTGTCTACCAGTCTCCCAGTCTAAGGGTTTGGACTCCCCAAATGGAAAATGAACTTGAGATGGCTAGAAAGGCAATTCTCCAACATTCAGTGAGTTTCACCTTTCCTCTATGGGGTCTTATGTGGGCCTCCAGGCTTGTAGTACTGCCCCAAGGATTTGAACTCCCCTTTGGAAGAGTCATCTTGCCTTGGTTTGCTCCCAGTTCACTGTCATGACAAAAGTCAACCCAGACAACATCTTGCAGAGCCCAGATTCCCAGAGAAAAAGAAACGTATAATTGCCTTTTTTCTTCTAGCCAAGTATTTTCTGTACAAATACTTTGCTGTCAAGTTTGATAAAGCATGGAAAAACTTCCTAAGTCAATGGAAATTTTTTTTCATGGAAATGCAGAAGGGTCCAACCTAGAGACCTAATTCTTGAAAAAAAATAAAATAGAAAGTTTTGTTAGAAAGAGAAATTTGGTCACTATTGCTTGTATTTTCCCTTTCTTCATATCCTTATTGTTTGATTTCTAATAAAAATCATAGTAAAGTTGGGTCCCCAATAAACCCATCAAGTCAGGTCTTACTAAAAACCTGGACCTTGGCAGCAAGATGAAAATAAAGCATGGGTAACACAGAGAAAGGACTCCAAAAAGACGCCTTGAATTCCACATTCTCATCTCCTGACAAATGCTAGCCAGCTCAGGCCTCAGGTCTCATTGTCATTCCACTCACTGAGCACTCCCCAGAGCTTGGAACAGGAGACTGGGTATTATTAACACAGCAGATTAATAACACTGGGGGAAAGACATTTTCAAAAACATGCTAAATATTAATAATAATCAATAACAGTTTATAGTTCCTAATACGAACCTGGGACACGACCCCTGGGGACTAGTGAGGGAAGGGGCATCAGCTGCAAAGCGGAGAGAAGGGAATTGAGATCAGGGCCTGAGATTCAGCCTCAGGAAAGACGTCTTCAGAAGAAGGGACAGATTGCCAAAAGGAGACAGAAGTTCTGGGCTGGCCTCAGATCATATCTCAGCTCCCAAATTTTACAGCTACCACACACAACTGAAGGGGAGCCTCTGAAGGCTGCAGAAACATAGTCTTAATGGAGTAAACAGCCCCAAATCTAACTTCAGCCGGTCTTATCCAAGCCAGATTCAGAAAGAACCCTATTATCTGACACTTCAGAATTTCTTAATTCCTGTCTGCTCCTTAGAACTGAATCCTTGCAATTTCACTGTCAACCAAGGACAAAGGACGACTCGGAAGATGAAGGCAGAGTTATTTCCAGAGAAATAACTCTGAACTTTGAGATTACAAAACAGTCCAATCTTCAGATCAGGGCAACGAGAATGATAGCAAATGTATTGCAAGGAATCTCTCGCCAGTAAATCTTCCAATCCTCAGCTGGTTCAAACCATGTAAAAAAGTTCTTTGCAAAGCTGTTTTCTGTGTAAATGTCAGCTGCTCATGCTGGTGGTGGCAGTCCTCCATAAAAGTCCTTTTCTGAGGTTTCTCCATGAGTGGAAGGTAATTAGACAGGACACAAGGAATCCCTATCAAGCTGGAAAGGACCTCGTGGTAGAATGACCATATAGCCTGGGGTAGGGAAGTTGGGAGGAGAGAATAAATTTCTTTAGGGAGGAAGGAAAGAGATATTTGTTAAGTACCTACTATGTGCTAGGTAGTAGGCTAAACGCTTTACAGATACTATCTCACATTTGCCATATCAAAAGAGAAGACTCCCTAACAAAACCATCAAGGAATTGTGATTTACATTGATAGAAAGAATATCCACACTGAAGAAACTACTAATCTTTGTTGTGCTGGATTATAATTATCCCGACAAGCTTTGGAATATGAGTAAGTCTTCCTGGGGAAGGTGTGTGGGTCCCTAAAGGAAAAAAAATTCCTTGGCTTTCTATGAATGCAAGCACAAATTCCTTAACTCTGCTTTGGTGTTTGTAATGAAAATTATTTTGCATTCTGCAATTTGTTAGCTTGTTAGAAAACTAAAGCTAGCATCCTGAGATATCAAGAGAAGGCTAGTAATGAGCCAGATTCAGATGTTCTTGGGGCTTGAGAGACTTGGATGAAACAAACAGGAACAACAAGGAAGTCTTCAAAATACAAGTTAGTTTATATATGAAGCAAATCGACTAAAAAACAATCTCCAACTTAAAATGAATAGTGGTGGAACCAGGGTCAGTTTCTGCTTGTGGGTTCCAGGGGAAACTTCCCAGCCCAGAATGATGTTAGACTTGGGTCCCGAATCTTGCCACGTGTATGCCAAGTAATTAAGTCTCAGCTTAATCTTAGGATGGAGTCCTTTCAAAAGGCAGCTGCTGGTACAATAGGTGGGACTCAGAGCCTGAAGTTAGGAAGCCTTGAGTTCAAATCCATCCTCAGATATTTTTCTGGCTGCGCGATCCTGGGCAAGTCATTTTACCTCTGTCTCGGTTTCCTCAACTGTGAAATAGAACTAATAATATTATCTCCTTCCCATAGTCCCTGGTACATGGTAGTCCCTGTAGAAATGCGTATCCCCTTCCCTTCTCATCTTGGCCTCTCATCCTTCCCACCCCTGCCACCCATTCAACACATTCTTCTAATTCTCTGTAGGCAGAGGCCCTAAGATGCCTTTTGTCAGTTGTCTGGGGGAGCCTTGAGGACTGAGGAGTCCCACTTCCCCTCGAAATCAGCCACCAGGCCCGCTGCTGGGGTATCCAAAGCCCCCTGGGAGCCCACATCTCTGACACCACCATTGGAGAGCTCTTAGGTGCTGCACACACCACCTGGCCCTATTTAAAGCCAATCCATTATTCTAAGAAGGATTATTTATATGTAAAATGCTCCTGGGATAGCAGTATTTGTATTTCTGGGCTGCTGCATCCCCGATTTCCTCCCTCCCTTAATATAGCCCCAGGCGCTGCGGGTGAATGCCTTGCGATGCCACTGTAATTTTTATCAAGGCTTGTTCCTGGTAAAAAGCCTCTTTGTTTCAAAGAAATGCGATTTGGCCTTTTTTCTTCCTCTCCTCGATTCCTTGGTTAATATACCACTTCCACGTGCCCTGAGGGAAAGCAAGGTATTCCATGGAATTGCTCGAATCTCACTGTTTTTCTTCTAAATCACAACTGACTTTTTTCCTCGACCCATGCAAAAGCACTATCTAAGCTGGCAGTCTGGACTGGAGGTTTAATTTCCACATTAACCCTTTGCTGCCTGAATTCTTCATAGCCTAGGGTCATGGATTTAGAGCTGGATTGAATCTTAGAAGTCTTCTGGTTCAACTCCCTCATTTTACAGATTGAGAAACTGAGACTCAAGGAAGTGAAGCAATTTGTTCAAGGTCACACAGACATTAAGCAGTGGAGCCAGGATGTGAACCCTCTGACTCCAAGACTAGCCCCTTTTCCACTGTGACAAGATGCTAATGATGGAAAGTATTTGTGTTAGGATCAGTCCTCATCCTTCCTGATGGAGGAAACCTACATCCCCTCCTAGGCTTCAGTGTAAGCCCATCATGAAACCAAGGATAGAAGCAACATAAGTCAAGCTTTCCCAGCCAAGAACTCCAATACAATGGCATTTGTTTCCTATAAACAGTCCTAGTTACCCATAGTATTTCAGGGCTCTGGGAAAACCAAGGGTACTTAGCTTTGGTCAGAATCAGGATTGATTCTAGCTTTGTATATCTGCATACCTCCTAATTCAAAATTCACTGAAAGAGAAAGCAGAGTAGTTCCAAGGATCCTCTGACTGATTGCAGTGAAGAGAGCAAGGGTAGCATCCAGTCTGTGTATAAACTGAAAATTAAATCATCTTCAGATACACATTGAGTACCGCATGTGATCAAGTGAGATAAAAAATATTTTATTAAGCATTCTGCACACTTTAAAGTTTGGTATAAATCCTAGCTATTATATCATTATTATTTTTCTTTTGTATTATTTTCTTTGTAAATTTCATCTAAATAATTAATATTTTTCCATCCTATTCTTTTTTTAATTTGCAAATATTTTATTTTTCCCCAATTACATGCATAAACATTTTTAACATTCATTTTTAAAAATTTTGAACACCAAATTCTCCCCCTCCCCCACTCAATTGTTATTATCATAATTGTTATTTTTTTCTATGTCTGTGGCAAAGATCTAGAAGATGTGGTCCTTGCCCTTAACAGGCTGGTGATGTGTTTGGGGAGACCAGACAAATGCACAAATGAGTGACCAGCAGTGGATGGCAGGATAGACTAAGGGGTCATTTAGTGCCCTTAGAACACAGGGACCACTGTGGCTTAGGTCAGTCCTGTGAAAAGATAGGATTTGAGTTAGGTCTTTAAACGTAAGCATGAGAGGCAATATGGAGTAATGAAGAGAGAACTGGCTAAGAGTCAGGAAGATCTGAGTACTGACTGTGTGACCTGCACAAGCAACTTTATTTCTCAGTGGCCCAAGCAACTCATTAAGGCTATAAGTTGCAAAATAGTTGTGAATATGTGTTGTTTGAAGGAGTATCCTTGGCAGAAGTGAAGAGGAGAAGGAGGAGGAGGAGGAAGAAAGAAGAACAGTCTGGAAGACGGGTTTGAATACTGCTTCTGACACTGACTAGCTCTAGACAATGGATATTTCATATCATCTTTCTGTTTCACCCTCAGAGGCTAATTAGTTTAATTTGACTTTTTGTTTTCTATGTGAGGAAACTGAGTCCCAGAGAAGTTATGGGATATTGAGATACATTAAGCTGAGAGAGAGATAGAAACAGAGACAGAGAGACAAAGATGAGAGAGAGAGAGAGAGAGAGAGAGAGAGAGAGAGAGAGAGAGAGAGAGAGAGAGAGAGAGAGAGAGAGAGAGATGGGGGGGTGTTGTTTCATTCTTGGTATCCACAATACCTGGCATAGTGCCTGGCACATAGTAGGTCTTAACAAATGTTTATTCAATTACTGATTGAAAAATGGAGTCCATAGTCTCTCTATGTACTTTGTCCTACTCAGATCAAATCTAAAAATATTATATTTAGCTTTAGAAACCACAATTGAGGAAGGACATTGATAAACTGTAGAGTGCCCAGAGGCAGGCAACTAGAATGGTAAACGGCCTTGAGTCTATGCTATTTGAGAATTGGTTAAAGGAATTGGGAATGTTTATCCTGTTTATTCATATATTTTAAGGGCCCTAATGAAATAAAGAAGTTTATCTTGCTTATCCCCAGAGAGAAGCAAAAGCAGGAGCAATGGGTCAAAGAGGAAAGAGGCAAATTGTAGCTGAAAGTAAGGAAAAATATGACCACAATTTGAATGATCGTAAGTAGAAGGAGTCACGTGTGGAGGACATTTCCCCTGCTTGCAAGTCTATAAGCAAATGTTAGATGACTACTTGTTGGGAATGGAGGAGTGAGCATTCTTTTTTTGAGTATACGTCATTGTGGCTCCTTCCATCTCTAAAAATATCTAATTTGGAGACTCATAGAAGTCAGTATTTGAATGCACCTCTAGCTTACTAGTAGAAGGCTTTTCCCACTGCACCTCCACTCAGTCTCTGGAGATTAGAAAGACAAAAAGTGCTTGACCATCGATGGTTCATTGAGGCTACTTGAATCTCTATAGCTTTCATATGAATGAAAACTTGGTCTCATGATGGAGGCTTTGGTGATAGGGTCATCCCCTTTTCCTCTGATCTCCCTCCTCATTTCATTAAGAAAATGGGGCAATATGGAGCTCTGGGCTCCTTCCATGCCAGGACCCTTGGGCCAAAGTTGAAGGGAAGGCTCAGAGATGCTGAGTTGAACAAGAAAACATATGTGCGGAAGATGCAAGAGAGATAAGGATGTGGTGAGAACATTGACTCCGCTTGGTGCTGAGGTTTGGAAACAGACTAGGAAAAGAGAGCAAGGGTCGGATACAAGCCCAGCATGGATTCTGTGCCAGTTTGGGGAAAAACACGCAACTTCTTGAGACTAGACTTTGGGAGTTTTCCCTTTGGATCTTATAGGAATCAGCAGAATGTCTGATTACACTCTGAGGATACAGTAGGAGGATGTCCTACTACGGATCAGTGGGCAAGCCCCAAACCATGAAGTACCCTCTGGGGCATAGATGGCCCCAAGATGTGGAGAGGGTTAGGCAGACAAGACAACCACTTAGAGTCTACCAAAGTACACTTTGTTAGCCAATCCACCAGACTCACATTCCAAACCTAATCTCCAAGATGAGAAGTTTGCTCCAAGCCAGGCTGTGTTATGGGAAAGAAAATGGACTCTCATGGTTGGGAGGCAGTTCTATTTAGTGCAAGTCAGAGGGTTAAAAGCTATGCAAACATGCACATAACCACCCCTCAACTATGTGTAGACATATTAATCTTTTCAGTTCATACCGACTAGATCTGTGGCCACCACTGATGACTCTAGCAGTGGAAGAGAAAACCACCAGCCAGATATGCTAGAAGTCTATTCCCTTCCCATATATACAAATCACAATAGGAAGAAGAGATAGAGGATGGAAAAGTAAAAACAAGAAAAGACTCCATCTTTAGCTTCATCCTGGGGCTAAAGGGCATTAAGGAAGTTTGAGGGGAAGAAATTTTTGCCTTTAGAAGAACAGTGAAAGTTGCTTTGTATGGGGCTTGCTTCTCTCATTCATTTGCTTTTGCTTTAGGAGAGCTGAACTGAGGCTATCTGTCCAGGGGTATCCACAACAAGGGAGGGGCTGAGAAAAGACTTGGCCATTCTTTTCTGAGCACAGGGAGAAAGTGCAGAGGCTGGGGAATAACAGTCCTTGAGGTCTAGTTCACTAGAGTACTCTTTTTGCATTAATTTTTTTCTCTCTTTCTGTTTTACATTTCCCTCCCATCAACTGAGGGAGTCCCCCAAGGCTCTGTCCTAGGTACTCTTCCCTTTTCTCTCTATCCTCTCTGACTTGGTGACTCCTTCAGCTCCCGTGGGTTTAATTAGTATCTCAGACAGATGACTCCCAGATCTCTATATTCAGTTCTAGTTTCTCCTCCTGAACTTTAACCTACAATACCTGTTATACATTTTAAATCGTATGACCCTGAGATAGCTGAAATTCAACATAACCAAGACAAAACTCATCTTTGTCCTCAAACTTCCCATTCTACCAATCCTCCCTATTTCATTAGAGGGCACCATCACTATCCCAGTCCCCAGTTATGTGTCATCTTCAACTTTTCCCTCTTATTCATCCTACAGATTCAATTACTGGACAAATCCTTTTATCTTCACAGCATCCCTCATGAATACCTTTTCTCTCCAATCACACAGCCTAGAACTCTCGCTCAGGCACTTATAACGCTCCTAATCATTCTCCTATCCCTTATTTTCCCCACTCCAATTTATCCTCCACTCAACTTTCAAAGGAATTTTTTTTTCAAGTACAAGTCTGACAGTATCACTCCTCTCAGCTCCCCAGTATATCCATACATCCATCCCAACTCAATGAATTTTAGTTGTGCCTTATTACTTCTAGGATCAAATGTAAACACTTTTGTATGGAATTTTTAAGCTCTTTGCTACCTGGTCCTATCACAGGCTACTTGTATTCTACTCTCCTCCACATACATTTTCTTTTACATGACCCTCCATCTCATCTCTCTGTGTCTTTGCTTTGACTCTTCTCCAAGACCTGGAATACTTTTCTTTTTCACCTCTGTCTCAGAATCCTGAGTCTCAAACTTAAGAATCAGTTCAAGCGCCACTCAGAAGACCTTTCCTGCCCCCCTAATACTACCACTGTCTTCTCCTGTAGGGTTCCCTTGTATATGCTTTGTATGTGTTAGAATGTAATTTCCTTGAGGTCAGGGACTCTTGCTTTTTTGTCTTTTTAATCACCTGCTCCTAGTACAGTGTGTTGCACATATTAAGTACTTAATAAATAATGGGTGTTGATAGAATTATTGATCACCAAAGAAGGCTTTTCAGAGAGGAAAAGATTTGAGATAGAGAAGCACTAGATTTGATGTTGGAAATCCTGGCTATGTTACTTGTATGACCACAGCTAAGTTGAATCACATGTCTCTGCCTCAGTTTCCTTAAGCTGTGAAAGGATAAGAATTAGATAATATCTGAGGTCTCTTTCTGCTCTAAATCTCATATTAATATGATTCCTTGAACCAGAACTTGGAGCTTTCATGAGGAAGTTTGAGAAATTAGCTTTCCCATTCTCATTTTGGCTTCAGAATACTATGAGAAGTGTGGAGAGTGGGTTAGGGAGTAATCTTTCATCCTTCATTTATTCTACAAGTGTCTGTATTGTTACTGTATAGTCTTTTCCTTCTGCCCTTGCATAGAGGAGGAGTTTATGAAATGTTGGAATAACAAAAGACAGCAGCTCACATTTTGGATTGAACCAAAGAAACATTAGCAAAGAATCAAGAATGCCTCAAGACAAGTCAACAAGCACACACCAGGTTCCTGGCACTATGCTAAGGGCTGGGGATACAAGGAAATATAAAAGACAGTCCCTGCTCTCAAAGAACTCACGATCCAATCAGAAGACATCATGTAAATAACTATATACAGAAAAGATACAGACAGAATAAATTTGCTACACTCAACAGAGGAAATTTCAACTGAACCCAGTAGGATCTGGGTTCAAATCTAAGCTCTTACAACTTTGGGCAAATCATGTAACATCTCTGGATCTCAATTTCTTATTTCTGAAATAAGAAAGTTGGACTATCATATGACCTCTTAGGTCCCTTCCATCTCTAACTCCATGAGCCTGAACAACAGAAGGGTTTAGCATCGCCTTTCACCAAAGACACTATTGGAAAGACCTGTGAGTTTTAGCCTTGAGGTCTGAGCTTTCCCCATACATCACCCAATTACTCAGATGAAGGGTTGTGGATCCCCTCCAGCCAAAATCGACCCGGAATGTCACACTACCCCAGAACTGACTGATCACTTTAGACAGATACATTCACACAGACTTTAGAACATCTTCCCCCACTGAGATGCTGCTGAAAATCCTCTTCCCTCCTCCCTTCCTTGTTGCTTGTCCAATGGGTTAATATTTCCAGAGTCTAAAAAAACTGCAAGAGAGATGAAGGCAAAGGAGAAAAAAAAATCCTTTCTACTAATGTTTCCATGGAATAGGTAGGTGGGTGGTAATGTCTGGCTCCTTGTCAGGGGCACAAAGGTCTAGGTACAATTCACTCTGCGCTGCACATGGTTCAAAAGCCTGTGCTGACTGAATCTTGAGTGACTTCCACCAGCCACTACTTTTGTTTTTGGAGATGAATCATGCAAGAGCAGATAAAATCTGGTCTTAGGAGGTCAGGAAGCTCTAGATTCAAATCTTGCTCTGTAATTCTTAGCTATGAGACCCCAGCAATTTGCTTATCTCAAAGTTAGGCCTCATAATGATGACATCTGACATTTCTATCTCATTCTCTGGTTTGCAAAAAGTGTTGCATAATTATTTTTAGAGGCCCAGAAGAGTCCATGAAATGAAGAAAACAAAATTCAATTTTATTCTTTTCCCACCAGTGCCTAGAATGTAGTGAAAAAATATATCATAGCATGATTGATTTAAAAACCATCTGGTCCAACACCCCTCCCCCATTTTACAAGTGAGGAAACTGAGACAAAGTATGGTGCCATCATTCTACAGCCCAGAAATCTCTGCTATATCTTAAAGAACTGACGTTCATAGAGGTTAGTCCAGGATGACACAGGACAATATTGAATAAAAAAAATCAAAGTTCTCAGTACTGAGTGGTCTCTTTCAGTTTTTGGAGTGAAGGTGGCCACATAGGAGGCAGATGTTGCCAATAATCACATAGTTTTAAAGCCTATTTAGGGTAATACAACATAAGAAGCTACAGTTTGACTATTAGAAGATGGAGTTTTGCATCCATGGAGGGCATCCTCACACGGAAATCACAGATCCACTAGAATGCAACAACTCTAGGGGATGTTGTTATACCCATTTTCAGACAAAGAGACTGAGGCTTTAAAGTGCTGAAGAATCTTGCCCATAGTCATATCGTTGGCAATTGTCAGTGGCCAGATATAAAACCAGGTTTTCCTGAATTTCCCAAGTTAGCGTTCTATTGATAGTGCAAAAGTGAATGAAGGGTGTTCTCTTTAATGACTATCAAAAACTCTTGAAGGTTTTAATGAAAGCCAACTAAAGACTTTGGGAGCACCCAGCAATTTGCCCATCATCATCATCATCATCCTCATCATCATCCTTATCTTTTTCATAGATTCCTAAATTAAGAAATAGAAGAGACCTCAGAGGACATTTTATTCGGTCTCCCCCATTTTACATATGAGGAAACGGAGGTCCAGGAAGTTGAAATGATTTGCCCCGGGTGAGACCGGGAGTAAAAGTCAGAGAAAGGGATCTGAACGTAGGTTCTCTGAGTCCACAGCCAGGAATCTTTTCTCTGAAACCGGCTGGGGTGGGATGGGGTGGGGTGGGGGTAGGTGGGAGGGAATTCCCCACCCCCGCCCACCCCCGCCCACTCCCATGCTCTTTCTGCCTGCTCTCTGCCTGGAGCCTTCCCTCTACGCACTCCGAGGACAGAGGCATCCCCTTGCCTCTGGTTCCCAGGCTCCCACAAAACCCTTACCCCGGGCCACTGTACCCTAATAAAGACGTGTATCGTTTTAACCGTGAAATAAAGTGCTTAAGTCGGCCAGGCTTGTCCCCTGCGCTCGGCCGGCCGCTAGCCAGCTTCATTTAGCAGGCCAGTGGTGGTAAGAAGAGGGAAAAAAATGCATTAATTTTTATTAACAGGGAGAGCCATTTGTTCCCTGTGACAATATTTGACTTGTCGAAATGATTTTCACCTCTGCCACGAGGTGCGCGCTCCCCACATACATCACCCGATTACTCCGAGAGCGGCCAGTGCTGCAGTCATTAGCCAGTGAATTAACGACAATCCCCAGCGCTATTAATCACCCTGCCAGGAGCCGCAGCGGCGGCGGCTGACCCGAGCGCGGCCCGGCCCGGCCGGCCGGTGCAGCGCAGCCTTGGGCTGGGAGGCCGGGGAGAAGGAGGTGCAGGTAACCATCCCCCCGCCCTTCTTATTTTAAAAATGGTGAGGAATGAGTGGGGGGTGGGGGGTAGGAATAGAGGGAAGAAGAGAGAGAGAGAGAGAGAGAGAGAGAGAGAGAGAAGAGAGAGAGAGAGAGAGAGAGAGAGAGAGAGAGGAAGAAGAGAAGAGAAAAGAAGGAAAGAGAGAAAAGACAAAGAAGAGAAAACGGTAGGGGAAGGGAGAGCAGGAGAGAAGAGAAGAGAATTTCCCTCTTTATTTACTTTATCTTTCTAACACCTCAAGCCCCTCTCCCCTTCTTCACTTTTAAAACTGGACCAGAAACCATCAACCATTCAAAAGACCAGTAAAACTACTTTGTGGGTCATTCTTTATGCTAAAGGAAGACGCTCTTTTCCTTAGTGTGACTCTGACAGGGCCAGTTCTTCCTTCCAAGACCCACAAACATGAGCTACATTTTCTTGTGCCCCTCCTCCCCTACTGTGTTTCCAGCTCATTGCCAGTCTGTAGACCAAGGTACTTGCTCTTTTTGAAAGAATTGGTCTGATGGGATGGACCACTGACCTGGGGGATGCAGATAAAATAATATTGTCCTCTCTTGGGCTCAGTGGTTCATTGAAACTCTACATATGTAAGTTTCCAACCACTTGGATATATATATATGTATATATATATATGTATATGTATATATATGTATGTATGTATACTATTGAATAACACCGTGAATACAGATGACATACTGACATGTTCATTTGTTTGACATATTTGACATATTTTGCTTGACATATTTTAACTCTTTGCTGGCATCTTTCCCTTTCTCACACATATTAAACCTGTGGTCAACTTGAGGAAATGGGAAAAGTAGAGGCTTGGGAAGACAGTTTAATCCAGGGTAAAAGAGGCCAATAAGAGGGTGGAGGTGGCGTGTACATGTGAAGAAACTCAGCTAGTTTTCCTCTCCTTCGGTATTCTTTCCAATTTTCTGGGCCAATGGAAATTTTCTCATTTTACTAATTAATGGCTGATTTACAAGTTACTCCACTCTTGCCTCTTGTTTCTTCCATTCAGGTAGGAAAAGGCACTTAGCATGACTGCCTGATACTGGGGGCTACTTATTTTCAACAAAGGAAAAGATATCATTGTCATCTGAGTACCAGTTTTTCCACAGGGAAGTAGAGAAAGATGTCACTTTCTATGGTTTTTGCTGCTGCTTACAAGACTTTCTGTATTTCTAGTCTTTATTGAACAACTTGGCATGTCAGTGGAAAGAATTCTGGCTTTGGAAATGGATTCAAATCCCATCTCTGCTGGCCAATACCTGTCATTGGACAAGTTATTTCACAACTCTTTGCCTTAGTTTCTTTATTTGCAAAAATAAAAAGGTTTGGAATTATATTACTCTTAGTGCCCTTTCCAACTTTAAATCTCTGATATATGAAAAGCTCTTCTCATGATAAATAGCTTTATCTCCTCTTGTTTTGGGCTCCTTGAAACCGGTGCCTTCCTCATTCGTTCCAAAGCTGGTCCAAACCACATTGGTTTTAAGATCAGTCTCAAAGTCTCGGGAAGACTGATTTCCCAGAGAGTTAGCAGTCTCTTTGGGCTCGGGCCACTATTGGGGAAACCGCTTAAACGTTCAAGGCCACGGTTGGGATTTAAATGTACCCCAATGTTGGGATGCCTTTCCGAAACTTCTTGGAGCCAAAGGATGATCTTCAATCTTCACGGTGGGGTCGGAATTCCCGAGAGAGGCAGAGAGTTGCTCTGCAGAATGTCATGCCTGTCTGTTTCTGTCTTGTCAAAACACAAGCCTCCCCAAAGAGAGGAAGGGGATTCTCCTAACATTTAGAGTTCTTTGGGGTCTGGTTTAAAAGCACATACACAAAAACAATGACTACGACGACAACAATAAAAAAACAGCACTTCTTCAAACATGGTTTAGGACAAAATTCCATTTGAATTTCCTTCCCAAGAAAAGTTGGTTGATTCCCTCTAGCTGCTAGTACTTCCCTCTATCCCCCAAATTACTTCCATTTATTTCACATACATCTTGTATATACTTATATATTTTCTTCCGTACCCCTACTCCAGTACCTGATAGAATATAAGCACGGTGAGGACAGGACTTATTTTCTTTTTGTCTTTGTATTCCCAGCACACGACTTAGCGTGTAATTTGCTACTGTTGTTCAGTTGTTCCAGCTGTGTCTGATTCTCTGTGACCCCATTTAAGGTTTTCTTAAGATACAGGAGGGTTGGGACATTTCTTTCTTCAGCTCATTTGACAGATAAGGAAACTGAGGCAAACACAGTGAAGTGACTTGCCCAGGGGGACACAGCTAGTAAGTGTCTGAGGATGGATTTGAACTCAGGAAGAAAAGTGTTCCTGATTCCAGACCTGGGGTTCTATACACTTCATCACCCAGCTGCCCCACTACATAATTAGCACTTAATAAATGGTTATTGATTAACTGATTGATCCAGTAGAGGTATACTGGAAAGCACTGGCCTGGCCTAGAGTAATTAGCATTGATCCCATTTTTTTCATATTTACTTTCTATGTATTTCAGTTTTGTTTTTATTTTTTTTAACTAGTGCCCAGAAATTAAGTTCATTGAAGACCAGCATTTTTTTATCATTTGTGTTTTGCTTCTCCAGAATCTAGAATTGAACTGATTCAGTAACCAGGAGATGGAGAGGGTGCCCTAGAACAGTGGAAAGAAAAGGGATTCTGGAGACAGAGCTTGTAGATTCAAATCTTAGGCTTACTAGCAGAACGGTCATGGGCAAGTCAATGAACCGCCAGTTGATGGTGAAGTGGATAGAGCACGGGCCCTGAAGTCAGGAGGACCTGAGTTCAAATCCTGATCTCAGATGCTTAATAGTCCCCCAAAGAGGAACATGGAGAGTCTGGAAGGATCCAACAGCAGCAGCAAGGCTTCAGGTTCCTCAACCAAAAATGGGACCCAGAGATTTGACAGGGATGGCTTCTAAGGTCCCTTCTAACTTGACATCTATGATTCTAGACCTACAAATGGGCAGTTAGATGGTATAGTGAATCATAAAATCATATATTTACAGTGAGAAGCAACCTTGGGGAACATCTAATCCTCTCATTTTAACAGAGGAGGCAACAAAGGTACACAGAAGTAAAGTGATGGTCATATGGCTATTAAGTCAATGAGGTAGGATTTCAATCCAGGTCTTCCTCATTTCAAGTTCAGTACCTTCCCCTCTACACTATAAAGCTGGTCTGTGCCTCAGTTCCCTCATCTGTAAAATGGAGGGTTGTTGTGAGAATCTTGAAGGGTTGTTGTGAGAATCAAATGAGACAATCTATACAAGGCATTTTGCAAATCTCTGAATTCTTACAACAACCCTATCTCTATAAAGGCACTGGGATGCAGGGAGATGGAATGATTTTCTCAAGACTATAGAAGCCATGATTCAAACTGTGGACCTCTGAGTTGTAATAGACTGTTATATATCCTCAAATCATTTTGCCTACAAGTATCTGTTTATGTGTTTGTAATCCAGTAGAATAGAAATCCCTTGAGAGCAGGAGCTGTTTTCCATTTGATCTTTGTCATCCCAGCAAGTGGCATAGGTTTTTTTTTTCCTTAGCTGTTGATGTCGCATACAGTAGATGACTAATAAATGTTTGTTAAATTGAATTGGACTGAAAAAGTACCAAACATATAAAGTTAGCTATTTTTTGTGTCATTTCTTGCTATATATAGCATGGCATAACCCTCAATAAATAGCAGCTCTTTTAATTGTTTCCAAAAGAAACCTGAAAACTTGAATTTGTGTCAGATAAAGGAGAGTTATGGGTAGAATTCAGGGAGAAAGGGAGACTATTCATTGCAAGATCATTGGCTCCCAGTGGTTCACTTTAAACAAGCCTGACACTATAGCAAGATGGAAATGGAATACATCTGTGACTTGGGACACATGGTAAAGTGGGAAAAATTATCCTCCTCCTCCTCCCCATAAAATGTTTTTCTTTTTTTTTCTCCTTTGAAAAAATTAGGTCTCAAACATGTCTTCCTTGAAAGAGGGGTTAGGAAGCTTGGCTTGAATTTGAAAATGATTGCCCTTAGTTTTAGCATCATTTGCCAAGTCAAGACAGATGCCAGTCTCCCCATAAAAAAAGCAATCCATTTCAGAGAAATGTTAAATCATGAGGTAAATGTAGCTAGGAGGTACAGTGGATAGAATAGACAGAATCCTGGGCCTGGAGTCAAGAAGGCCTGAGTTCAAATCCATCTTTAGACACTTGCTAGCAATGTGACCTTGGGCAAATGCTTTAACCTCTGCTTGCCTCAGTTTCCTTAATTGTAAAATGGGGATAATATTAGCTCTTACCTCCTACGGTTGTTGTGAAGACCAAATGAGGTATTTGCAAAATGCTTAACACTGTTCATGGCATATAACAGTCAGTCAGTCAGTCAATAAACATGTATTAAGTGCTTAAGATATAGTAGATGCTATATAAATGCAAACTGTTAGCTATTGCTGTTCTAGCTGACACTATACTATGGCATTCCCAAGTCTACTCCTTTTTAAATCAGTCTATATTAAATTGGATAAATATCTACTAAGCACCTACTATATGTAAGGTGAAAGGCAACATGGAATAGTGGAGAGAGAAGCCAACTTCTGAGTGAAAAAGATGAGTCCAACCTCTGCCATGTACTAGAGATATGACCCTAGACAAGTAATTTCATCTCTCAAGCACCAGAAAGCCCTCTAAAACTAGAGTAGTAAGACTACTCTAAGGTGTAGAGCAGTTGCTGTTCTGCCTTACATTAGTAAGCATTAGAGAGTTCTTTGCCAAGAAAACCCCAGATGGCATCACAAAAAAGTTGGAGATGACTGAAATATCTGGACAACAATAACAAAATTAAGCTGTTAGTAGAAGGAGTTTCCTGACCCAGAATTTTTATACCAATGAAATTGCTGATCCAGATCCAACAAACAATAAAACCCAGGCAAAGCACTAGGATTGCAAAGATGTCTACTGCAAGGTTGTGCAGTAGACAGAGACCCTGCCTCAAAGCCAGGAAGACCTGAGTCCAACTCCTAGTTCTGATCAGTTTTGTGTATAGAGAGTTTTTTCTTCCTGGAGTACTGCAGACAAATGCAATCATAGGCCTAGTCCCTACTCTGGGGCAAGGGTCTCCAATGGAATGCAGTGACTTGATAGGTATAGGTAGGTAATGTAATGATAGGTAAATGAAACATATATGCAAAACAATACAATGTTATTTCAACAAAGAGAATGAGTTACTAGGTGGAAAGACTGAGAAAGGTCTCACGTTGGATGGAGGTAGTGCTTCAGCTGAACCTTTAACAAAATTTAGGGATTTCTGCAAGGCAGAGGTGAGGAAGGTGTGCTTGCCAGATACAGACAAAGGCATAGAGGTGGGAGGTCACCAGTGGCTGATAGGCAGCTGGTAAGTTGCAAAAAGGGAATTTCTTCCATTATCCCAATTCTCCACTACCACCACTACCCCTACTTCCTGAATTATGTCAGTTAAAGAAGCCCTTTCATTTCAGGAGAAAATGTAAAGCTGTCAGCGACCTCATTTCTCTGCAGGTCCCTTTGCTTGACCGTACCTCTCCAAGCTATCCAGCTGCCCATAGCACTTAGCCAGCAATTTCTCATCCTTCAGATCCACTGCCTCCAAGCACTCTTAGCAGAAACACACATCAAAAAAAGTTTTCTGTCCAATCAGCAACAACTCCCCATCACTTATGGGATTAAGTGTTTGCAAAACCAAAGCTGACTTGTAGGTTTCCAATTTTAGGAAAGCCTCACTCATACAAGCATGGTGCTCAAAAACCCTGGTTCCCACAACCTGTCTAAGCCTTCAACCTGTCCCCTGGCCCATGTGAAAACAATGACAGCCATCCCTTTGGCCTGGAAACGCCACCCCTTGACAGCAACTGGGTTTCTAAAAATTAGAAAGAAAAAGACAAAATGCCTTAGATGAAAAACTTGGTCCTCTTAGATTGCCTATTACACTGTTCACCAACTCCCGGACAACCTAAAATTATTTTAAATCACTTTTCAAACCTTAGAAAACCACTAAAACGGAATGATTTCCTCTGTTTATTATACATTATACTTAAGCTGTTGGCCAGATCTCTAAGTGGGATATAATTCATAGGTCGGCCTGTGTGAGTCAGCTGAGTGCTGAGAGCTGAGAGCAAACTTCAGGGTAACCTTTAGGAGCACCATGAGTGAGAAGAGAAAAGACCAGCTAGAAAGCCCCAATGCGCCTAGGCTCACTGCTCTTCCTCCCTGCTGGCTTCCTATATGGGAGTAGGTAAGGGGGTTGAATTCTCTCCAAGCATCCTGAAGCCAAGAGGATGTGACACCAGCAGTGTAATGCTGAAGTTATTTCTAAGAGGGAGAAATAAGTGTAATGCTGAAGTTATTTCTAAGAGGGAGAATTTCTAAGAGGGAGAATTTCTAAGAGATCACATACAGCAGCATCTGTCTCACAGGTTAATTGTGAAAATTGATTGAGATGACTTGTAAAGCACTTGAAAACCTTAAAATTCTAGATAAATGTTCCTTTTTATCATGGTTGTTTCATTTTCAAAGGTAAGAGTATGAAGCAAGATTCAAATCCAAGACTCATAGTGGATAGAGGGGTAGACTTGGGGTCAGGAAGAACCGAATTCAAATCTTGTCCTGGTCATTTATAAAACTTAGATCCTGGGCAAGTCACTTAATTTCCCTGAGACTCAGTCTTTTCATCTGCAAAACAAGGGGGCTAGACTTTATTACATTTACATTCTCTTCTAGCTCTAATTCTTTGATTCTGCAACTCAAGAACTCCATCCTATAATTTCCTTCATTTTTCTATCCCCAAAAGGAAGAATGGGGAGCAGTAGGTAGGAGCTGCAGAGTAGGAGATTAAAGGGCTCTAAATCATTAAGGGGGAAAATCTTAACAATTGGAGATGTCCCAAAGTGGAATAATTTGCCTTTAGAAGGAATAGATTCCCTTTTGATAGAGTTCTGGAGGTTTTCAGATGGTAGATGAATGTCAACTGATGAGACTCTATAGAAGGAATTCTTGGTTATATTTGGGGTGAGCTAAGTAACCACTGAGGTCTCTCTCTTCTCAGAGGTTCTGTAAGACATGGTCATTTCTACATAAGAAAAAATGATGAAGAATTTCCCCAATTAACAGGTTAATCTGACCAACCTAGACATACAAATACGATCACTCAGGGCAGAGGATGGCTGAATCCCCAGGGAAATTTACATAATGCAGTCAGAGCCAACTGGTATTATTCACCAAGAATAATGACCATCAAACCTCCAGGGCCTGGAGATGATGTAAGCATTCAACAGTAACTCAATCAGGCCTTAAGGAAGCTGAGGCAGGGCATCCTTCCAATAACCCAGGCTCACAACTTTGGAGTCAAGAATGACTCTTCCCTCTCTCTCATTAGTGTCCAACCAGTTGCCAAGTATTGTCAATTTCAACATCCAGAACATCCTTCACATCCATCCCCATTCGTCCACTCATATGGCTACCACCCTAATACAGAATCTCATCACATCTCATCTATGATACTATCAGAACATCATATGAGTTGACATTTGTAAATTGCCTTGCAAAACTTCAAGGGCTACATAAACTCATGCTATGGTTTGTGTCCTGGCTTCCAGTGTCTCCTGGCTCCAATTCATCTTTCATCCGACTGCCCAACTGATATTCCTAAAACCAAGATTTTGCCTTGTCACTCCTCTACTCAAAAATCTTCAATGGGTAAAATTCAAAATCCTAAGTCTCAAATCTAAGACCATCAACTATCTGACTTAATTGCCTTTCCAGTCTTGTTTCATTATTTTATTTTATTTACCTTTTCCATTCTAGCCTAAAATGTCCTCTAAGTGGTTCCTCTTCTTGCCTCCATGCCTTTATTAAATTGATCCTTCATTTTAGAATGAATTTAATGCTCACCTTTATCTTATAGAATTCCTAGCTTACTTCATAGTTCACCTTGGTTAATATAAGGTCATCTCTGATCCTAACTCCTGAACCACCACCACCACCAGGACCAGAATCACTACCCTTAGTTATGTGTAACTCAGAACCAAAGGAAAATGTAATTGGGAAATATTTAACAAAATAAATAAAAAACATAAAAGGATATAGATAATGTTAGTATGTGATTTAAAAAAAAAACTCAATACATGGTCAAGAGGTATCCTTATATATGTCTTAATGACCCCAATTTCATTGCAAGTTTCACACAAGTGCTTTAGTACTTACTACTTCTTGAAAATATTTCACATATTCTTGGTATTGGTTTATCTGTGGATGTATCCTAGCTTACTCCACCCCTCCTCCAAGAAAAAGTAATCTCTTTGAAGATGGAGGTTGTTTCATTTTTATCTTTGTGCTAGCATAATTCAATACAGTGCTTTGTACCTTAATAAATTTTTCTTGAATTGAACTGGATTGACTCCCAAGATCATGATTTTGATTCCTTAAATTTTAATTCTCATCTAACCATTCTGATCTCCAAGGTTGATCAATACTTTTCTTTCCTTCCCTTTCAGCTGCATGTTTAGCCACATAAGGAGTGCTGAGTATGATGATTTTGGAGTCAGGAAGACTCAAGTTCAAATCCAGCCTCAGATATCTTAGCTATGGGGCTTTGGGCAAGTTACTTGAACTTTATTTGCCTCAGTTTCTTCATTTGTAAAATGGGGATAATAGTAGCATGCATCTCCCAGGATTGTTGTGAGGACCAAATGAGATATTTGTATACCACTTTGAAGACCTTGTAGCACCATATGAATGAACTATATTACTATTATCATCATCACCTGTCAAGGGTCAGGGACCATTTGTACTATGCCCCACTCTGTGCTGGACAGGGAGAGGCTTAGAGATGTGATTTCTTTAGTTTAAATAACCCCTGGATAAGTAAAACTCTGTCTATCTGTGCAGATGAGTCTCTGCTCTCAAACTTAGTTTTAGAGAATTGCCTTGGGAATGGAGAGATTTAACGATCTACCTAGGGTCACACAGTCAACATGTGTCAGAAGTGTCAGCATGTGTCAGATAGCCAGGTCTTTCTGACATCCAGGCTTGTTCTCTAGCTACCACACCACACAGCCTCTTAACTACCATGTAAGATGAGTTCAAAAACTCTAGGTCAGTAGGTCCAGATGAAGTGTTTCATGTGACAATGAAGAAGGCAAGAAAGAAGGTGGGAGAAAAGGGCATCTGTGTTAGTTTTCTCTGCATGTCAAAAGGGGCAAGGACATCATTGAAATGAAGGAAGTTGAATTTAGCCCAGATCCCTAGAATCATAGACTCTCAGAGCTGGGAGCAGCTTCCAAGGGAGTCTAGTCTCTCCTTGAGCAAGAATCCCTTTTCAACCATCCCTACCTCCTGTTTTGGACTAGAGACTTCCAATGAGAGAAAACCCAGTCCTTTCCAACACAGTCCTTTCCATTTGGGGGAAGCTCTAAAAGCATCAGAAAGAATGCTCCTAACATCCACCCTGTCCCTTCAAAATTTCTACAGTTCTGTTCTCCAGGGTCAAGGAGAGCACGGATAATCCTCTCTCTCCCACAAGAGGTCCCTTTACATACTTGAAGACACATCATTCCATCATCCTTTCCCCTTCCTCCAATCTTCTCTGCTCCTGGCTAAGTATCCCTCAGATTCTTCAAATGACCCATATAATCTGAGTTCAAGGCCCAGAAATATCTTAAAACTCTAAGTGCTTGATTCATTCAAGGATTCTTGGTAAATTCCTTATTTCATCTTATCTTTTATTTGAATTTTTCTACATTCAAAAAAAAAACCAAAACGATTCTCTCTTCCTAGTTCAGGTTACATACCTGCTTTCACTTTTTGAGGGGCATTCCAACCCTGCTGTATAATCCTTCATGGTGATTTATCAAGTATTTCCCCACCACCACCACCACCAAAAAAAAAAAAACAAAAAAAAGAAATCCAAAACAAAACAAAAAAAATCTTTGCCCTGGGAAAAAAGAGAGTCAACCAACCCCCTCCTGTAAACTCAGAGAAAGGGAGGAAAGGGAGCGACTTGGGATGCTGAAACGCCACTAGAGTCCAGCTTTGAAAGCAACAAACAATATTTTTAAGAGCATTCAAATAAATCTGGGAAGCTGGAAGCTTCGGTGACAAATTGCTTTACGGGAGCTGAAAGGCTCGGCTGGGCAACTCTAAATACAATAGGGAAAGGTTCAGGAAGTGATTTTAGATTAAATTAATTGTTCCCATTTCTTTTGTTATCTATTGTCGAGGCAGTCCAGGGTTGGTCTGCCAATATTTCATAACCCCAAATTCATAGAAGTCTCCATGGATATGGATATTTATAACCATATCCATACCTCTATCTCTATTTCTCTCTCTCTCTCTCTCTCTCTCTCTCTCTCTCTCTCTCTCTCGGTTTTTTTTATCACTATCTCAACCTCTGTCTCTCTTTATCATTATCTCTATCTCTACACATATACTTATACACACACATATGTGTTGTGTAGATACACACGTCTATACACGTATACTTATACGATCCATGCATCCACACGTGTGAGAACATAGAACACATTTACAAATACTGACGCCAATTCTTCTTCCATGCTTACTTAAAAAATAAAAGTACGTGGTTCCTTCTCTGAGTTTTCCTTTTATTGCTAAATAAAATCCCTACACAGATGTCGGATATTTCAAGGAGGGGAAGATATATTGACGGTGCGTTCTTTGCCTGGGGCTTGGTGCGATGCAGAGCCCATCTTTCTTGACCTGATTATTTCCTGCAGTCAGACAAGCAGAGGGGACAGTTGATTGTAGCCCCTCCCCACCTCCCCATCCTTAGCTGGCAAGAAGCCTCACTTTGTCCGTTCCCTGCAGCCTGCATGGTAATGAGACAGTTTCTATGGAAATGAGCTTATAACTATTCATTTTCTTCCAATTCCCAATCCATCCACAAAGAGGTTCTCCAAATTGACCTCGATCTTTTATTATTGTTATGATTTTCGTGATTATTATCGTCACCTCCCATCCACATCTCTTTACTTTTGAGCCCGACCTTCTCATGGGCTTGGAAAGAAAAAAGGGAGAAGTAAACTCTTTTTGCTAAGATGTACAAAAAAGCTGGGAAACTTTTCCCTCAGAGTGGCAGCGACCAGCAAGCAAAGTTCAGCGAGTGGACCCATGCTTATGGTTTTTTTACATAAAGCAAAATAAACTTTTAGATAACTTATTTCTAAGTATTTTTGTTCTATGGATCTGGGCAGTTCTGTTGCCAATCCCTACTGATTTTTAAAATAATAAAATAGATTTTTTTTTTTTAGACTGAGTCTGAGGAGAGGTGACTAAACTAATCTCTGAAGAAAAACAAATGAGAAAATGAAACTCCATCCCTTTTTTTTTTTCTTTGCAGAGGTGTGTGAGGGAGGCACAGAGCAGGCTTCAATGGGGGTGGGACATTGCATATACTCTTGATCTTGGTTGAGGTATCAGTTTGCTTAACTACCTTTTCTCACCTTCTTCTTGATTCTTTACTTTGAGGGGATGGCTCACTGAGTAGGGGAGAGGATGGGATGCAGAAACAAAAAAGCAATAATCATCTCTTAAAAAGAAAGAAAGAAAAAGATAAACCAGGGAATCCTGCCCTGATAACATATATAGCCCCGCTTTGCCTGTCAATACTTCACTAGAAACTACTGTTGACTAACAGAGCTCATGTCTACCAATGGTCTACCAAAACCAAACCTGCTCAATTGTGGCATCAACATTTTCCAGGGTTTTTTTTTTGTTTGCTGTTTTGTTTGTATCTGATTCTTGTGTGACCCTGTTCGGGGTTTTCTTGGTAGAGATACTGGAGTGGTTTGTCATTTCCTTCTTCAGCTCATTTTACAGATGAGGAAACTGAGGGAAATGTGTCCGAGATCATATTTGAACACAGGAAGATGCACCATCTAACTGCCCTATTTTTCTGCTACTGTGTTGCTCACAAAGGCATGAAGTCACAGGATGGGATGGGAGGTTGGATGAGATGTTCCTCATTCTTAAAAATGATTGAAATGTTAGAATATATCAAAGGACCAAGAAAAATTTTGTGTAATTTGGTGAACCTAGTTCTTCTAATGTTGAAGGTTCTAGAATATTTAGTTATCCCTCAATCTTTTGCACATATGCTACTTTTGACAATAACCCCTATTATGTAATTTCTCTAAGCTATTATTTGAACCCAACTGTAGGACTTTACATTAATCATTATTGAATTTCATTTCTATTCATTTTAAGATCCTAGGCTTAAAGATACAAAGCTGCAAGGGATCTCCAAAGTCATCTAGTACAACTCTCTCATCTTACACAAAAGGAAACTGAGACCCAATGAGGTGAAGAGGTTTGCCCCAAAATTACATAGAGCTTATTTTTGAGTTTAAGTCTGATACCTGCTAGTTCTATGCTCTTTCCATTGGCCTATGCTGCTTTTCTCTTTCCCAACAATGCCAGACTTTTGAGACTTTTCTTGGACCTGAATCTCTTATCCAATAGGTTAGTTCTTCCTAAGTCCAGGCCTGAAGCATAATCTGACAATTGAGACCTATTGGTATAACTGAGGCAAAAGGCACTTTTATCTAGTGCTTGGAGAAACTAAATTGGCAGGGAAAGAGTAGGGGAAACCCTCCAGGCCACTGCCTTTAGAGAGGTCAACTTCTAGTCAAGACAGAGAAGATGTGACCACACTCAGTTTTCAAATTCACATTCAACTGGCATAGTAAGTGGAGATCCTTGCCAGAAACATGTAGACTGCCATAAAATATGAAGGGTGGGGACCCTGACTAGTGAGTATTTAGCCTAGAGAAGAAATGACTTGGGGTATACATGAGAAATAACATCAACCTCATGGAATAGGGACTAGCTTCATTCTGTGAGGGCTTAGCCTCCTAGGTTAGTACCAGGACTGATTTGGGAATGAAAGGGTAGGAAATTGCTAAGAGAAAAATTTAGGATAAATATATAAGAAAAATAACCACTTCCTAGTGAAAAGAGCCATCCCAAAGTGGATGAACCTTCTTTGGCAGATGTTGAGTTCTTCTATCTCAATGGATGACTTCAAGCAAAGACTGGATGACCACTTGTCATGGATGCCTAGAGGGGATCAACTTTTTCCAAGATGATGTCCCCCTTTTGAATGTCAACAACTTTTTCTAACCTGACATGATAGAAACTATACTCTCTGATCCATTGATTGAGAAACTACATCACTGAATAAAAGTTGTTACAAATTCAGAGAGGGATTAGAGAGTATTGGAAAGAACTGATCACTAGGAGTTGGGAGAGGCTGGGGTTTGACACATTCCTAGGACTCTAGGGACAGGTAGATGGTACAGTGGATAGAAAACTGGGCCTGGAGTCAAGAGGACTTGAGTTCAAATCTGACCTCAGCTGTATGACCCTGGGCAAGTCACTTCACCCTATTTTCCTCAGTTTCCTTATATGTCAAATGAACTGGAGATGGAAATGGAAAACTACTCTAGTGTCTTTGCAAGAAAACCCAGTGGGGTCAAATGAACTGGAGATGGAAATGGAAAACTACTCCAGCGTTTTTGCCAAGAAAACCCAAATGGGATCCAAAAGAGTTGGACATGACTGATCAACAAAAAATTGAACTCTAGTTTTGTGACCATGGACGAAGTCACTTGAGTTCTCAGTCTCAGTAACCTCAACTGTAAAATGGGAATCATAAGAATAGTAGCGCTTACCTTGTAGAACAATTCTGAGGGCCAGGTGAGGTTATTTACTTGTAGATACCATCCAAAGAAATGTGAGTTAGCTATTGCTGTTCTCTCTGTTACTGAACTCATTCTCATGTTTTTCAATAGCCTTCAGACAAAAGATTTTAGTCCTGGGACAAATCTCTATGACATAACTTAGTTAAAAACCATTTACTATGTGCAAAATGTTGTGCTAAATCCCAGGGATATGAAGAGAAAGACAAGACAATTCCTACTTAATGAGATGATCAGTCAAGGACCTACTATGTGCCAGGCACTGACTAGATACTGGAGATGCAAGTACAAAGAATGAAGCAATCTTTATTTTCAATGAACTTACATTCTGATTAGAGAGATGACCCATACCTGTAAGTATATGTGGTATTAATATAAAGAAAATAAATGGAACATGTGGTAGTTTGAGAGGGAGAACTCTAATGGTTGGGGGGGGTGGATAAGGGAGGCTTCCTATAAAAGGGTGATGAGAAAGCAGGTGGAGGAAGGAAAAGAAGGATTCTGGGTAGCTAAGGTTGGAGAGAGTTCAATGCCTTCCCATTATGTGGGATAGATGTCGGATAAAAAGGTATAGGCATGGGAAATTAAATGTTGTCAATGAGGAACAGAAGAAGGTTTTTATTGTTCTGTATTTAATATTCCATGACCTCTTGCATAAATGGATAAACTGATTTTTTTGCAGTTGACTAAGTTTTAGGATGTTAATTCACCATCTGTAGGTGTCATGAAAGCCTTGTAATTATGTATATATATTATATATACAAGCAGCATTATTACTAGAATGTTATATAAGTATCGGAATCGTCATAATTCAAGCATGCTTTTAAAAGAACTTGCCTTTGGATGGGGCCAGAAAAACCCAAAATGACCATTTTTGATGGTAGGACTCCTAATAACTCCAGAGAGCTTGCCTTAATGTTAGGTGACCACCAATCTAACATGATAGCCCCATTTTAAAACCTGACCCCTTTGAGGGTCTTGTCCTGTTTCTGAAATTTTCGGTTCAAAATATTTTTGCTAAGAAAATATGCCCCACTGGCCCTTTCTGACTTGTGCCCAAATCTCAGGCCCTGGTCCTCTCTCTACCCCTTTGTGAAGGCCTCAGACCCATGTTTCCTGCTGCAGCTCTCCAGGGCAGCATCTAAAGCCACCAGATTGCCCATATATCCCTTCTTCTGCTGAAGAGAGATTCTGTAACCCACTGGGGAAATGCACAGAACAGACTTTTTGACTTAGGGGCTTCATCCCCACATACTTTTCCCATTACTCATGTTCCCCTGGTTGAGTTAAGCTCAAGCAGGCCTGGAACAACCTCATTAACATAAAACCACATGATAATAGGAAACAGAGCATTTTAATGGTTTATTTTCTTATTATCTTTTGATACATTTCATCCTCCTCCCTCTTCTACTGTTGCTACTGGGCTCTCTCTCTCTCTCTCTCTCTCTCTCTCTCTCTCTCTCTCTGTCTGTCTGTCTCTGTCTCTGTCTCTCTCTGTCTCTGTCTCTCTCTCTGTCTCTCTCTGTCTCTCTCTCTGTCTCTCTCTCTCTCTCTCTCTCTCTCTCTCTCTCTCTCTCTCTCTCTCTCTCTCTCTCTCTCTCTCTCCCTCTTTCTCCAGTCCCTGTTTCCACGTTGGCTTGGGTTAGAGGTTTGGTATGGCTGCAGATAGAGGCCCTTCACACTTTATCCTGTGGATTTTTTATAGCTAGCCTGTCTTCTTCCTTCCCACCCATATCCTTGGAAATGGAGAGGCTAGCTGTCAGGGTCATTTAGAAAAAGAAAAATAAAGACAAAAAAATTAATCAGTCTTTATCAAGCTGAAGGAGTCAGTTGAATCCTATAAAATGAATCTGCTATCTGGGTCATAGTCTTCTCTGAAGTTTAAAAATATGGATTTTTTTCACTCTTAAAATAAAAAAGAATTTAAAAGAAGCACTCAGACAATCTCTGTGATTTACAATGAATCAATGGCCCCAATGAAAAAGTATAAGGAAGATAAGAAGAGGAAGAGAGAGAGGAAAGAAGGAAGGAAGGAAGAGAGGGAGGGAGAAAGGGAGAGAAGGAGGAAGGAAAAGAAAGAAATGTGGAAAGGAAGTAAGGATGAAAAAGAAAAAAGGAAGGAAAAAAAGCCTAAATTTTAGTGACCTGATATTCACTTATTTTCTTCAGAAAACAAGAGCACAAAGTAGTAAGTGGTCTAATTATATAGTTTTAAGTATAGTTAAAGACTCAGTTTAATAATAAAATTGTTACTACCACTACTACTACTAATTGCTAATACAGAAGGGGAAGAAGGAGAAAGGGAAGGGAACAAGTATTTATACAGAGCCTACTGTATGTCAGGCACTGTGCTAAGAACTTTGAAGATATCTCATTTAATCCTCACAACAAGTCTGGGAGGTAGGCACTGTTATTATACCCATTTTACTGTTGAGGAAACTGAAATAAACAGAGATTAAATCACTTGCCCAGGGTCACACAGCTAGCAACTGTCCAGCTCTATCTGCTAAGTCACCAAGCTGCCCCTGCCTGGCCTATAGTACATCCTTAAGCACTGTTGGTAATTGATTTATCTCCACTTTGTATCTACTTCTCTACCTGGTTTCAGCTTCCAGGTGAAGTTTATCAGCTCTAATGTCATCACCACACTAACTCAATTCTTGATTGATACCACCTCCCTCGGCTTCCCTGCCCTCTAATTGGAGGGCTGGAGGGTAGAGGACCAAACTCCTCCCAGTGTCTTCCTTTATGGAGGGCAGAAACTGGACTTTCTGCTCACTACTCTGCATCTTTTGCTTTCCTGGGTTTCAACTCCACAAACCAAGATGCCTCCTTACTGGGTATGTTTTACACTTCTCCCTCAATGCTTCCTGCCTTCTTTTGTATGTTGTCTCCATCTGAAGACAGTAAACTCCTTGAGGTCAGACACTGTCTTCCTTTTTATTAATTATATCCCCAGCACTTAGCATAGTGCCTTATTGTTAACCACATACGTGCTTAATAAATGTTTATTGGACTGGATTAGTAATAGTAGAAGATTATAAATGATTCAGAATACTTATCAACAGTAGCAAATAACCATTATTACAATAATAGTAAGTGACATGTGTAAATCATTCTAAGAATTACAAAGTACTCTTTATACACTATCTCATTTAAACCTCTCAGTAACCTTGTGATGTAGGTGCTACAGATGAAGAAATTGCTCATCAAATTGGTTATTGACTTGCCCCACATCCCACAGCTAGTATCTAAGGTA
Source organism: Bettongia penicillata ogilbyi (assembly GCA_023548195.1). Classification (NCBI taxonomy): domain Eukaryota; kingdom Metazoa; phylum Chordata; class Mammalia; order Diprotodontia; family Potoroidae; genus Bettongia; species Bettongia penicillata. Next base: position 218,927 of record JAJHZJ010000236.1, read on the forward strand.
GCCTCTGAACTCTGAGACAATGATCCCTTTGGGATGGGGCCGAAAAAGAGATGGGCAAGTATCACATGAATAGCCTGGTAAGATACTCTCTAAGTTGGTACCAGGATCTACAAATACTGGCATTTGTCTTTGTTAGCTAACTCTTGTAATTCCAAAGTCCTATCCAGAGAGACATCTTGTTGAATTTGGATTCTGCTTACTCAGCCATCAGAATCTTCATTTAGTGCTATCAAAACATGGCAACTTTAAAAGAAAAATATCTTTGTTCTTTAATAATATGTCATGTACATCAATCAGACCCAAACTTTCATTCCTGGCTGCTGGGTACATGCCCTCCAGAATCCTCCATCTGCTTCTGTTTTCATGGGGAATGTAAGCCAAAATCCACCACCCCACATAGACCTTCAGAGGACTCCCCCATATGGACCAACCTGGCCTCCAATCTGTGGGTTGGAGAATTGAGTTGAATATGTAATATATCTACACCAGAGCCTTGCTACAATTCTCTACCACAGTAAGAATTTCCTTTAAAAGTAAGGTCCTTCTCAGAGGAGGGTAGAGGAGGGTATGGGCAATTTCACACAAGGACATGATTTCGCTCATCACATGGTCCTACGGCGTGGAACTAGATGGTATGATGGATAGTAAGTATAGCTGACTAGGTGTCAACAAACCAGGGTCCCAACCTTGACATTACTATGGATTCACGATGTGACCTTAGTCAAGGTTCTTTCTATCTTGGGACTTCAATTACATCATTAGTAAAATGGGTTAGTTGGCTACCTAGATCATTTCCAATTCTAAAATTCTATAAGAGTGTTAATAGTCAATCTCAGGAGCAGTTCTTTCCCCCATCTCCTTAGTAAGGCAGCATGGTGCATTAGACAGCATGCTGGACTCAGAAGCATTGGGTTCAAATCCAACCTTTGAACCCTACTAGTTAGGGTGACCACAGGTAAATTAATTCACCTTTAAGCCTCATTTTCCTCATCTATAAATGGGAATGAAAACATTGATAGTTTCCAACTTAGAAAGTAGCTGTGAAGTTCAAAGGAGATAACATGATGGACTTTGCAAACTTTAAGATCATATATATACATACACATATATTCACATGTGTGTATACATACGTGTGTGCATGCGTGTGATGTATATGATATGATTAGTGGCAAAAGAATCAGAGGACACAAGCCCAAATCCCATATCTGGCACCAAGATGTGTGTGTGTGTGTGTGTGTGTGTGAACTTGAATAAGTCATATCCCTGGGCTTTAGTTTCCTCCTCTATAAAATAAGGGAATCAAACTATATGGCCTCTCAATTGTTTCTAGCTTTGGAGCTAGGATCCTATTATACCTCCTACATCCCCAGTCAGGATCACATGCTTTGTACCAATTCCATGTTGCAATTAGTTTCAAGTCCCATCATTGGATGACATGGAGGTAGATGCATTCCGTAATGGATGGAGTGTAGGATTTGGGGTCAGGAAGACCTGACTTCTAATTCTACCTAAAAAACTTAGCGATTATATGACCTTGGGGAAAATTATTTAATTATCCTCATCAGCTCTGGTTTCTTCACCTTTAAAATGGGGATAACATAGTACCTCGTGATCATTAAACACAATAATACAGTAAAAACATTTCACCAATCTCAAAGCTAAGGCTAGAACCTAGGATCATAATTTCATCAGTATCAGTGCTAGGAAATGCCCTCTACCAGAAATTTTTGTGAAACTTCTCGTCTTTTGAGTTTCCTAGAGCACTCAGAGGTTAACTAGTTTGCCTGGGGGCACACAGCCAGTTTATATCAGGGTGGGACTGAACCCAGGTCTTCTGGTTTCAAGGATAGCTCTTTATCACTATACTTTGCTACCTCAAAATGCTGTATACATGTTAGCTCTTATTGTTTGCCCTGTTTTTTTAACTACCAGTTAATTCAAAGTCTGATGGGATCCCAAGGGCACTCACTCTGTTGCTATTCTGATCTAGAGGCTGGGGCAGGCTGGAAATTGACCAAGGCAGTTGGCATTGCAACCAAGAATGCCTAGATTTTTCCAAAGCTAGCAGGACCAGACAGAATAAAACCAGCCACTAGTTTTCATATGTATCCTTGGTTGATTGTTGTGGGTGGTCAATGCATTAGTGGGCATAGGCTCCAACCTGTACATGCTGCCAGGGGTTTTCTTTCACAGCCAGAAAATGATCATCTCTTCCCCACTGCCTCCTCAAAGGCTAGGTAAACTTTCTGGTTTGTTTGTGTTTCCTGGGCTTGGCAGAGACCCGTGTGGTCACCCAAAACTCCTGCAGAAGGCTAAGGGACTAGGACTTCTCTGAATGGATCCAAACCTCTTTGGTCTGGATATCTCCTGAGGACAGATGTTTTTACTTTTCCACAAAAAATTCAATTTTCTGCCAGGATAGACAATGCTACAGGTACATTATGTTCACTTAGCTGCCATTTCTTTAACCATTTTCCAGGGAGAGAGGCATATGCTCGAATGCAGGGGTTCTTAACCTTGTTTTGTTTGTCAAGGAGCAACCCCTTTCTCAGTCTGGTGAAGTCTCTGGACCCCTTCTCAGAATCAAGTTTTTAAATGCCCTGACATTAATATATAGAATTAAAAAGGAAGCTAATTATATTGAAATATATTTATCAAAATATTTTTTAACAACCAGAGAACCCCAAGTTAAAAACCCCTACTCGGTATGGGAAAAAAAATGCAGAAACAAAACAAAAATACCATAGATCTGGACTTTTGCTTCTACATAGTGGAAAGAAAGCTTGACCTGGAATCTAGAAAGAGCTGGGCTCAGACTGCATGTCCAAATCTTACTGGCTATGTGGCCATTATACCTTTCTGATCCTCAGTTTCCTCATCTGTCAAATGAGGAGAACATTACTTACAGTGCCCAGATCAAAGTGTTGTTGTAAGGATCCAAAGAGCTGAAAGTGTATTTATGCACATATACAAATATACACACATATATACATATGTATATAGGTATAGACATGGGTATGGGTAGATATAGATGTATGTGCATACGTATGTGTATGTATACATGCATACATATATGTAAATGTATGCATACACATATAGCACTTTGTAACTTTGAAGCATTCTATAAATGACAGCTAGCATTATCATCATTAGTACCATTATTGTTACCTAATTCTCATCAAGGGGAATTATTATCATCATTTTATTCTTATCTTTTTAGAAGAGATTCTAATAGAGATGGTCTTGGATTAAGATGCTATCCTGATGATTTTCATATTTTACACTCTTTGAACTACCACCTGCTTAAACAGAATAATTGCATTTATTCACTGAATAAAAATCTGAAGATGTGAGTTTATCTTGTCGAAGTTCATTAAAATCCTCCATATGATTCTAAACAGCAACCAAGGTGACAAGATGGTGTGTTTGTCATCCTGTTTCCACATGACCTTGCCTTCTACTGGGTCTCTCTCTGTTGGGAAAGCTTTTCAATCTATGTAGCTTGGAAATTAGAGTAATCTGGCATGGCATCATACTTTAAAAATATTTTTATTACTGTATATCATTTCAGACTTTTTTTATATGTTGAGTTTTTTGCTGAACTTCTTTCCCCTCTCTTTTTTATGCTATGAATAAAGGATGATTCTTTGGGAGAAGTGGGAAGGAATATGCTGGGAGATACAGGTGATACTAAAAACAAAATACAGCAACACAATTTAAAAATATCGTTCTTAAATTTTTATGGATCAGTGCTATATTATTAATATCATTGCCATTGGTATTTCGTGTGTTAGGATCTGTGACTATGTTTTCTTTGATGTAAGGAATTTGGGGAAAATCCCTTTACCAAAACAGGCTGATATTTTATAGTCTGAGAGTGGTTTAGAAAATTACTTTAAAAAGAATTTTCCTTGGGAGTGTGTCAGGTTGCATTTGAGCATAATGAAATGAGTTTTACATAATGAAAAAAGATACTATATAGATGTAATCGTAAATGTATGCCTGCATATAGCAACCTCATGTTTGTTGACCTTCTGGAAAAAATCCAAACCTTTAAGGTAAAAGTATAAAGCTGTCGTCCTGTATATAAGTCCCTTGGGTGAAGGTGGGACTCACTGGAAAGCCAGGCTTGAGGGCTCCCTCTCTGGCAGTCCAAAATTTGTTTTCCTTCTGGGGAATTTCCAGACCTATAGAGTAGTCTCATAAGGCTGGAGGCCTATGTGGATCACAAGGTTGGAAAATGGGAATTGCTAAAATGGAAAGATTAACTTTTTAGCAACCCCAAATTCATTTTCCTTCTGGGGAATCCACACCCTCGGTGGTGAACTAGTACTATAAGGCTAGAGGTACGTAAAGGTACTCAGGGTAAAAGGTGAGACTCTCAGGAAAGGAAAGGAGAATTCTATAAACTGCTTATAGGCTGCTGTGAATCTTTCATTATTATAATATATGGAGAATATATGTGTATATAGATTACATATATTACTATTACAGTCATCTTCATTAAAATCCAGCTAAGAGAACAATATACTAAGCTCTATTTTCTTTCACTAAAGAAAAACTCATGAAGTTTGTCAGCCAGGGAGTTATGTGAATACTTCCCTTCTCTTTTCCCACCTCTTAGCCATAATTTTTCGCCCCAAAGTAACCGAAATCCAAATCCATCATAATAAAACGTAAGGCTAGTGCCTTGCACCTACATTGAAACGCCCTCTTGCTGAGCCCTACCTGCCACATTTCCATCTGTTGCTTGGAGGGCAGCTCCAGCTTGTCTTTAGAAAGGAATGACTGAATCTTGGGTCTCATTCTATCACCACTCAAAGTAGGTTCTCGGGAATAAATGGGAGAGGGAAATCAATGAGATATATTAGTGTGGCTGCGTATTTTTCATTTCTCTGTCTTTCCTTCCTAAAGAATATTGGTGATGAATTTGCAAATGGTCTAGGATTATGACAGAATTTTCTCACCCCCCTTGATTATTTATCCCTTCTCAGAACACCTCTATTAGAGACTACAGTGACAAATGCATGAATAAGAGGCAGACAATATTTTAGCGAGGCATTGTAAATCTCTTTCTACGCATTATTAATTTAAAGAAATCCATTACCCCATACAGCTCTGAAGAGGAAGACAAGGATATCACTGGCATGCTTATGGGACTTGAGGGTCAGGGAAAGAAAAAAAGAAAAAAAACTCGCTTCATCAATTTGGATTGGAGATTGGGTTTCCCACATCATTTAAGTCTTTCAAGTATGGACATTTTATTTTTAATATTCTTAAAAAACAACAACAGCCACAAACGATATATACAAGGCACAATGTTTGCTCTCCAAGCCACACTTTACACTGAGAAAAAAAAAGATGTAGTTGCTGAGACTTCATTATTGCAGCTCGATGATCCAGGATTACGTCTTAGCCCATGATCTGTGATATGGTACTAGAGAGACGATTTTTTTCAGTTCTTGCTCTGTATCCTTCTCCCCCCACCCACCCTCGACCTTCCCTCCCCAGTGGAATAAGAGGTAGAGGAAACCCTGCTTATACAGAAAGGAAAGGAAAAAGGGAAACAGATGGAAAGTGTTTAGAATTGGAACAAGTGCATTTGAAACAATGTAGCAGGTCCTCTTTCTTCAAAATAATAGAACACCGCCGTGAAAATCCATCTATAACATCATACACACAACAAAGATAATGGGAAAGAATTCTGTGAACCCAGACCAAGAGCCCTCTCCATAATAGATGTTAATCAGTCAGTCGCTGGTATAGCCCCAATGATTCAAACGATTGGTTTTTATTTAATTCACCTTTGTTTTATTTCGTTTTATTTTTAAGTCCCCTGAATGGCTTGAAAGGACCTGAATATCCTACAACCTGCTTTTTTTTCTTCTGAAACCTGAATGGTGCAAAGGCCAGAGTCCTTCTAGCTGGATCCGCACAGCAGTCCTTACAGTGGATATTACCCAAGTGATAGGAAAACTTAGTGGAGTATGAGAACTGCTACTTTACTTCAGAAACTCACAGATAACAGAAATACTATCTTGAGCATAGCAGACATCTAAGTGGCAGTGGATAGAGCGCTGGACCTGGAGTCAAGAACTTAAAATCCTACCTTAGACACTTACTAGTTTTGTGAGACTGGGCAAGTCACTTCAATTCTGCCTGCCTCGGTTTCCTTATCTGTAAAATAGGGATAATGATAACACCAAGTTCTCAGGGTTGTGAGGAGAAAAAAATGATATAATATCTGTAAAGTGCTTTGCATCCCTTAAAGTGCTCTATAAATGCTTACTATAACTCAGATTAGACCTGAATGCATCAGCCAACTCAAACAAAATCAAGCCTTCCCCTAAAATACAAACTCGATAAGTTTTAAAATATTTTTTTTCTTTCTTAAAATACTATAATCATTTAAAAAATAATTTAGGTCAAAGGATATGGACAGAAGAAAGATTACAAACTATTAATTAGCACATCAAAGATCACTCCAAATCACTAGTAAGAGAATTGTTGATGAAAAAAACAGGAGGTTCCGCCTCTCACTCTGAAAATTGGCAAAGATGAAAAAATATAGAAATTACAGATGCTGAAGAAGCTGTCAGAAGGCAGGCACTCTGATATGTGGCCAGTTGGAATTGTACTCAAAAAATGACTAAAATATCCTTTTGCCTTTGACCTTTGATCTCAAGATTTCATTGTTAGGCGTATGATACAAGAAAAACCAAAAAAAAAAAAAAAAAAAAAAAAGATCTCTATAGACCAAAATATGCATCGTGGCACTTTTTGTTGGGAGCAAAGAATAAGGAACTACATGGGTGTCCACTACCTGAGAAATGGCCAAATTGTGTCATATGAATGTGATGGGATGTTACTAAAACAGAAAAAATTTAGAATAGAAAGAATTCAGAACATCACAGGAAAAAAAATATGAACTGATTCATTGAAGTAAGCAGAACCAGGAAAACCATGTCCACATTTATTACAATGTTAAAAAGAAAGAACAAGAACATTAAACTTATTATTACCTAATCACAAAGATTAAGCATAACCCTAAAGGAGAGTGAGGAAGAACATCTCTGTCCCTTCACTACAGAAATGGGAATCTCTGGGAGTGGAATATTACATATCTGGTCAGATGCAATAAAAGAATAGGTTGCTCTGGTGAACTCCTCCTCCCCCCCCTTTCTTCTTAAAGTCTTTGTCACAAGGAATGGCTTGCTTAAAAAGGGAGGGGTGTATAAAGAAATCGATATGATGCAAAAAAGGCATTAATTAAAAGAAAAGTAATTGGGATGCAATATGCTGCATTGGAAAGAGTATTGAATTTGAAGTCAGAAATTTAAGTCCAGCTCTGCTACTTACAGTGAGATGGCCTTGGGCAAATTTTCAGACCTCAGTTTCTTTCTCTGTAAAATGAGGTAGCTTGAAATTGATGATCTCTAATTTCCAGCTCTAATTTGTGATCAATAAGTGACTGAGGCCATGTCCACTCCCTTCCATGGAATCTAACATAGCTTCAAATGTCCCTTCGAAAATGAGACCTATGACTCATACCATTTAACCAACACTGAGAAAGAAGTCCCTGCACTTCTGATATACCCAGAAAGGATCGACAGCAGAGTCTATTAGCTCTCCCCTTGAGAGCTTGTTTTTCCTAATTTTTGCCAATCAAAAACACCCTCCCAGAGATCCTGGCAGTCTGTAAAGGGAGAGGTGAACATCTTAACTTCAGCTCCCATGACTCAACAGGTTCATCCATCAACCACTCACACCCCAACCCCCTTCCCTCATATTGGTACTGAATGATCTAGCAATTAGCCCAATAGACCCTAATTGATATGCCAATACTTACAGACTCAGCATCATAGCTGGAGCCGTGGGGGAGGGGGCAGGAGAGGAATAAGAAAGAAGGAAGGAAAGTGCTTCCGAATTAGGGAAACAGTCACTGAGGATAAGCCTGAAACTGAGTATGTAAGCTTAGTGGGACCATAGGGTCTCAGAGTCATCTAATCTAACTCCTCAATATACAGTTGAGGGAAACTGAGGACCAGCGAAGTTAACTAATTTGATAGGCTGTGTAATATAGTGAAAAGAATACTAGACTTGGAGTTAGGAAGACCCATGTTCACATCTCACCTCAGACATTTTTACTAGCTCTATGACCCTGGCTTTCTGTGACTCAGTTTCCTAACCTGTAAAAACATAGGATTTGGGCTCAATTGCCTTCTAAGGTCCCTTCTGATTCTAAACCTCAGAACCTAAGTTATTCCCCTAAGGCCATACTGTTCGTAAGTGTCAGAGACTTAGTTTCTACTATCTCTTTCATCTCTGTCTCTGAGGCTGCAACATTTTTACTGGTTCTCATTTTTAAGAGGGATTAGATGGTGATCACCTTCCCTATTTTTTTTTAAAGCAAATAGTAACCATCCACCACACCATGATGAGAGCCATCAGGATGTGTCATTCTTCCTTGATGTAATGTAAGGTGACAGATCGAATTGGCACATTTGAGAGAAACAGTGGTGGATCTCGGTGACAGATTATAATGGCCCATCACTGGGAAGTGGGGGCAGTTCACTGTGACAACAGTAAGTGGCACATCATGGCAAACAGTGGCAGATCCCAGTGAGGCACAGATGCTATAAAATATATTTTAAAAATTCTTGCAAACAAAAGAGATTCATAAATCAGGAGACTGGATTGTGACTGGAGGAAAATATATATGTGTATATTACTGGATTTATTTTATTGTCATTATTTTTTTCCTATTTATCAGCATAATTGCCTTCAGAGCTGCTGTTTGCATCAAAGTCAGACTTGTAAAAGAAAACTCCCTGCTAATACGTTAAATTAAAAGTTCCAACTAGGGATCTCAGGGCCCATGTGCACATATTAATTTCGATTCCATAAGACAAGTGTTGCATGTTATTAATATAATTACCAGTTGCGGCAACATTATATTTATTGAGTTTTCTATATTACCGGCATTTCATGCTTCTCAATGGCATGAGTTTAATATTCAGCTGGTGTTGACTTAGCGGATGTTTGTTAATTGCTAGAAATTAAATCTGTACTTGAAACCCTTACTTAAAGCCCTGCTCAGGAGGTTGGCTGTTTTTCTTTTTTCTTTTAATCTAAACAGGGCTGCCTTTTCAGAAATGGTGCATCAGGGTTTCTCAAGAAATCATGTCTGAGAGAGAAAATGCCTTATTTCTCAGTACTACAGCTCGGTTGTAGACACAGAGTTGCTGACATGCTAGGGTTCTCAGAGTGAAATCATCCAGAGATAAAAGAATAATAATAGTAGTGAAGAAGGAGGAAGAGAAAGAGAAAGAAGAGGAGAAGAAAAAAGGAGGAAGAGGAGGAAAAGGAAGATGAGAAAGGAGAAGAAAAAGCAGAAGGAGGAGGAGAAAAAGGTAGAAGGAAGAGGAAGAAAAAATGAGAAGGGGAGACAAGGAGAAAGAGGAGAAGGAGAAAGAGAAAGAAGAGGAGAAGAAAAGGAGGAAAAGAAGGAGGAAAAGGAAGAGGAAGAAGAGGAAGAGAAAGGAAAAGAAAAAGCAGAAGGAGTAGGAGGCGAATGAGAAAAAGGAGAAGAGAAAGGAGGAGAAAGAGGAGAAAAGGAGAAAGAGAAAGAGGAGTAGAAGAAAGAGAAGGAGAAGAAAAAGGAGGAGGAGAAAGAGGAGGAGAAGAAAAAAAGGAGAAGAGGAGGAAAGGAGGAGGAAGAGAAAGAGGAAGAGGAGGGAAAGAAGCAGAGCAGAAGTCAAAGCCACTTGGGAAGAAGATGCTGTACGTGCCATCTCTAACCACTTCCTCCTGCTAAAATTGTCTTCACAGAGCTTCCCACAATCCTTCAGAGGAAGAGTTCTTAATTTTGTTCCCAATGATTATCCAGCCACCAAAAAAACATCATTTTATTCACTTTCACAAAAACCCACAGTAGATTAAATATGGCAACGAGGTGGCATGGTGGATAGAGTGCTCCGCCTAGAGTCAGGAGAACCTGAGTTTAAATCCAGCCTCAGACACTTGCTAGCTGTGTGGCCCTGGGAGTCACTTTTCCCTGTTTGCCTCAGTTTCCTCATCTGTAAAATGAGCTGGAGAAGGAAATGGCAAACCACTGACAAGAAAACCCCAAATGGGGTCACGGAGAGTCGAATATAACTGAAAACAATTGAAAATGACTGAATAGCAAGATTAGCATAATAGCAGGATGGTAACTTGTGACTACACCACTTCTGTATGATCTGAACTATCTGAAGTCCATATAACAAGGTAAGAAGAACGAGATAATAACAATTATTATTATTTGTCCACATTCCCAGAGGAGAAAATCCCCCTACTCGTGTGGATCGGCACTTGAGATGCTCAAAAGTTAATGGATTTGCTCAGGGTCCGACAGCCAGGACCTGTCAGAGGAAGAAGTCCAAGCTAGAAGTTTCTGACTCCAAAGCCAACTGTGTATACTCTTTATGCTGTGCTATCTCTCACCAACTGAGGGTTGCCATTTATACAGCACATTATAGTTTGCTAAGTGCTTTAGAGACATTTAATTCATTTGCACCTCGCCATAAGGGCAACTAGGTGGTGCAGTGGATAAAGCACCAGTGTAGGAGGACCTGAGTTCAAATCTCACCTCAGACACTTGACACTCACTAGCTGTGTGACCTTGGGCAAGTCATTTAACCCCAATTGCCTCATCCTGGGTCATCTCCAGCCATCCTGATGTCTATCTGGTCATTGGATCCAGATGGCTCTGGAGGAGAAGTGAAGCTGGTGACCTGCACAGTCCTCCCTCACTCAAAACAAAGTCAAGTGCAAGTCATATCATTCTTTCTGTGATGGCATGGTCTTCTTTGGCAACGAAGAATGAATACACCTCACCATAACCATGAAGGCATAGCTCCTTCTCAAAGAATTTGAGAAGAGTTTTCAGAGGTTATTTCTATCAACCCCCATTTGACAGATGAGGAAAGTGACAGCCAGAGAGTTTCTGTAGCTTGCCCAAGGTCCAGAAAGTGAAGCTAAGATTTGGACCCTAGTCTCTGACATCAATACAGTGCCTTTTTACTTGCACTATACATTCTCTCTATCTAAATTCCCCTTTTTGTTGTTGTTCCATCACTACAGTTTTGTCTGACTTTTTGTGACCCTATTTGGGGTTTTCTTGGCAAAGATAATTGGAGTGATTGGTTGTTTCCTTCTCCAGCCTTTCTCACAGATGAGGAATTGAGGCAAACAGGATGAAGTGACTTGCCTAGGATCACACAGCAAATAAGTGTCTGAAGCCAGATTTGAACCCTTTCAACTCCAAGCCCAATGCTCCATATGCTTTACCACTAAGCTACCCTAATCCCCTTATTTGCAGATAAGGAAACTGAGACCCAGAAAAGGGCAATGACTTGCACAGGTCACACAGGTAGCTTATTAGCAGAGCTGGAATTCAAACTATGGTCCTCTTTCCCCTAAACCAGTTATCAGCTGCCCTCTCTCTCCTGATGATCCTTGTCCTTCATACCTCACTTCAGTGGCGGGTGCATTTCCATGCCAGCCCTCACTGGCTTTGGGGACTAGCAGGGAGAGCCTGAGATACTCAACCAGACTCACATACACTGCACGCTGTCATCTGCAGCCTCGGCTAAGCATGAGTGGAAGCTCTATATCTGACTCCAACAAGGCTGTCCTTCCTCTGTCCCTGCTGTAACATTCCATTCACCTGAAAGTATGTTGACCAACCTTGAAAGGCGATGGAATGGAACTTAGAACAGGCAATCCAGTAGTTTAGAGGGAGGAGAAAAAAATCCCTAACAAAACACCCCCGCCTGGGCTCTGGTGACCTCTTGTCAGCCCCACCCTGACTTCTGGCCCTTTTCCCAGCCCCAGTGCTTTATCTCCTTCCAAACTCATTTGTGGTCCTCACACCGACCCTGGCTTCAACCCCTGGTTAGAACTGTCCTATGCAGCATGAAAACTAGAAGGCAAAGGTGGAAACGATGACATTTAGTATGCATAGGTCCCATCTCTGACCTGCCTGAAGGATTCTGGGCAAGTTGGAGCCTTGGGCAATCTCTAAGATTCCATTTTAGAAATGGTGCCAACCTGTATTGGACTTCAGAGGCATCTAGTTCAAGGTCCTTACTTCAGAGGCATCTAGTTCAAGGTCCTTAGAGCTTGAGGAAACTGGGGAATGGAGAGCTTAGGGGACTTAATTTGTTTAACTTAACAGATAGAGAATGACAAATGTGAATCCTGCTTCTCTGACTCTGGGTCCAGCCATCAGAAATCCATCCTATGGGAAAATCATTTATGTATTGAGTCTCATAACAACTCGATGAGCTATTATTCTTATTTTACTGAGATGAAACTCAGGCTTACAAAGGTAAGTGAATAGACTAAGGGCATACAGTTCTTAAGTGGTGGTGTAGGAACATGATCCTGCCCCAATATTCTGACTCTGAGGTTAGTAGAGGCCTCTTTAAGTTCTAGATCAGTTAACGAATCCAACCCCTTCATTTTACACATGAGAAAACTGAGGCAGATGAGGAGGAGAGAAAGTGTGGCATAATAGATAAAGGTGTCCTCCGACTCCGGACGAGTCATTTAAGTTCTCAGCTCCCCCAAACAGAATTTAATTGCCAGAGCAGTTACTAACTAATCTGTATTTATAGAAGAGTTTCCTTATTAGAATTTCCCTCACTCTTTTCCTATGAAATTACAAAAGAAAAAAAAAACAGGAATAGGGAATCATTCTGTTGTATGTGACTTTTACAGTGCTCTATAAACATTAGTTATTTCAACCTTTCTATGTTACAGGAGAGAAAAGTGATGACCAGAAAGGGAGTAACTTGCCTGATGTTAACACAGAAAGTTAGTGGCCAAGCAGAGACCATTCCAACAAGACAAGAAAAACCCAAGTGCGATACTGGAGTGTCCCCTCAGTCTTAATATGTTTTTAAAGTTCTGTGGCTCTTTAAAAGGGACAGACCCTATCCCTCACCAGAAGTTTCCCCAGCTCCAAGTCTCAGCCACATGTACAGATGACACACTTCCACGGCCCTCATCAAGGCTGATGAAAAGGGACGATTTGGCCATTTCTATCGGCCTCCATTCCAGTAAAGAGGAAATTAGACTGTTTAGTAACAGTGCATAATGAAAACGATAGAATAAAAGCCCAGTGATTAGAGGGTCAGGGGGTCAACTTCTGAACAACTGAATCACTTTACCTGGGGGTAGCTTTTCATGTAACATGAGAGAGGGACCTCCTTTGTCTCTGTTATCTCCCCATTCATGCTCTGACATCTAAATAAGCCCCCTAATTTATCAGTTGAGAGAGAAAAACAGGCAAGCTGAAACTAAAATTTTCCTAGGGAATTATCCCCCCTCCAAATCTCTCCCAAACCTTGTCTCTTAATTTTTCTCAGTCTCTCTAAAGTCAGACTAAATCATGTCAAGTTCGAAGGGTATTCTTGACACCTTGACACTTGTGTAGAGACAGTAGGTGACATTTTTCTCATTCACTTGTAAATTTTCTGGATTTTTTATAATAGGCATGTGTATGTAACCCAAAATTGTAAGAGTCAAATTCCTTCAGCATCCTCTACAATGATACCTCTGCCCCTGTGCCCTTCTCCCTGAACCCTTGGAATTATAAGGCTTAAATATGGAAGGAACCAAAGGCTCATGGATCTTGGACCAAGGAAACCTCACAGATCATCTAATCCAACTCTGTCATGTAACAAGAGAGGAAACTAAGGTCCAGAGAAGTCATTTGACAGCAGACTGATCTGGGATTTGAACTGGAGTCTGTAGATAGGGCTTTTTTTTTTAAGCCATTCCAGCATGACATTATACATCCACCTGAAACTTCTAGTTCTGCCCTCTGAGGTCTCCATGAACAAATTGTGGGCCTCTTTTCTTCCCAGAAGAAGCACCAACCTGTACCAAGGTCCAATAACAAAAGCCCATACATTGCTTGGGAGAGTCAAGCTTCTGACTCCGAAGAATGCTGGAGTCTGGACCCACAGGCAGGGAAGGCATTTTGCAAAAGCCTGGAAGTAAGTGTCAAGAAAGCTCCGATATCCCAGAGAGGTGGTAGAGGGGTCCAGGACAGGGGAACCTGACTGCAGTCAGCCAGATGACAATGTTGTGACTTGAACCCTAAGGACCTCCCCCTTACCCCCTGTCTCCCTAGGAATGATTTAATTGGATGAGGCAAGATAACCGATAAGGCAACGTCTCCATTTCTCCATTTCCAGGGAAATGGAATCCAGCAATAAACTTTGTAGGAGATGATGTACACCAATGGGTGAGTGGTCGATTTAACCATAACAAATAATGGTCTCGCCTTTCAAAGATGTTAAAGAGAAAACCCTCTTTCAATTCGGAGAGACAGTTTCGATTTCCAGGCTGCCAAGGCTCTAACTCGTTTTCCCTGAGATCTTACCGATAAGTCTCCAGTGTGTTTTTTTTTTCAGAGCATGACTTTCTGACAGTCACATGTAACCAAGTCACTGACATTAACTGCAAACATACTTGCCATAAAATTATGTAATTTCCCAAGTACAGGCGGCTCAGGTGACATGTGGTCCAGGGCAGCATTCTTAGTTTTAAAGTCATTTAAACTCTCGAATTCCTTGTTTGGGAGTGGGGAGGGGAGAGGAAAGATGGAAAGGCAAGGGAATATGCACGTATATAATACCTACTGTGAGCTAAGCTCTTTGTAAATATTACCTCACTTGATTTTCACTACAACTACTCCAGGTAGGTTCTGGTATCCCGATTTTACATTGAGGAAAGACAGAAGTCAAGTGACTTACCCAAGGTCACACAGCTAGAAAGTATCTGAACTGGATTCAAACTCAGGTCTTCCTGGTTGTAAGCCTGATGCTCTATCCACTGTGCCACCTATCTGTTTAAGTCTGGCTTCAGGAGAATCCTGTGATTCCTAAATATTGAAACAGTTGGGTTAGAGGACCATCCCGTTTGTTTCAGAGGCAAGACTCGAATCCAGGTTTTCCTAGCTCAGAGGCCTCTGCGATTCTTTGACTCCAGACCCAGTATTCTCTTCACTGTCTCCTTTTCTTGCCTTGTTTTGAGAAGCATTGAGTAATACAGAGATGGCTTCCAAGGTATTCTAAATGTTTTGTCTTTTGCAACAATGGAAGCTAGCAGAGAGTATCTATAGGGCATTCTTCCAAAGACTCTTTATCCTCCTGGTCCCTATCAGGATGGGTGTGTAGAGAGACCACAATTTCCATGTCTGGACTGAGAAGGAACTGTAATGACTCAGAGTTCTCAGAGCTCTGGCTTAGCTTGAAGTCACTGTGGGTTGTGAAAAGATATCTGCATTTGGAGTCTGCCTCTTAACAGTTGTGTGATTTGGGGCTAGTCACTTAATTTGTTTATATTTTAGTTCCTCATCTGTCAAATGAATGAGTTGGACTTTTGAGGTCCTTTCCCACAATAATGACAGAAATTAATAATAGTAAAAGTTAGGGTTTATATAGCATGCTTATTTTTTAAATTCTATCAAGCTCATTGGAAAAAGAATTTTTGAACGAAAAGACTTTATATCCTCTCTTGTGCCTGAAAATCCTGGCTAGCTTCTCTCCTCTTAAAATTCATTTTAAAAGGCATTACAGATTTGTGACACCCAAATTATTTGGTGGGCATCAATCCAAGGTGCCCTAACCCTATCTCCTCCACCTTTTCACACAACCAGAAGTGAGAAAGAATAGCAGGACGTGTGGAAATAATTACTGTTATAGAGAAGGACTTTTTTTTTCCCTTGTTGTTTCAAGACCAGGCTTCTTGGCCCAAGAGATGGTGAGATGTGGGGTCCAGATATCTTTGTAGACAGTTTTGGCTTTAGAAGTAAAACAAACAGTTCTTGTTCCTTGGACTAGTAGGTTTCTGGAAGGTGGGTGGACCGCCAAACTCATCTTGCCGCGGGAGCTGGATGGGCAGACCCTACCAAATACCCGAGAATGGCCCATCTCTCTCTCCTCTGGGAGGAGGGAGAGGAGAACTGAGGGACAGAACCATGTCCTTCTTTGGTATTCTTCCACCTGCTCCATTCTCCAAGAGAGCACAAACAAAGAAAATAACCCCAGGGTAGGGTCATGGTTAAATGAAGCTGCTCTGATCCCTCTCTGCCAAAGATGCAAAGTACATGCCTTACTTAGTAAAGGGCTGGCACAGGCATCCATGGAGGGTAAGCTGGGTGAAATGATATGAGAAAGAGAGAGAGTGAAATTGACCCTTGGGATATGGAAGACTGCACTGAAGATGGGTTTTTTCCTTCCCTTAAAGGCTCACTAGTCCAAGAGTCCGCTGGATCTCTCACTTTCCTCCTGCATTTCCACCATTTGTTGGGTTTTATTCCAAATACAGATCGCTGAAGTGAAAGAAGAGAAGGATGTTCCAGCCAGTTATGGGCTTGGAATAGTTTATCCTCAGACTATTTTTCTTTCTGGTGTCTTTGATGGAATTCTAAGTCCTATCATTGACTTTTAACTCATCAGTTGCCATAACAATTTTTAAACTAAAACTGCCTTCAAAAGAAAAAAATTATAAAATCAATAGAAAAGATAATAACATGGATGTAGGTGACACACTCAGAGATTTGCTACATAGGTTACCCACCCAGGGCAACTCCCTCAATTTCCTGTTCTGTAAAATAAGAAGATTGAAACAGATGGTCTCTGAGGTCCCTTTCTGCTCTAGATTAATCATCCAAAGTCAACTAAGCCTCCCTGGGCCTCAGTTTCCTCCTTTGTAAAATGATAAGATTGGACTAGATGACTTCTGAGATCAATGTTGCTGCCTGCCTGACTGCTCCAGGACTTTGAGACTGGGCTGCAGAGAGGTCTTACATAAGGGCAGAACCTAGGCATTGGGTATGTCTTGGCAAATATGATCTAATGAGATTTCACAAGAGGATGGGGAGGGCAGGGTGGCAGAATGAAAGTGTCCAGATCTTTTAAATCAATAGATTTACTTCACTGAAGTCACATATCCCTAAGCATCCCATGCCTACCATTTGAAGTTGTGTTTGAGGCCAGGACATATGGACCGGAATTTTACCTGTCATGGGGAGAGATAGATAACCTCTGACAAATCATGCTTCTAGCCTCTCTTACTTATATGCTGCTGGTTGAATTCCCTCCCTCCATTCTTTGGTAATAATCCACAAATGATATTATTTTACTCAAATTCAACCTGACAGAGAACAGTTGATGAGATACAACCCTCATCCCCAACCTTTCAATAAAGAGGTGCAGGGCTACAGCATTGAACTGTTTGTCCACTGTTAGATATAATCTTGATGGCATTTGGTTTTGTAAAGTACATGATATAAATTATCTCTTTTTGACCACACAAGAACCCTTTGGGGGGAGAGGCTACAAATCTTCTTATTCTCATTTTACAGATGAGAAAATTAAGCTTCGGTGGTCACATATCTTAGCGTTGCAGGTAGTGTTGGCCTTACTGATTTTAGATCTATCATTCTATTCAGTGGGTTGCAATCCTTCTTCTGGGGTGGTCCCCATTTGACTCTAAGCTCTTTGAATGTAGAAGCTAGGTCATTGCTTCTTCTTTCAGTCCAAGCTCAGGGTCTTGCTAGCAATAGGGACCCCATAAAATATTGGTTGATCTCAATTGTATCGAATTCTACTACCCAGCCTTATGAGGGCAAGAGTGGATTTAGTCTACTCCTTGCTGGATGTTTCTCTTTCTAAAACAAGTGTTAAGGTCTAATATTTTTATGAAAAAAATGCAACACTGTTATTTCCTTTCTATTTGTGAATGCTCAGACCCTCATTATTCAAAATGGAGATAAAAGAAATAGCAACTGCAACAAGTCCCTATGTATTATATAAGATAGCAGTGTGGCACATCTGGGAGCTGACTCTGAAGTCAATTAATAACAGTGATGATGATGATGACAACTAAACAATGACAATTAGCTTTTACATAGAAGGGCAACTAGGTGGTCCAGTGGATAGAGTCCTAGGCTTGAAATCACAAGGACTTGAGTTCAAATCATACACTTACTAGCCATGTGACCCTGGACAAGTCTGTTTGCCTCAGTTTCCTCATTTGTAAAATGAGTCTGGAGAAGGAAATAGCAAACCACTCCAGTATTTCTGCCAAGAAAACTCCAAATGGGCTCATGAAACGTCAAATATTACTGAACCACCACAACAAAGTCATTTAAAGTTTGCAAAGTACTTTGCAAATATTCTTTGTGTTATCCTCACAATAATACTAGGAGCTAGATGCTATCACCATCCCTATTTTATAGCCAACTGAGGTAGACAGAGGTTAAATGACTTGACTGGGGTCACATAATTAGAAAGCCTCTGAGTCTGGATTGGAACTCAGGTCTTCCTTACTCCACATTCAGCATGAAAGTCTTGCTTCAGACACAAACAGAGGTGTGACCCAAAGCAAGCCACCTAACCTCTTCATTGATGCTCTAGGCAACTCTCTAAAACTAAGTGTTGGAAAGACTGGGCCAATATTCATTGGGAGAGGGAGTTCCCTGGCCCAAGGAAGGAAGGATCTCTGCAAGTACTAATGAAATTGATTAGTGTCTATCCCTATGAGCTGAATTTGAATTCCTGGTATTGGACTCATTATCTTTGT
This sequence comes from Bettongia penicillata ogilbyi, assembly GCA_023548195.1. Taxonomy (NCBI): domain Eukaryota; kingdom Metazoa; phylum Chordata; class Mammalia; order Diprotodontia; family Potoroidae; genus Bettongia; species Bettongia penicillata. The sequence continues at coordinate 237,572 of JAJHZJ010000236.1, forward strand.
AACCTCAAGTGTGTCATTGGCTTTCTCTGGACTTCAGTTTCCTCATCTGTCAAATGGTGTATGTTGAGGAGGTGAGTTGAGGTCAATGGCTTCTACTATCCCTTCTAGCTCTAAACCTTTATCCTATGTATACCATACTGTATGCTACAGTGATGGTGAGTTGAGACCAGAATAATATCCAGGAGTCAAACACTTTGCTTTCAAATGCTTTCAATGACATATTTGCTGGCTCTTTTTGTTTTTATTGATTTTTTCCCCAGAAAGACCTGTGATTTCATTGTTGCAGGAAATTCCAAGTCAGGAAACCCTGACTGATCAAAGTGAATCAGAAACTGCTCTCTCTTCATAGTCATAGAAAGTTGAGACTTTATGTGACTTGCCCAGAGTCACACAGCCTTAGGTATCAGAGGTGAAACTAGAATTCAGTTCATCCTAAATGAGTCTGCCAATTATCTATCTAGCACACACAGAATTTTAAAGTTGGAAGGGACCTCACAAATTTGGTCTAGCATAAACTCAGAAGAGATTCTCACTAAAACATACCCCGTATATGTTCCAACTGGGTATAGGTTAGAAAGAGGACTCTCATTGCACATAGTAGGTCCAAGTTATTATTTTGTTTACCTTTATCTTTTTGGCATTCCCCACAGAAGGTAGGGGAAATTATTTTGGCAGACAAGCCAGAATTGTAAGTTGGTTATTGCCTGCAAAATGGATAATCTGGGTGAATGTGGGGAGAGGGGAGCTGAATGGAAGGTAGAAATTATGCCAAGTGGCATCCTGTTCTTTAAACTTCATTATTATTAATAAAGTTTGGTCTCTGATTACTCACAGGGCACTCCACCTCTGACTCTAAATCCTGGAGATGATGAAATATAGGAATTCAATAAGGCGACTCCCACACCGTCTAGATTGATCTGTCTCTGCGGCTATAGGTCAAAAGAATGAACCTCACCTGGAGGGTGTGTGAGCAGGAACCAGTCCTGAGGGTGAGAGAACTCCCAGGTATCAGGAGGACACAGCAAGTCCCCACTCAAGTCAGACAAATTAGATAATTAAATGGAACCAGGCTAGATAAATTGCACTTTCTTAATTAGGTTATCAGGAAACCAGAGTGGATAAAAATGACCTCACTGTCTGTGTAGTCTACCTCTCCTTTCTATGAGAGCTAGGAGGGAGTAACTTGTCTAGGACTGGGCTATTGTTGGTCCGGACACTCAACACTTCCTAACAACACTGTGTGGGGGGGGTTTAAGACCGAGTGTTGTTAATAGATAAAAATCTTGTGGGGAAAGAGAGGGAGGGAGTCTCCGGAGGAGGGAGGGAGGCAAGGCTTCAGGGGAGTGGGAAAGAAAAGACCTAGCTTGGTATAAATGCCTTTCTTCTTCACAACGAGCTGACATCTAGGCGACCACCAACTGCAAATCTCCAGTATGAAGCTCATAAGTCACTTCTGTCATTTGTTTCTAACAAGCTGACCAAAATAACAGAAACAAACTTTTCTAGATTTTGAGATGGTTCTTTAGACCGGTGCTCACCCCTTCAAACCCTCATCCCCTTTCCCCTCATTACTATTCCCAATCACCATGCTGTAGGAGAAAGCACAATCAGAGAAATTGAGTTCAAATTTTGCCCTTGATGCCAATTCCCAAGGTGACCCAGGGAAGTCATTTCAACTTAATTTTTTTCATCTGTAAAATGGGAGAGGAGTGTTGCAACAAATGGCCTTCCATCCATCTTTACACCCTTGTGCGTGTATATAATCTTGTATGTCTATATGTATATATAATATTGTATTATATAATTCTTGTCTATATGCGTACACATACATATGCATGTATGTGTGTATATATACATAAACTTATATATGTGTGTGCATGTATATATGTATACACACACACACACATTGTAGAAATTCTGTGTGTGCTAGATAGATAATTGGCAGACTCATTTAGGATTATTTGTGGTTGTTCCTTAGTCGTTTTCAGTCATGTCCAAACCTTCATGACCCCATTTGAAATTTTCTTGATAAAAATACTGGAGTGCTTTGCTATTTCCTTTTCAAGCTCACTTTATAGATGAGGAAACTGAGGCAAACAGGGTTAAATGATTTGCCCAGGGTCACCCAGCTAGTGTCTGAAGCCAGATTTGAACTTAGCTCTTCCTGACTCCAGACCTCTCCCTTCAATCCACTGTGCCACCTAGCTTCCCTAGACATATATACATAAACACACACTAATATAAATTTATGTATTTGTGTGAATAGGCATATATGTATGTGTACACACACATACACAGAGATAAAATCTTATCTGGGCACAGCTATTTGCATGCTGTCTTCCTCCTTAAACTGTGAACTCCTCAAGAACAGGGATTTTTTTGCCTTTCTTTGTATCATCATCATTTATCACAGTGCTTGGCACATAGTAGGTACTTAAACACTTGTTGCCTGACGGTCCTTTGACTACAGGCAAATCATTAAACATTTCTGAGTCTTAGTTTCCGTATTTGGAAAACAGCAGCAATAATAGACCCCAGGGTCATGGCAAAAGTCAAATGAGATAATGTATATCAAGTCCTCTGCCAACTTTGAAGGGCTGTATAAATGCCAGGGGTTGTTATTAGACTGGAACAGGCTTTCATTTAAGGATCTATGCCTAGTCTCTGTGTTTCAACCCTTCAGGGATTTCCTCTCCCCCACCCCAGAAAAAAAGAATTGTTAAAAATCAATTTCCACTTTTTTTTTTTACTTTTCATTTCTAATGTTTCAGAGCCAGTGAACTCACAGACATCGGTGATTACTGCAAATATGAGCCTCTTAGCTAACCACCTGAAACTCCCAGGATCCAGGGGGCCGGGCTTTCCTGATCCTGGGATTTCAGCTTTCGGAAGACAGTCCATTCAGATACAATAAACCGAAAAGCCTCTCCGCCATCCCACGTCGAGGAAGGCTAGAATTTTGAGAGCTGTGGTTTTGTGGGCCATTGTCCGATTTGTAATTTATACTTTTATTTCAAATCCCCTAAGTCTGTACATGAAAATTTCAACACTACACTTAGTAGTGCCTGTATGGTAACCAGGAAAACCAAGCCAAAGAAAGGGATGCTGAATTTATCCGGGGTGCTTCCTGCCAAATGCCTGTATACAAGAGACTTGGGTCTTGGGGATCAGGATGAATGGCTAGATTGTTGACCCTCTTAAAAATAAGCAGTAGCAAATCATGAGGTATCTATTCTTTTCATTGTTGAATGTATAAACATTTTAAAATATAACATAATTATTTCTAAATATAAACATAAGTATGCATACCCAGAGCATGAAGCCCTATTTCCTAACCTATTAGATACAGAGACTTTATATCTTCTATATAGAGATATAGATATGTGAATCTGGGGAAGGGGTATAATTTCCTCTCTTTAGAAAATAACACTGGAGAAAAAACCAAAAACCTGGGTTCAAATTTGGAAACTCAGATTTAGTCCTTATACAAATTATTCAAATTCTGTGGATCTTTGGAGGGGTTGGTCTAGATCTAATTTTTAGAACATACAACTCCCAAGTTAAACTAGAATCAGATTAAAATGTAATTGGGAAATGTTTAACAAAATAAATAAAAATACATTTTTTTAAAAAAAAGAAAGAAAATGGAACTCCGTGACCTCTATACCTTATCATTAGTACTCAAAGGTCACAGAATCATAGAAAGTCAGAACAGAGAACAGCAGAGCTGGGAAGGGATACATTATTTATAGTTATTATCATTATGTTATTATAATGCAGAAATTGCATTATAGAAGACAAGACTGATTCACTTTTGTACTAAACATGCCCTCTGGTAGGGTACTTACTTACTAACAGAAGGCTTCTCTCCACACCCACATTGAGACCCTACATCTTCCATCCTCATGTTTCCTTTCAAATGACAGAAAATCATAAATATCTCACTTGGGCTTTCTAATGGGCATGTATGTATGTGTTTCCAGGACCCATGTGATCTAATGAGATCAGCATGAAGTTGACAATACCCACAACAAAAATGTTTAGGATTCCCTAACAGGAAAATGATTCTGACAGATTTGCAGCCTCCTTTAGGATGAAGGAAGAGAAGCAGAGTGTGTCTGGAGAGGGGTTCCTTCATGTGGGAGGATCTCACGGCATATGGACCTTGGTAGAACTTTGATCAAATGCTTTCCTCTGAGACACCATTAACCTGGACCTCTTCAAGTCCTGTGACTCTAGATTCTGTGTAATTTCACTGTCCATCAATTGTCTTGTAGCAAGATTACAAGGGGTCCTTTACATCTGCCTTGCATGCATTAGATGTATTGTCTCATTCATTAGAATGGAAGGTCCTTGAGGGCAGGCGTTGTCTATGCTTTCTTATTGTATTCTCAAGCCATGGCTCATGGTAAGTGTGGCACATAGTACATGTTTAACCTCTTTATTCATGTCTCATTCATTTATCTCTTCATTTACTCATTCATTCAGTCTCTCTCTTTTCTGTCTATAAAATGGGGGTGAAGGTGGATCAGAGATCCAGGAGGCCATCTTATCCAGTTCTCTCATACAATGAAATAAGAAGCTTGGGTAAGAGTCTTGCTCAAACCCAGACCCCTGACTTAATTCTAGTGATCTTTTCTTCACATCACAATGAACTTGATGGTCCCTAAGGGACCTTCCATCTCCAATCTGTTCTGATACATGGATCCAAGGGCACCAAGGTACATCCTTCCCATCTGGGTTGGTTTCTAGTATATATGCTACCCAGTGAGGGGTCCCAGGCAAAGCTCATAGGCAGCTAAGTGGTGCAGGAGATCCGAGTTCAAATCCAACTATAGACTCTTACTACCTGTGTGACCCTGGGCAAGTCAATTAACCCTATTTGCCTCAGTTTGCTCATCTATAAAATGAGCTTAAGAAGAAAATAGCAAACCACTCCAGTATCTTTTCCAAGAAAACCTCTAAATGGGGTCATGGAAAGTCAGACATGACTGAAACAAATCACAAACAACAGTCTGAGAGGGTAGATGTTTGGAGCTGAGGAAGATAAAGTGGGGAGAGGGGGGGAACCAGAAAAGGTCTTCTGTAGAAAGTGGAATCTGAGCTGAAGTTTAAAGAAACTCAGGGAAGCTAGAAAGCAGAGGTGAGTAAAGATAGTATTCCAGGCATGGACAGGGGGGACAGCCATGCAAGGGCCTGCAGTGGGAGATGGAGAGTCATGTTAGAAAAATGATAAATATGTCAATGTTGCTGGATTATAGAAAATTGGAAGACGAAGTCAATGTGGTTATAGTGGAAAGAATATTCTACAGTTAAAGATTTAGAACTGGGAAGGATCTTAGAGGACTGGTCCTACTCCCATTTTACAGATGAAGTAAATGAGGTCCAGGGAGGCCCAAGGTGTTTTTTTAAAGGATAGAAGATCTTCATTTGGTTTCATATTAATTCTTCCACATATTTGAGTCTTCCTTTAATTCTATGAGTTTATCAAGCCTATTTGATTTGCCCAGTGATAAATCAAATCATGTCTTCTATAAAAGTACAGTTAAAGAATAACTCTACAAAGTTTAAAAGGAACCCTGAAGAAGGAGCTGAACTTAAGGGGGCCCATGCTCCTGGCTTGGCTGCATACAGTCATATGACTTTGGGCAAGTCATCTCACCTCCTTGTGCCTCAGTTTCTTCATGTGTAAGGTGAAGGGGTAGACTCAGATGACCTCTGAAGTCCCTTCCATCTCTAGATCTATGATTTTATGTTTCTATACGTGTAACTGGGAAGTTCACATGACTTTTTGGGGCCTTAGTGTCTTTATCTGTAAAATGAAGAGGGTTGGATAAGATGGCCTTGGAAGTCCCAGCTATAAACTGATGAAGCTCTGTATGGTGGATATACTTCAGTACGTCCCTGAGAAATACATGTAGACAAGTGACTGAAAAGGTCACACCTATTAGCCACCTGGCCCTCCTCATTTGAAGAGCATTAAGTAGGCTCACAGCTGTTCCCACTTCCAGCTAAGCAAGAGATTCAAAGTTAATAATATTTATACTAGAAATCAAAAGGTCCTCCCTCAGGACATAACCACCATGAAGAGGTCATCATTCTAGCCATCAGAGCTTCTACGTTTTCTGTCCCAGTGATATTCTTCCAATCACCTTCTATCTCAAAAAATGGTACAACCTCTGGGTGGCCCACGGAGGCTATGTTTCTGCATGTTTTAAAAATAGGTGGCTTGATGTGGGAAATTTCACTCATCCCTCTCACCCTAGACATAGCCTTACACCTTTGGGTCTGTTAGATTGAGAGCAGGGACTGTCTTCTACCTTTTCTTTTGGTACCTGACAGCGCTTAGCACAGTATCTGGCATACAGTAGTCACTTAATAGACTTTTACTAATTCATTCATTCATTCATTCTGGCACTAAGGGCCAGAAAAAGAAAAATGCCCTTTCCAATATACTAGCATATGTTTCTGTGGAAGACCAAAGGTCCATTTGGTCTTCTGCTTGGAGCTCATATCTCCTGTGAAATCTACTCAAGGAAAGAATCTGACCCTTCAGTGTCAAAATATTAGGAACTAATCCATCCCTGTTCTTCCTTACATACACGTGTACTCAGACATGCAGGAATGTGTCCACATGTGTGTACACACACATATATAAATGAACACTGTGCATATGCGCGAGCACACGAATAAACACAAAGACTTGAGAATGCATCTACAAACCAAGAATGACAAAGCACCCTAGCATCTGGTTATTTATTCCTGCAAAATTCATCAATTTCTGAGTGACTCTTTTTCGAGGGTATTATTTACATGACTTTGTCATCAACGCTGCACTTTCTGACTTCTTCTCCCAGGGACAAAGCCCGCCCCCGACCACCCCGTGACCAGGGCAGAGGCCGCACAGTTCTGCTTTGATATCTGGCTGATAACGTATTGTACAATTAGAGAGTTTGACAATTTCCATTATGGCTGATAAAATATTTATTGAGCCTTGGAGATGATGTCGGATCCCAGCGCCATTTGTTTTGCTAATGGGGAGAGACTTACTAAATCAGAAGAAAGCATTCAAATCAGAGATCTTCATACTCTCCTCGACATTAGGTTTGCAAATTATGGGAGCCAGTCATAAATTACCGCCCAGCCCAGCGGAGATGGATGCCAAACTGACAAGGCAGGTAGGTGACTGGCGATGACATGGCGTCATAGCAACATTCATCATGGAAGAAAGAGAAAATACTCCCAAATTGGCCCATAAGTCTAAATATTAAGGAATGAGAAGCGGCAGCTGGAAGATGGTTTTAGCAAGGATTGGAAATCAGAAAATGGAAAACACTTTCTATTATTTAACAAATCATTGGAATCCGTCTTCATGTTTTTACTCAGACGTCCCAGCAAGCGGAGACATCCAGGACGGATTTCTTCTTTTCGCTCTCACCATCAGTGGTGTTTAATAAAACATGTGAAGGGAATGGGGCCTTTGTCGCAGACTTTCCATGGGTGGGGTGGGCCAGGGGAGAGAAAGAGGATAAATATTCAGAGAAAAGGCCTGGGCTTAAACTCCCTCATTTGGGCCTTACCATCTCCGTCTGGCTTGGGCTTTTCTTTTGTTCACGGTCAAGTGTATTTTTATGGAGGTGATGCAGGGCCTACTTGGCTAAAGCCTCAGAGGTGGGGTGCAGATTTTAACATCTGCACCTTTTAAGAATCTCTTTCTCCCCTCACGCAAGATAGAGAAATCACCAATAGATAAATGTATCACTGTTTCTCTACGTAGCTGAGTTGTCTGACTGATTCCTTGCACTAGCTTTTCTACAAATATATTACCCTCATAATGCAAGTGGACCTTAATGAATAGCCCCTTCCTATGGGTAGGGAGTGTAGTCTTAATGGCAAATGAAAAATAAACAGATCGATGGGGAAAGCTTAGGCACCCACCCAGTGCCTACAGAGGCCAAAAAGGGAAATGGATAGCAAATAGAGAGTTCTTTGACCTTGATCCAGAGACAGGGGAAATGGGAACCCATGTCCCTCCTTTCTTTCTTGACCTCACCCCCCCTCACCTCCACCCTGCTCGGGACTTTGGAAGGGCCTTTGTAAGGTCTCAAATCTCCGATCCTGTCTATGATGCTTCCCAATTTGAGCCGTATCTCTGCCGGAGTGAGCCACGGTGGAGCATAATTAAATTAAATTGAGGCTGTCCTTGTTTTGAAGTCAGTCTTGATTTAAGGCTAGATAAGGAAGCAATTGCATTTAATAAAAACCAGGGTCCCTAAACAAAGATATATGGGTCCATGTAACAGCTTTAGAGAGTCACCAAGGCCATAGGAAAGCTACTTGGAGGGCTGCTGGAATCCAAGTGAAGAAAAAATAAGTAAAAATACAACATGACACCTTCTAGAGAATATTTTATAATGGTGCAACTTAAAAAGAAAAAGAAAAAAAGGTACTGCTCTGTCTAATGACTTCATCAAAACTCAGTAGCTGCCTGTCCATTTGCCCAGAGAGATTCATAGTGTCTGTTAGCTAAAGTAAGTGGGAGTTGACATATTTGTCTAGCAGACAGAATTAAAGGCACAGCACAGATGTTAGAGGTCAGAGTTGTGCAATCCTAAGGCAAAAGCAGCAGGAGGAACCTGGCACCAAACGAAAGGAGTGAAGAATGAGAAGCGTCGGAGGCTCTTGTACCTTTTCAGCTGAAAATATGAAGCTTTGTCCCCTCTGGGGGCTTGGATACCCTCATCTGCAAAATCTCTGTCTCCCTCTGTCTTTGTCTCTCTGTTTCTGTCTCTCTGTCTGCCTCTCTGTCTCTATTTCTCTAATGTTCTCCCATCTCTTCTTTTCTCTATCTTATCTTTCTCTATTTCTGTGTTACTCCATCTCTCTGTCTCTTCCCTCTCTCCATCTTTCTCTATCTCTATCCATCTCTCTATCTATTGTCCATCCATCCAGCTATCTCTCCTTCTATATCTCTCTGCATCTTGGTTATTCTGCTTTTCTCTTTGGATGAAGGCAGTACCTTTATTGTCCTTAGAAATTATCATGGTATGTCTCACCTCGTAAGTACTTAGTAAATGCTTGTTGGTTGACTGCTAAAAGAACCAGGTGTCCTATGTGCCAGGCAAGGTGCCCAGTGCTGATTGATACTAAAACAAAATGCAAGTCCCTGTGCTTGAGGAGCTCCCATTCTAATGGAATGAGACTGATGAAAGTTCATGGCCTCCTCACCCTGGAAGATGTGATTGTAGCTGAAAGATATCTTAAATATTATCTAGTGTAAAGTACTGGGAGTGATTATAAAAGCCCCTTGCACTCCCTACTTTCACCTCATAGGGTAGGTGAATATTGGTGTTCCTTGAATTGCATTAGTCTATAACTTTTTATTATAATGATAATTTGTGTTTTTATGGGTAGGGGGAAAAAAGACGAAGGAGGCTCTGATCCTTGTAAGAAACTTTGCCAGCCAGTGGAAAAGAATACTGGGTTAGGGAGGCAGAGTGTCTGGCTTCAGGTTACACGTACCTGTAACATTTACTAACTCTATAACACTGAGGAAGCCACTTTTTGTGGGCCTCAGTTTCCTTATCTGTAAAAAGAGGGAATTAGTCTAGATGGTGTCTAGGGTTCCTTCCAGCTCTAAGGGTTATGCTCCTAAGTGAAAATGCATCAAAATTCCCAAGTGCTTTCCATGTGCCCATGAACAGAACAGAGAAAGAGAACTCCTGGCCTCTGCTGAATTCTACCTGTGTTACCTGGACTTCCATTGCCTCATCCTTAAAAAATGAGAGGGGTTAAGGTAGATAAACGCTAAGATCCCTTCCAACTTAAATCCATCACTATACTCCTTTTTCCTTCTCAGCTGAAAAAAATACACTTGAGAAGTTTGTTACTTTCTTTGAGTGAACAGTGATCAATAAAATACTGAAACTGGAGGCCAAAGACCCGAGTTCAAATTCTCGCTCAGATACCTACTAGCACAAGAGAGAGTTTAGACCATCTGACCTTATCATAAAGGTCAGAGTTGAACATCTCCTTGGGGGGAAGGAAAATCCTGTCTAGGAAGAGACAAGATGAAAATAAAATGAAATCATAATAATGAGTCCAAGTACAGATTCCCACCATTGTGAAGCCAAAATGAAATCATGCCCATAAAACACTTTGAAAATTGTAAAGTTCAATTGAAAAGTAGCATGGGATGATGAAAATTGTTCAGGAGTTGGAGACAGGAGAGATGTGAGTTAGAATCCTGCTCCAAATGTTTTGCTAACTGTGTATGTCTGGACTAATCATTTAACTTCAGAGCCTCAGGTTCCTCCTTTGTAAAATGGGGAGAAAATTAGGGTATCTGTTGTATCTGTGTCACAGGGTCATTGCGAGAGTCAAATGAGATAATGGATGTCACGTACTTTGCATACCTTAAAGTGCTATGTACGGTGAACTATATATATGCATGCATGCAAGTGATATGCCTTTAAGACTCTAGTCTCAATGCACACTGTAGTATTTCCTTAAATAAATAGCTCCTGGATATAACTAAATTTTAGTTCTCCAGAAGATGGATTAGGGGAAGAGGAAAACCAGAGTGTCGATATTGTTGAACTTATAACCAGCCTTTGCATTACTCTACGAAATCTCATCTAATCATTTTCATTAATTAATTTCATTAATCATTTACATTTTCATTACTGTGCACAGTTCCTGGCACACAGTAGGCATTTAATAAATACTAATTGATTAGGAAGAATATAATTCCATGGTTTCCCCCTAGTTCCTTCAAAGGTCTGGAGAATGAAGGCTCCTTTTGTCCAAAGCCAGAGGAGTATCTATAAGGACGAGAGTAGGGGGACACTCTAGGAAACGCAGAAAAATGCAGATGGTGGATTTTTCATTTGTTTGTTCTCTCTTCTTTCCCAGAAGATGACAAACTGGTTATGAGTGTCACTGAAAATCAAGAGTGGCCCATGGAAGAAGTTCCAGACAGAGACTGAAAGGAGGGCATATCTTTTCCATGACAAAGGTCAATATGTCTTTTGACTGTCACCAATTCTGACTGTGCAGGCATATCTTCTTGGTATATAGTAAGTACACAAGAAATTTCATTTCATTCATTTATTCATTCACTCACTCATCTTGTTTGGCATACAGTAAGTGCTAAATAAATGTTTGCTTGTAGTAGTAGTAGTAGCAGTAGTAGCAGTAGCAGTAGTAATAGTAGCAGTAGTAGTAGCAGTAGTAGTAGTAGTTTCCATACCCAAATAGTATACTTATAGTCTATCTGATAGAATATATGTTCCTTGAAGGCAGAAATTGTGTTATTTCCTCTGTCTCTGTACACCCTGGCACAAACTAAATGTTTAAAAAATAATTGTCTATTAGTTTTTAAAAATCTTATCTGCAGCTGATAATAATAACAGATAGAGAAATTTATATAGCACTTTGAGGTTTTACAAAATGTTTTACAAATATTATCTCACTTTTATCTTCACAACAATCCTGGGAGATAGGTGCTATTTTATACCTATTTTCCAGATGAAGAAACTGAGGTAGACAGAAATTAAGTGACTTGCCCAGGGTTATACAGCTAGTGTCCCAAGGGAAATTTTGAACCCAGTTCTTTTTCTCTCATCCACTATACCCACACCTCCTCAAGATGTTTTCCCTTGCATTCACGTTAGGACTCAAGTTAGGGCTAAGTGAGGGCTTGAGTCTTCCCTAAGACTAATCGAAACAGGAAAGCCTGGTCTTTCTGGACAGAGCCCAATAGCAAAAGAAACATGGAAATTGAACAGATGCCCATAGACTGAGGAATCACTGAACAAACTGTGGTCTCTGAAAAGACTGGAATATTATTGTCAACCAAGAAACAACAAATAGGCAGAATTAAGAGAATCATGGGAAGACTTGTATGAACAGATGCCTCCATTGATCTCTTTTTACACAGGCATTTCCTCTACATGCCCCAATCCTTTTAGGATTTACTGTTCTTAATCCACATGTGTTTACAAGGTGCTTTGTAAATATTCTCCCATTTCATGCGTTTATGCCTGTGTGTCTGCTCAAATCTCTCCAACTACATTGTACATTCTCTTCAGGTCCTTTTAATTTTTTTTCCAATGTGCCCAGATGAACTTAGTACAGGGCTTTATAGAAAGCAAACTAATGGGAGACCAGCCAATGACATGGTAAGTAGATTTGTAACCAGGACGACCTGAATTTAAATTCCAGCTCTGATAATGTGCTATAGCAAGATATAATCTCTCCGAGTATCACTGTTCTTATCTGTCAAATCAGAGGGTTCAACCTGAGGTTCTTTCTAGATTTAGATCTTCAATCTGTTAAATGGGTTTAACACCAAGAGTGCTTGTCTATCAGCATAGAGAGAATGTATGGGAAGTGCTTTGTGAACTTGAAAGTGACTTATGAGCATTAGCTCCCCCAAAAAACAGCATCCTCTGTTATTACTCAAAAATTCTGGGACCCAGGGAAAGGTGCAATTTTGATTATTAGCTAGCAGGGCTGGCCTAAGGCACGTGGTAGGGATGCTGAGAAGTGGCAGATCCCTGTTCAGGGGCTCTGTGGTTGGAGATAGCAAGTGTGTTGTCCCTCCCAACCTGTCTGGTGGCCCCCCTTTCTGTCCCCAGCGTTTATCTCACACACATGATGCGGCTTTGTGAGAGGAATGAGGGGGACTTTGCATTCCTCTCCCAGGATGATAGGGGCTTCTATCTAAATCTGTTCCATATGACCCACCTCACATGCTTGCTGGTTGTCTGGCCCGGGCCCTTGGGAAGGTCAAAGAGGGTAGAAGTTGGAAAGCAAGAGAACAGGGTTAATGTGGCCCCTTTCTGGCACACTGTTTGTATTTTTGTTTGGTTTGTCTGACCTGACTAGGAAAAAGAGAGTGAGTGTTTCTCAGTTTGGAGAGAGAGATTTCATCCCTAATTCCTTGGAAATGGGAAGAACTCTGCAGGGCTATAGGCAGTATGGCATAGGGGGTAAGGCTTGGAGTCAGGATGGTTGGGATTTGAATCTCATCTTTGATAGGCTTTGGGTGAGTCACCTCACTAAGTCCACGAAGGCTCAGTTTCCTTCTCTATAAAATGGGGATAATGAAAAAAATAAAATGGGGATAATGCTATCATACCTCTCTCAGACTGTTACTATGAAGCTGAGACAGCAACATCTGTTGTGTACCATGCACTTTTTAAAGCACTATTAATTCATTCATTCCACAACTACCTACTATGGTCTGGACACTATGGGACAGATACAAAACCAAATGGGCTTCATAAATGTTGGTTATTTTAATTCACTAAGCAATTCAAATACTATCTAAAAGCACCAGATTCCTGCATTGAATGACCAGGGTCATCATCACCACTGACCAGAGATAACGTCATGTTACAATGTCTAGAATTCTGGTCTTGGATTCAGGAAGACCTGGGTTTGGATCTTGCTGTGTGACCCTGAATAAGTCTCCTCACTGACCTGAGCTTTGGTCCTTGCCTGAAAAGTGAGGGGAGCATCCTTGGCCACCTCTAAGGTCCCTTTCAGCTCTGATTCTCAGACCTCAAAATTCTTAATGCCCAGACTTTAGTGGTGTTGGCTTCCCAAGTGAAAACCCAAACAAGTACCCCATTTTAGCATAGGATTTGGGGCTCAAGTTGGAAGACTAAAGTAGGGCATGAAAACAGGTTAAGTCCAAGATTTGGGGGTATCAACTGAGCTGCCTGCCAACAAGCACACTTCCCTAGAATCTGGGAGGAATGAAAGTGGAAAGTTTTCAACCAAAAAAGGGTGTGTTTGGGTGTGTGCAAGTGTCTAAAATCCTACCAGGTCACCTGCAGTACAAGGTGTGTGTTTACTCAGAGCATAGAAATCTGGGAGGAGGGGGCTCCCCAGCTAATCACCAGTAAGCAAACACATTTGCAGACACCTAGCAACTGGCGTGAGCAGCTCTATCTTCCTCTTGGTCATTGAAATCTCTATAGGAAAAAGAAACACCAAATCCCTACGGGGACCTGAGCAGAGGGACTTCTCTGCCCTGGATTCTGAAGCCAATTCTTTTCCATTACAATCCATTTCATAAGCATAAGGGCCAGCCTCATCAGGTGCTGACTAAAAATGAGACAGTTCCTACCCTTAAGAAGCTAATATTCAAAAGGAGGGAATGGAGTAGAGGTGAAGGGTCACAATATCAGAGAGATTGAGGAGATGGAGAGCGTGTTAATAGTTTATCTCTCTGACTTTCCATTTCTTCATCTGAAAAATGGGTATAATGTTAGCATCTACCTCACAAAGTTGTTGTGGGGCTCAAATTAGATAATATAACATAATACAAACTTTAAAGTGTTACATAAATGTCAGCTGTTTTATTACTATTATTTAATGATGACGATACTGTTGATAAACACTGACATTATCTTACTTGTAAATAGGAGGGGGGCAACTCTCTTCTCTTTCACATTCTGCTTCTGATGATGCCTACCTCAAGAAAGACATGTCTCCTTTCTGAACCTCAGTTTCCTTATCTGTCAAAAGAAGGGGTGGGATTGAGATAACTAGGTGGTACAGTGGATAGAACCTGGAGTTGGGAAGACCAGAGTTCAAATCTTGAGTCCAGCACTTACTTACTGTGTGACCCTGGGCAAGTCACTTAACCTTGTTTGCTTTAGTTTCCTCATTTGTAAAATGAGCTGGAAAAGAAAGTTTCCATATCTGTAAAATGGGGATAATAACAGCACCTACCTCCCAAAATTGTTTGGAGGATGAAATGAGATAGTATTTGTAAAAGTGTGCGGCACAGTGCCTGGTACGTAGTAGGTTCTAGATAGTGCTTCCAGTTCTAGGATCAATACTACTTCTTCTCTCAATGATTGAGAAAACATAGGGATTGAGTTGAAAGAGAGAAATTGAACCATCAACGACCCCCTTTTTAAAAATTGCTTAATTGCTTATTTGAACTAGATTCATAACTAGTAATGTTTTCATTTGTCTGACATTTTGTCTCACATTTATTATGGACATTGGAGTCCAGGGATAATGGTTCTATACTGAAGTGAAGACTTATAGAAGCTCCCAGATGGCAATAGGAAGAAATGTTACTTGTCCCCACCGGTGCCCTGGGACAAAGCCCAATTTCCCTACATGAGTTCCAATTCTTAGTTAAAAACCAGTACCATTGACTGAGGGTCTCCCTTAAACTAAACCCTCAGCTCATCAGGCAAACCAAGAATGTTCTCTTCCCAGGGCTGTTTCCCTGTTGTTTGCTGAGAAATCACCCCCTCCCCTCCATCTGGCCTCCCCCAGAATCCAAGGATATTATGACTTCAGGACAATGGAAGCAAAACAATCCTGGCACACCTGGTCTTTGAATCTCAGACACTGGGAAAAAAATGAAGAGGAAAAAGGTTCTGAATTATGGTGCCAGCTGATTGTAAGCATCGCCCAAGCTCTCTGGGCCCCAGGTCTCTGACAGGGGGTGGGGGAGAAGGGACAAGCTCTCTTGGAAAGGTCCAAGGGAAAAATAACATGGAAGAAACAGTGATAATGGAAAACAGAAGTCCTACAGTGGACTTAGAAGGCCTTGGCTTTTCGGATGGGCGTTTTGTCCAAACAATGAAAATACCTGTTCCTCTTGGGTAATATGACCCTATAATTATGCATAAGCACCCAGGTGGGTGTGCTCCATCCCTACAATGAGAAAACTAGGAAACGGGGCTGACAAGACCCTTTCATGGCTATTCCTGTCCCCCATGGCCCATTGCATCAAATCAGTTCAGGTTACAGGATCTCACAGCTGTCATGTCACCTGTGGGCCACAATGGCTGGTAGAAGGTCATCCTAGAGACCTACTATGGGAAAGAAATCCCAATACAAGTGAACAGAGATCAGCCAAGTTTCCAGGATGAAACCTAGATCAACGGAAAACCAATAGCCCAGTGGTCTACTTCAGGCCTTGTTCTATAACTGCCCTCAGATGCTTAACTACCCAAGCACCTTTTGAACATGATAGGGAAAAGGCCTTCACTGGATGTGTACTTATAACATCATCATTTTTTTTCTTAAATAAGAAAAGCAGGGTTTTAGCTTTTGTTTCTTGAGAAAATGGGGAGGCACTGGAAGGCCCTCTCTCCAGGTATAGAACATGGGAAGAATTTAGAGAGCTGAGAGAGGAAAAGGCAGCTTTTCTGAGTTCTACCACCAATCCTTGTATCTCCACTGCCTTCTCCCAACATTCCTCCTGTTGTGGACTCCATCCTCACTTTGACCTGTTCAAATCTCTAGATTTCTCCCAAGCCCAGGGTAACTGCAGCCTCCTTTCAGAATACCTTGACTGGGCCCCTCCTCTTCATGTTCCTTCTCATTCTTTAGTTTATGTAACTTGTATTTTGTTACATCCTTCAATTGGACTATAAACTCCTTGAGGGTAGAAACTGTCTTGTTCTTGTATCCCCACTACACATATTAGCTGTATAATCAGTGTTTATTGAATAAAATTGAATCGTACGTAGAACTAAAAGCTACCTACCTCAAAGCCTCCAGGAAGCAAGAAAGTTATCATTGATTTAGAACTTTTGGATAGTTCACACATCCTAGGTTTCTAGATGTAGACTAGAAGGGACCTTAGAGGTTATAAAGTCCAGCTCCCACATTTTACAGATGAAGAAACTGAGGCATAGTAAAGTTAAAATTACTTGCTCAACATCATACAATTAATAAGAGGCTGTGGAAGGATTTGACTCCAGGTTCTCCTAACTCCAAGACGAGGACCCTATCCATTAGACCATCAATGCTTTTATTTTACAGATGGGGACACTGAGGCCTAAGGAAATTAAATCCACTCCCACCTGCCTCCCATTTACTGTCTGGAAAATTAGACAGTACATGGGAAGAAAAGGATGGGAAGGAAATTCCATTTCATGGAAACACAATCCCCCAATAGACCTAGGCTCTCCTAGAATTGTCTTGTCCCGACCAAGGGAATGGCTAACTTTTGATTTCAGGACACCTTGTGGGTGGCCAGATGTTTGCCTGCTGCCCCAGAAATCTTGACTTTTAATCTCCCCTCCCCCAATGCCTCATTGTGACTTGCTTAGCTGGCGTTTAGAGAGTTGGGTTTCTGGGTGCTGAGCAGAGTCTCTGGTGGCCAAGCCCCATTGCCAAACAAAAGACTGTCTGTTTGCTTGCCCTGCCTTCAGAGAGGCTTAAGGACATTTTTGTCATTTTTAAACAGCTAATATCATGGAAGGGGGGGCAGTGGAGGATAGGGGGAGGAAAAAAGAAATTTTTAAAAAAGTTGTCTAATCTCTTCAAGTTTAATCTTTGGTTTTTGAAAATTCCAGGCCCAGATGCATATTGTTCTATTACATTAATTAGGTCAAGATTACTTTGAACAGTGGGACCCTACTAGCTTTTGAAAATTCTTTTTGCTTTTCTTTTCTTGGGTGTAAAGTTAGGTGTCCTGTGGATGAAGGGTATATGATCCTTCACTAAGACCTTGGAGTTGGCTCTCAGCGAATAACTCGCGTTTGTGTTGGTAAACATGCAATAGTCTCTCCATGGTCTCCAGACCACCCCATCTCGATGGATCATTCCTTTCAGGGACGGAGGTATTTGTCCAGGGAGACTTGTCTATATAAAGGCAAACAGGACATCTCCTGACACCCTCCCTGGAGAAATGCCTTGGTTTCTGGAGGTAATCATGACCATGGACCCACGTTAACATGACTGGTTCTTTTATGTGATGGAAAGTTCCTTTGGGACAAGTATCTCAGATTCCAAAGATTCTCCTTCAGAAAGTAGCACTAATAATAACAATACCTGACATTCTTAAAGCACTTTAAATTTTATAATGCATTTATACAATTATCTAATTTAAGCCACACAACAATCCTGTGAGATGGGAACTATAGGTATTGTACTCTCATTTTACAGATGAGGACATGGAGGTTCAGAGGAGTTAAATAACTTCCCCATGTTGATTCAGATACTAATAACTGATCTGAAATTGGAACCCAGGTTTTCCTCATTTAAGAAGACCTTGGGACATAGTGATTCAGAAGCCTTGAGTTCAAATCCTGCCTCTGGCATTACCTTGAGACCTTAAGCAAGTTCCTTCCCTTTTCTGGGCTTCAGTTTTCTTCATTTGCAAAATGAGAGGGTTGAGCTAACTGGACTCTGAGTTCCTTTTCAGATCTGTAATCTTTATAACTTCAAGTACAGCATGGAATCCACTATAACATGGACCCTTTTCTGATCTAACCACTAAAGGAAACTCTGGGTGAAATAGAAAGAACCCTGAAGTTTGGGTCAGAAGACACAAGTTCAAATCCTAGCTCTCCCAGTTACTACCTATGTGATGCAGGCAAGTGATTTCACTTTTCTGGAACTGTTTCCTTTATCATAAAATGATGTGGTTGGGAGCGATGGCTCCCAAGTCTTCCTCTCGCTCTAAACCCCATGATTTCCTCTTCCAGCAAAGATCCAGAAGGCAACAACAGCTTTCTTTGAGTTCCCTATATAGCTCCCACTTAGGAATCAAGCAATTCAGTCCTAAAACAGCTTGATTCCCCCTTAGTAATTTTTCCAATCTGTTAGCAGTTTAGAAAGAAGTCCTTTGGGGCTTTTACCTCTAAATCAAGTCCTCTCACTCTTTCAAGATTCTTTCTTGTTCCTTGTACCTGTAAACTCTGTTGTCCCCATCACACAGGAGGAGAAAAGTCAGTTCTGGATGCCATTTTTTGAGGAAGGAAATTAACAAGCTGGAGACTTCAGAGAAGAGAAAGTGGGATGATGAGTGGCCAGGATATGTAAGGATGACTGAAAGGAATTGAAGATGTTTAAACTATAGAAAAGAAAGTTGGGGGCTAGGGAGGGGTGAATGTTGGGAAGTCGCTGCTTTCAAGTATTTTCTGAGCTGTTGTAAGAAGAATTAAACTTATTCCACTTGGCCATAACCAGAGGAACTAGGAACCACACCAAGTGGAAGAAGGAAAGAGGAAAATTTAGGCTTGATGTTGGGAAATACTTCCTAATAAGTAGAATTACCCCAAAGTGGAATGGAATGCCTTGGGAGAGAGAGTATTCCCTATTCCTCGAGATCTTCAAGCAAAGACTGTTGGCCCACTTCTTAGGAATATTGCAGTCAGGAACAGATGGGACCAAATGGCCTTTGAGGTACCCTTCAACTCTGATTCTCTAAATATGTAATTTTATTGAATAAAAATCTTCAGTAGTTTCATAAAATTATTCCATAATAATTCTAATGATAACATGTACATAACTCTTACTGTTTACCAGATATCAGATGGCAGATATCATCTCACAACAAACATTGAGAGATAGGGGTTATAATTGCTCCCATTTTATATATGGGGAAGCTGAGGTAAATGTCAAGTGACCTATGTTTTCATTTATGAAAAGAACTCCTCTTTTGGACAATTTTTCCTCTGCTATGCAGCAGCACCTCCTCTGCTGGCTAGGGGTGTTGAGAGGCCAAGTCACATACCTGGCATGTGTCAGCAGTTGAATTTGAACCCTTCATCTTCCAGTTGTTATTATACTGTCTATTTCTCATCAGGGCAAGGACAAAGGAAGGGCCTGGATCCATGATTCCATTGTTTTAGGAAACTCTCAATGGAGAAACTCTCTCTTCCAATTGGGAATTGACCTTCTCTGAAAAGAATGTCAGAGTGTAGGGGAGGAAAGCTTAACTGGCCAGTGGCACAACTGGAACCCAGACTGCTTTAGCTTCAAGACTGGCCATCCCTATCCACCATGCCCCACTACCTCTTTTATGAGTGATAAAAAAATCTATCCCATGTGTTATCGTTAAGCCTCTGGTGCTAGGAAGTCCATTTCACCTTCTGCTCCTATCTTGCTTCTGACCCTTCTCTAGCTAACAAGCTGTAGTTTTTGAGTCAATATTTGCTTTCCCTTAGCAGTTAAATGCAGCTTGGTGTTAATATACAGACACGTTTTCTATAGGTTTGGGGGTGGGCGAAGAAGGAAGTGCTGTATTTGTGTTTGAAAGAGGCTGAGGGTTTCCAAAATGTTTCTTTGGCTCCCCTTCAAACCACACAGCTCCACCAAGCACTCCAGCCTCCTCTCCTTTCTCCTAGAATTCACCCTCTGTCTATCCGACCTTCTGAAAGAAACTCATTGGAGAGTTGAAGCTTCCCCATGATGGCTGTGGGGCCCCCTTGCATTTTTTGGGTGAAGTCAAACAGTCTTTCAACAGGCCCCAAATCAAGTTCTTTTTTTTTTTTAAAGCAAGAGCTCTTGCCCAGTAGGAAATGAGAGGTGTTTACTTTCTGATACAACATTGGTAAACAGAAAAAAATGAAAGTCAAGGAAAGTGAGCCCAAACAGAATGCTTTAAGAAATGCCCACTTTCTACACCCCTCCTGGAATATGCAGGGCCTTCCCCCTGCCCAGAAAAGCTCTCAGGGCAGCTCTGCCAATGAAATACCCACACTCAGCTCTGCCCTCTTCTCCTCCCAGTTGCTGGGCATGAGATGAAGGGGGCCATCCATCGAGCCTAACGGGGAATGAAGGAAGGGAAAGAAGCCAGGCTTCCCCAGGCTGGGTGAAGAGGACTTTGCAGCCAGCCAAGACTCCACACAGATTCTTTATTTTTAATCCTCTCACAATAGACAGGAACAGACATCCTAAACAGGGAGATGGAATGGGAGAACCTGGCTAACTGATCATTCAGCTTCCTTTGAATCTGACCTTGAAACCTGCTGTTCTCCCAGAGAGAAGGAGAGTATCACAAGAGTAGGTTCATAAAAAGCTGCTGTCTCTAAGTATCTTAAAGGATTGTCATAGAAGACCAGACTCCTTTTGCCTGGCCCCAGAAGGCAATATGAGGAGTTAAAAGGATAAAGTTGTAATCAAGGGTAGAAGTGGGGCAAAGGGAATCCTTCCAATGGATAAGGGCCATCTAAAATGGAATGGGCCATGCCAGGAGTGCCTAAGTATCACTGGTTTGGGGCGGGAATATAACTCAGAGGTTACTTAATCCAATCATCTCATACATGAAGAGTTGCCTCAGTTTCCCCCTTTGTAAAATAATGAGGTTGGTCCAACTATCTTCTGAGACCCCTTCCAACTCTGGACCTCAATTTCCTACTGTGTAAAATGAAAAGGTTGGACTTGCTGGCTTCCCCCTCTAAATCTAGGATCCTTTTTTAGGCGTCTTCAAGCAGAGAGGCATTCCTGCTTCCATACTGGGTGTACTAGATAGATTTCGGGGTCCTTTCCAGCTCTGAGATTCTACAGTCTCCCTAGTCGTATGGTTTTCCTAGTTGTAAGTCCCCAGAGAGGAGGGGTGGGGAACTCAAATGACCGTCTTTGGAGCTGACAACCATTTGGTGATTATTTGCAAGACTGAGTCACTGACATGGGGCTCCTAGTCCAACAAGGCTACTGGAAGCCTCTTCCAATCTGACCATGGCCCTTGGCTGCTCACTGGTAAAATATTGGCTGGGTCTTCCAGTGTTTCCCTCTCTTAATTGCCTTCCCCTGTCCTTTTTCTGAGCTTGTGAGTAATCTGCCCATTTCTAGTTACGGACACTTCATAAATATTAATCGTAATAATAAAATGACAGAATGATCCCTTTCCCCTCTCCAACTGGTCTGCCATGCTTCCCTTGTCTTTATTCCAGAAACCACATTGCACATGCCTTTGCATTGGCCAATTTGCTCAGACTGCACAGACTTTAAAAAAAATATAACTCCCAATCCCAAACTAATATAAATAAGTTGAAACCTTAAAAAAAAAAAGTGCCTCTAATGCTTCTATTGTGCGGGTGATTGCTCATTTCCCAGCTATATAATTAGCACATAAAGTACTCTCTCCTCCAAATTAAATGGGGGTAATTGGCTGTTTTTTTTTTTAAAACTCATTTCAATACTGAACCCTTAGGGGGAAAAATTGTCATTGTTTATCTGTTAAACTGAGTAGCATTTTAAGCATTAGGGCCTAATTTTGCTGGCTTATCTGCAAGTGTGGGACCCAAGAACAGAAGCCCACGGGGGAGGGTGGTTGTTGAACAAAGTCTTGGCAGTTCCCGGGGGACTTTGTCTCACCAGGAGAAGAGAATATGTTTCTCATAGTTCTGGGAGGTAGGTGGAGCAGGTGTTATTATCCTAATTTTAGAGATGAGGAAACTGAGGTTCAGAGGATGCCCAATATGACTTAACTGGTAAGGTATGTATGTGCAAGCAGTGCTAGGATTTAAGACCCTTTCCATCAGATGCCTCCCTACCTTTCTAGACTCAACTCAAATTACTGCCTAGCACATACTCTAAACTTAAGCCAAACCCTACTATTCCCTTTCCTGACTGATCTTTTGGGGATGGGGCCACAAGGAGAAATGTTGGTTTTGTTTTTAGCATCCTAATGAATTGCTTGGTTCTGTTTAGAATTAGACAAAGTAGAATTTTTCAGCTGAGACTAGAATCAAAGAGAGAGAGACAGAGAGAGAGAGAGAGAGAGAGAGAGAGAGAGAGAGAGAGACAGAGAGACAGAGAGACAGAGAGAGACAGAGACAGAGATGGAGAGAGAGACAGGGACAGAGACACAGAGACAGAGACACAGAGACAGAGACAGAGAAACAGAGAGACAGAGAGAGATTTGTCTGGTTAGAGGCATGAACATACCTAAGGTGGAGTGAAAAGGGCTACATACTAGGGTGCAAAAATATGGAGGTCACTGATAACACATTTCTCCCAGCACCTTAGAGACAACTAGCTATAGCATCTAGTTAAAAATAATCAGTTAAAATAGAAGATGGCAAATGGGGCTTCCTCACCTGGCAGCTGTTGTTCCAGGTGACATCCTTCCTAGTTTGAACCAACATGCTATTCTCCCACTCCCAGAGGGGCCTCTTCAGAAGTCTGTCTGTGATTCAAGGTCCCTTTATCAATAAAGACTTGTGTCCCCACCTCAAAATGAATCAGTGTTAAGTTGCTTTGAGGATATGCTACATTCTGCTTGACACAGGCGCCAAAATTACTGATAACAGGTTGACCAGGTGAGCATATGTGAGCCTGGAAAGATGCCCTAGGTACACACCCTACCATAACAATGATAGGGGAAAGAGAAAGGGAAAGGGGAAAACTAATGGCAGTCTTGGCCTTGGGAAGTACCAGGATATCGAGCACCCTTAGACCACTAGGCACTAGAGTTTTATGGATGGGAAAGCATCTAAGCACAAAAGAGCTACCTTCCATTATCTAAAGAAGTCCCCCCGAAATCAAATAGACACTCAAAGGGAAAACTTGGAAGGGACTTCCAATATCTTCTGGTCCCAACCTTTCATTTTACCGGGAAGCAAACTGAGGTCTAGAGAAGGGAAATACATGTCTAGCTAGTACGGCAGAGAGAAAACTAGAAC
Source organism: Bettongia penicillata ogilbyi (assembly GCA_023548195.1). Classification (NCBI taxonomy): domain Eukaryota; kingdom Metazoa; phylum Chordata; class Mammalia; order Diprotodontia; family Potoroidae; genus Bettongia; species Bettongia penicillata. The sequence goes on from JAJHZJ010000236.1 coordinate 260,977, forward strand.
CCATGATCTCTGATTTCTGACTCCCGGTCCAACATTCTCTGTACACTTGAGTGGATGTAAACTACCTATGTAAATAATAGCCACAAAATGGTCAACTTAATATATCATTCCTTTTCTCTCCCAATCCCCATCAAACAAAGAATAGGAATAGTAACTAAAGACCTTCAACTGTTGTTTCATATTGTCAAATTTTTTTCTTTAAATTAAATTATATTTTTAAAAAATACTCACTGAGAAGAGGAGTAAATGAGTTCCCTCTCACAGATATGCTTACAATAGCATTTTAAACTAACACAAAGGACAGAGACAAATACAATAGATAAGATAGATCATTTCAACCTGAAATTGAAAAGCTTTTGCAAACAAGTCAGTATGGCTAGCATAAAAAGGGAAGTTATTGATGGTGGACAAAAACATCTTTGCATCAAAATCTCTCTGAAAAAGGACTAAGATATATACACAAGATATGTAGGGAATTAAAACAAATATGTAAGACCAAGAGCTTTCCCCCAATGGATAAGTAGTCAAAGTGAACAAACAGTTCTCCAAAGATTTAATCTCTTAATAACCATTTGGAAAAAAAATCTAAATCAATAATGATGTTAGAGAGAGAGGAGGGTGAGTGAGAGAGAGGGAGAGAGAGAGAGGAAGAGACAGAGATGGAGAACTATACATCACATTCATCAAACCAACAAAAGATCAAAAAAAGATGGAAATAATTCATGTTTGAGGAAAGACAGGTACACCAATACATTATTGGTGAAACTGTGTATCATTCCAAATGTTCTGCAAAGCAATTTGGAATTACTTGGTTTTTAAAAATAATTAAAATGTCCACATACTTTTAGAAGAGCTTATTCATAGACATCTAACTATGGGTCATGGATAAGCAAGAGATGACGATCCTCTATGACAAGAGAAAGGTTAGTCATAGAAGATGGTGCCAGATGGTTAACATGAGCTTTAATTATAATGGCATCACCTATTTCTATATCCCTTTTAAATGTGCAAAACAGTTTTTTTTCATGACAACTCTGTTAAGTGCATAGATCAACACCCCTATTTTACAAATAAGGAAACTGAGGCTGAGAAAGGTGAAGTGTTTTGCCCATATAGCTGAAAAGCGGCAGAGTCAATTTTCAAAACCAGGGCTCCTGATTCCCAATCCTGTACTCCCACTATACCACAGAAAGGATTACCCTGACTATATCAGGGGATGGCTGGTACCTACTGCTAAAATATGTCAGCCTTGAAAACAGCTCCTCAATCTCCTTAAGGAAACAAGCAGCAAAGAAGAGAGAACATTGACCCTAGAGTCAGAGGACCTGAGTTAACATCTTGTTTCTGATTCTTAGTATTTCTAAGTATTTGCCTGACCTAGGGCAAATCACTTAAACTTCCCTGGGTTAGATGAGTTGGCTTATGAGGTTGCTTCTGGCTCTGCAGCTATCCACTTGTGACCTTCTGCGTATAGGGCTCTAAGCCTTAACTATATTATTTCATTTAATTCTCATTGTGAAGTAGCCGCTATTATTGTGACAACTTTACAGATGAGGAAACTGAGGCTAAGCTAGGAGGAAGGACTTGCCCAGGGTCATCTGGATAGTAAGTGCCTGGGACAAGATTTTCTTTCCAAGCTGCTTGTCATTCCCATCATCTTTATGATAATAGCACAACCTGGTCACAGGTGCCTGCTGAAAGGTTATAGGAATAGGGGAAAAATATCAAATAATGCTCCTGATGCCGGTAGGGTTACGGTGAGCCCTACCCCGTGGTTATCAGCCCATCCTTCAACACTGGGCTGAGGTTTCAGTTAATTATGTCTATCAACACACAAGATGAGAAGCACAACAGAAAAGGATGGGGGTGGCATCGTTGGAAAAAGAAGAGAGCAGAGAACTCTCTAGGCCCCACCTCGGAAATTCCCCACACAGTAGCCTCAATCTTTGAAACTCAGCCACACTAATCGCATAATTACACCCACTAAACTTGCATGTTGTGGGAGGGAAGTTACATCACATCCTACAGCCAGCTCTTGGATTGCAGGAGGCTGGGAGGAGAAGAGCCAGCCAGCCTCTCAGTCCATCCATCTGTCAGTTAGCTAGCTTTAATTAAGCACCTACTGTGTGCCAGCTACAGTGCTAAATGCTGCGGATAAAAAAGAAAGGTCCATCTCTCTCTCTCTCTCTCTCTCTCTCTCTCTCTCTCTCTCTCTCTCTCTCTCTCTCTCTCTCTCTCTCCCTTCCTCCCGCTCTCTCCTATTTCTCTTTTTTCTATTTCTTCTTTCCTCTTTCTTCTTTCTTCTCCTGTATATGTATAAATGCATACATATACACATATCATACATACATACATGCCAAGAAGTTCATACTGTAATGGAGGAAACAACATGTAAACAACTATGTACAAACAAAATAAAGATAATCTAAACTGGAGATAGTCTCAGAGGGAATGTGATAGGATTAAGGAGATCTGGGAAAGGCTTTTTTTCTAGAAGATGGTACTTTAGCTGAGATTCAAAGGAAAATGGGGAAGGCTGGGAAGCCAGGAAGAGGCAATTTGATGGGAGAGTGTTGTAGGAATCCAGGACAGAGTGGATGGTTAGGGGCACAACCAATCAGAGGGCAGCATTGCTTTCTGGTCTATAAAAAAATAGAGTAGCCAAGTGATATTGACAAATAATAGTGTGAGAGGTGGTTATGAGAGGTGCTCTCTCTCTGTCTCTCACTCTGTCTCTCTGTCTCTCTCTCTCTCTGTCTCTCTGTCTCTCTCTCACTCTGTCTCTCTCTGTCTCTGTGTGTGTGTGAATTGCATTTAAAGGAAAAAGCTATTCATATATTTATACCTTTAAACATTTAAAGATTCTTCAGCCTCTTCATCTAAAAAACCTAATTAATAATTTCAAGAGGCAGGACTCAGACTCAAGTCTTCCTGGCTTTCAAGGTCAACCCAATCCCTGCTAAACTAGACTGCCTCTGACACATACTGCTTGTAATCTTGGGCAAGTCACTTAACAGCTCAATGCTCTAGGTCAGGGGAAGGGAACTTGTGGTCTCAAGGTCACATGTGGCCTTCTAGGTCTTTGGGTGTGACCTTTTGACTGAGTTCAAATTTTACAGAACAAATCCTTTTATTAAAGGAATTTGTTCTGTAAAGTTTGGATTCAGTCAAAGTACTGCACTTGAGGACCTAGAGGGCCACATGCAACCTTGAGGCCACAGGTCCGCACTCCTGGACTAGCCCAATGTCTGACACATAGTAGGTGCTTAATAAATGTTCGTTGGTTTGTGATTGGTTGATTGATAGTTCATCACTTCTGTTGCCAGTGCCATCTACTAGCTGCATGATCATAGACAAGTCATCTGGCCTCATCAACATAGAGCTAGAAGAGACCCCAGAGGTCAAGTATGGAAGTTGAGAAGGGAAATGGTCACATAGCTAGTACATGGGAGAACCAGACTTGAACCCAGGTCCCCTGACTCCTAGATCCAGTGCTCATGCCAGAGTACCATGAGGACTCTTTCAATTGGGAGAGAAGTCTTCACTGCTTCCCATTAAAAACACCTGACATTCGTATAATGTTTTGCATACATTATCTCATTGGAATGTCATTACATCCCATGAGGACGTTGTAAAAAGGTTGGGGAACCTAGGTGAAAAGTGAAGGCTGGGGCAGCTAGGTACAGCACTGAATAGAGCACCAGCCCCTGGAGTCAGGAAGACCTGAGTTCAAATTTGTCCTGACACTTACTAGCTCATGTCACTTAACCCCAATTTCTTCCCCCACCAAAACCAAAAAGAAAATAAAAGTCAAGGTCATTTTTGCCCAGGGGCACAGCTAGTAAGTGACAAAGGGATTGGAATTCAGCTTTTCCTGAGTCCATGCTCAGCACTCTCTCCCATAGGCCGTATTTCCACCCATGTGAGTTTCTTTGGTCTATAAAGTCATGATTTGCTTTCCTCTGTCACCTTTAGCTCATGGTTAGGCTCTGCAGGGCCACTCAACCCACACAGCACTTGGTCAATGTTACTCAGCTTCTACTCTGTGCAATCTTCCAGGACTCGGCCTCAAAGCCCAAGGGGGAACTCTCCAGGTGTTGCCAGAGCCACGAGAGAAAAGAAAACTTAATTAAGAGAAACACTTCCTAGGGACTTGTCCTGCCTGATAACATTCCTTTCATTTTCCAATAGGCTGCATGTGAATTATTGTATTCAGCTTTTCTGTTCATTAACAAACTAAAAATATTTTTAATTCCATTTTAATTGGGATTAAAATACGGAGCAAAAGTTGATTTGATTGGAGTTAAATCGCATAGGACATGAAGCAGAAAGTTGAAAGCAGTGGACATTCTTTCCACATCAGTGAATATTTCTATTGATGCCCCCAAAGAGCAACATTCATATTTTCTTTCTTTTTCTTTACTTTCTTTTGCATCTATCTTTCTCTGTTTCTTTCTTTTGTTCTCTTTTTCTTTCTCTTTTCTTTCTATCTCTTTCTAGATCTTTTTTTCCTGATTGGTTCTGTCTTTCAGTTTTTCTTTTCCTTCTTGATCACTTTCTCTCTTTCTTGTCATATACCATAGTAATGAATGAATGAACAAGCAAAACAGACCCATTTGTAAAAATGGCTTTGTATATATGTACACATATGTGTGTAGGTACAGATGTATGTGCCTGTGCATAGATACAGATGATACAGATATAACTCTGACACATATTGACTCTGTGCTTAAGTCATGTAACTTCTCAGTACCCCCAGAAAGATAAACAGACAGATCGATGGATGAATAGATGAATGGATAGAAGGAAAGAGACATATAGAGGATAGATAGACAGACTTATGGACAGATGGATGAATAAGGGATACATAGTAGATAGGTGATAGATATATAGACAGACAAACTTATTCAGACTTATGATTTCTTTATTTGAGGAAATCCCGGTGAGAAAAGTCCCTTCACCAATATAGAATATCCCTTCAATTTATGGTCTCAGGGAATTAATCACCTGGGACACTGAATGACTTGCTTAGGGTTACAGCATGTCTATATACACTTCTTGAACCCCATTTATTCTGCCTCAGATGCTAATTATCCACCATGCCAGTATGCCTTCCAAGTATACCTCTCTAAATATTCTACTCTGTCCCTGGGATAATCTGGACAGTGGAAGAGCCCCAAGAGGAAAAGGATTCTCATTCGAACCTACTTCAGAAGTTTCTGGACAAGTTTCAGATTTTTTCTTCTCTTTCTTTCTTTCTTCCTTCTTTCCTTTTTTTCTTTCTCCTTTCCTTCCTCCTGTCTTTTTTGGGGGGGGCTTGTTGTCCCCTCACCCCAATACTCACCCCCACAGGAATAAATAATTAAAATAGGAAAGTGATGAGGAAGTGCTTGCAGATGCCAGGGGCTTTGTAAGGAAAGCCCAGTACGGTCTGACCCTGCTCCAGCCCTGAGGCTTCCACTGTCTTTAATCACATTAGTTCTATGATATGTTTGGTGTTATACAGTAGGCACAACCTAACTTAGAGAAATGCTCCTTGGCCAAGAGTGCAATGTTGTTCCAAAAGGAAAAAACTCCCTATAAAATCACTACTAATAAATTGAACCTGTTGGCATGGTATTGAGTGGCCTGTCACACTCAGGAATACAACTTAAGAATAATTCCCAGACATCTTCTGGATAACTCGCCCATAGAAGCCCAACCTTGAAATGATTCTTGTTTTTCTCCTTGTCTCTTTAGCTGCATCCGCACATGAGTACTCCAACTCTAAATAGGTGACCAGTGTCCCAGGAGGAAGCCCCCATCACTCAACTCAATGCAGGGTGATCTAATCTTGTAGGGCAGTGGGAGGGAGGGGGAAGAGAGAGAGAAAAAGAGAGAGAGAGAGAGAGAGAGGGAGAGAGAGAGAGAGAGAGAGAGAGAGAGAGAGAGAGAGAGAGAGAGAGAGAGAGAGAGAGAGAGAGAGAAACCCTAGAGTAAACAATGGTGGCCTTCAGCATCTGTATCATTTTACAAGCTGAATGGATGTGTTTAGCAGCAAAGCTTCCAAAATGAAATCATAAACCAGGCATAATCAACTTGGGCTAAGATAAAGATTCTTTAAGTAACTGTGGAAGCCAGACTTGTTTCAGTTCTGGTAATGAAGTTTCCTCTCCTCCCTCCACCCTTTTCTTTTCCCCTAGTTACACAGATTATGCCAGTAATAAAATGAAATAAATTTGCTACATAAGAAAAATAATATTAAAACATAAAACAACCCCCCAAAAAAGTTATGGCAGGAGTGATGGTGGGAGTGGGGGTAGGGGCTGGGGGGGATGGATCGGGATGCAGGGGAAAGCTCTCCCAAGTGCATCGTCTGGGTAAGATGATATCTGATGTAGCACACAGAGACAGCAAAGTTCAAGAGACAAACATATATCAGCTTTTGGCAAACTCCTTGCCCCACTGTTATGCGTTTTACATAACTTGATGCCAAATAGTAACAAGGCCCCCTTGCCAAAATCCACGAGAGGTCAAGCCAGGATCGGACTGTGAGCTCAGAGATGCTGCTTTAAAAAGCCCAGGACTGAAGTCTATTTTGAGTTTTGAAAAAACAAGAGACTGTCTGGGCCTCTTTCCCCCTGCCCCTTTCTTCTTTCCTTTCCTTTTTCTTTCTTATTTTTTTAAGCAGATAAATCTTCTCCCACTCTTCCTCCAAGGTCCGAGCCTTATTGTCACAAGACAGGGTTTCCTTCCCTCACCGGGACCATCATAGGCACCAATACATCTAGCACTGTTTGTTGCTTGGGAGAAAGTCACTGCTGGTTGGATTTAATAGGGAGGGAGAGAAGGACCACCTTCTTAGACAATGAAGAGGTATCCCAAGTCACCTGACCTCTCTGGGTCTCAGTTTCGTCATCTGCAACCCGATGGGGGTGGCCTAGATGATGGTCCTATGATCTGGAATTTCACCTATGCTGGGGAAGGAGATGGGGAAAAGATTCCTTCCCTCTGCTTTATAGTCTTAGAGAATTGCTTGGGACACTGAGAGGATTACCCAGGATCACATGGTTAGTATGTTGGTAAGACTTGAACTCAAGTCCTCTGAACTTTGAGGCCTGCTTGCTAGTCACTATACCATACTGCTCTGCACAGAGTAGACATTTCATAAATGTCTGCAATCTGAGAATTTTCCAAACTTTCTGATACCTCTCCCCGGGGGCAAAAGGTCTCTGAAACTATTCCTCTCCTGACACTGAGACACTCTTTTCCCCTTAACATTCTTTCAGGACAGACTTTTCCACAATTTTTGCATGGAAAGTAGTTTCCTAAAGGACTGTTGCTGACCCATTTTTCTTTTTTATACTCCTCTCTGTCTCCCTTTCTCTCCCCTGCCTCTATCTCTGTCTCCTGTGTCTTCATGTCTCTATCTCCCTCCTTCTCCCTGTTGTTCACTTGTTTCAGTAATGTCCAACTCTTCGTGATGCCTTTTTGGGGAACTTTCTTGGTAGATACTGGAGCAGTTTGCCATTTCCTTTTCCATTTTACAGATGAGAAAACTGAGACAAACAGGGTTAAGTGACTTCTCCAGGGTCACGCAGCTAATAAGTGGCTGAGGCTGGATTTGAACTCACGAAGACGTTTGCTTTCCAATATCCAAACTCCACACTTTATCTACTGCGCCACCTAGCAGCCTCCTCTGTCTCAAATGCTCAATCTACAAATTGTCTCCTCCGCCACAGAAAGTAAACTCCCTGAAGTCAAGGAACTGGTTTTCTTTCTGTTTGTTTGTTTTACATTCATATCTGTTGTTTGTCTGAGTTTTTTGTCTTTATACCATGGGCACCCAGCCCAGTTCCTGGTAGGTATAGCTAACATTTAATACGTGCTTTGTTGAATGAATGAATGGATAAATGTTGGGGATAGGACCACAAATTCCAACCACCCTTGCATCTTGGATGCCAACGGTCTGCTTCCTTGTGGATACTCTGAAACTGACATCTAGCTTCCGGAACTTTTTTCCCTGAAGTTAGATCCAATGTGTTCCTTTAGAGCCTCAGCGCGCCCATCTGTTTAGTGGGAGCTTTGCCTCCCAGCCCTTCCCTCCAGTGTCTCTAAATTTTGCCTAGAGCTGCAGAGAGCCCCTCCTCGGTCTCCCCCAAAAAAGAGGAAAGAGTACAAAGTATCATTTATTAGGGAAGGCACACTGCAGGTTCTAACTAGGCTGTCAGTGTCCCTGGAAAGGGTATTGTTCGGCTCTAGGCTGAGGCTGACCATTTGGAAAATGAACTTGTAAAGGCCCCCGGGTACCTGCTACTGGGAGGGAAGAGGTGGGGTGGGGAGTGGGGGGACAGGGAGAGGATTCACAGGCTAGGAGCAAAAGAACAGGAAAGAGAGACTGGGCTGTATGAGCCTGGGTCACAATGGGTTGCTTTTCTGGTCTTGTTTATTAAGGCGGTCCGGAATATTCAAACAGTTGTATATTCAAAGCTTCCAAGGGGGGTGGGGGTGGGAGTGTGTGTGTGTGTGTGTGTGTGTGTGTGTGTGTGTGTGTGTGTGTGTGGAGTGGGGATGGGGCGGCGCGGGGAGGGGGGCGAGAATTACCTAAAGAGCCCGGTTTGGCCTGGGCTCTGATAGATGCATAATCAGATAACTGCTCCGGCTTTTTTACAAGTCTTTAAGCAAAGATCACCCACTCAAATTCTAATTCCTTTTGCTAATTAAGCAGCCTGTTAATTGCTCTCGGGTCTCTAATGCCATGTCATTATGCTTTTTAACAGCCTCCCTGACAGCCATGGGGCTTCAAGTTCCCCCTAAACAAAGACTCCAGCCAGCACTTAATGAATTAGCTTAATGCCGGGTATTCGAACTGGCCATTGGCCCGGCGCCTTAAGAGTGAGGGATTTTCGTGGGATCATTTCATAATCTTTCAGTGGGGGGAACACAGAGAGGGAAAGGGGAGGGGGGAGAAGCAAGTTACAAATATTCAACACTTACTACAAGAGACAGCAAAAGTACTGAATGGAGAGCTAAGTTTTTTCTCTC